>VZTD01005027.1:2507009-2550122 GCA_013397725.1 Rhagologus leucostigma
GAAGGAAGGAAGGAAGGAAGGAAGGAAGGAAGGAAGGAAGGAAGGAAGGAAGGAAGGATGGGATTCTCCTCTCATTTATAGCAGTTTCACATTCATGTTAATGTTTTGATTTCGGTGATTGAACACTGCCATGAAAGGAGAAGTGTTCAAAACCCAGGAGACCAGTGTTTCCAATCAGAGCAACTGGAACTGGAGCCCAGAGGGCAAACATTCATGATGATATGTTTGCAGAGCAGCTACAGACCCAGATAGATTCTCAATGAAAAGTAAATCAGAGTCAGTATATTTGACAAATTTATGCTCTTTACTAATGCCCTTTGGACTAAGTTCTTGTACTGAGTTAAGAGACTAAGGGACAGATTCAGGCTGGTGCAAAATGCTGTAGCAGAGTGCTTTCAGCAAATAGTTGAGTTTCTAGGTAAATAATCCACTGTGAAGCACTGCCTTGCTGCAGTCCTCATCTCAGGGGCTAATACTCTCTAGCCTGTAATTAGTGAGAGGTGTCTATCCAGTTTGGAAATATTCTGTTGAAGAGGAAAACATTTAATCCTACTTAGTATCTTGTTGGTCAGGTCATCACGAGTGGGCACACGGTTCAATCCGGCAGGCAGCATTTTGCCTTACTGGGAAACTGTTTGTGCTTAGTATGGAAGGTCCAGAAATTGAACACATGTGGATTTAGTTCCAGCAGGGACTGTTTTCCTATGTGAAGGGTGTTGATGTTTCCAGAATCCAGAATATGCTGTCCCTCTCTTCCCTGGGATTAATAACTAGGTCATTTGAAGCAAACAGGGTTATTTGCCATTGTGCCAGATGAAGAAGAAATTGATTTCAAGAACATAATGGTTTTAAACTGACAGTAGGCTTAGATAGATACTGGGAAAAATTCTTCCCTGTGAGGGTGGTGAAATACTGGAACAGGTTGCCCAGGGAAGCTGTGGATGCCCCATGCCTGGAAGCGTCCAAGGCCAGGTTGGATGGAACTCTGAGCAACCTGGTCTAGTGGAAGGTGTCCCTGCCCATGGCAAGGGGGTTGGAACTAGATGATCTTTAAGGTTCCTTCCAACCCAAGATATTCTATGATTCTATGATGACATAAGAGCCCCTCTGTGTTAGACTCAAAGGTCCACACAGCCCTCTATCCTGTCCACTACAGTGACCAGTGGCAAAGAAAGGATGTAAAAAATAAGGCTGGTACAGAGTGACATGACTTTAGTCTGACCCTCTTGAGCCAAGACTTCCTGAGAGCACAGAATGGAATTTCAGTTATTTCAAATGAAGTTTTATTTCTATTATTCAGAATAAAAACTGAATCCAGATCTTAAACCTGTACATTTGTAGATGACTGATTTCTTTCCGGTTGGTAAAATACCTGAGGGGGAAAGGGAAAACTGGCTAGCTATACTTTTTGTTGTCATCTAATTAAGCTCTGCAAAAATACCCCCCCCACCCCGTTTTAATTATTGTTCTGTGTCATTATTAACAACCAGCTTTGGACATGGGACTTCTAAACTGCAGATTCCTTACAGCACTCAGAGATTTAGCTGCTCACACAGCTTGAATTCAAATTAGGGGTACGCATTTCTTCTGTTTTTGGGATCTGATCAGAATTGCTGTCAGCACCAGAAAATAATCAGATCCCTGGATGCTTCCTCAGGGAGCATACAACACATGGATGTCTCAAGGGAGCATACTCCCTGGGTGATTATCCAGACAGCCTCCTGGGAGTATCTATGGGTGAACCTTAGGGTCAAATGGCAGAAGAGCAGCCTACTAGCAAACTTGGAAGAGCACTGGGAGAAGCAGCAGCTTCCTGAGAGAAGCTCCTTGGATCTAACCCAGTGAATCTTCTCCCATGGCAATCAAAACCCCAGGAAGAGGCAGGAGGGATTGCTCCTTTACCATGTTACTCATCAGAGTTTATTTCTTTTGTTGCCAACTGAGCTGGCAGCTCCCTCTGTTAATAGAACTGGGAGCATAACAAACTCAGAGACTCCTTATGTAAAAAGCAGCATTTTGCCTTTTGCTTTTTGTTAGAATGGTTTGTTCCTCTCTGCTTGTACCCTCTTTTCTGTGCCTTCCTCCTACTTGCTTTAGCAGTGTTCATTTACAGACTACACAACAATGACCACTCACCTGCAACCAGATATTGGGCTCCTTTTCACCAAGCTTTTTGTTATAACCCCCTAAAAATCCTCACCTCAAAACCTACATGTTGGCTTTACAGTCTTTGTTCTACAACTGCCCTGGAGGTCCAGGGACTACTTCTTGGGGGTCTAGGAAAAGAGCTAAGAAAAGGCAGCCTGTCAGCAGCTTGCTCAGTGTCCTTGAACAGGGCCCTCACGTTTCACAGGAAATTGTTCATTTATCCACCAATTAAAAAGGTTGAAATTACTGGTTTACTCTACAGCCATGAGATGTGGAATGCTAAGAAGAAAGAAAAATTATATAATCACTCCTTGATGACAGAGAAGCAGTAACAGACACTGCAGCATAAAGGAATAACCAGTGTCACACAGGTGAGATCAATGCCCAGGCTCACACAGAGGGGCTTCCTCCCACTAGTCATCCAGGACTCTGAGGAAGCCGGGGTTTTCTTCAGACCTGTCCCCTGGGGAGAGGATAACCACACCATGAGGTCCTGCCAGCAGTGTTTTCACTCAGCTTCTGCCATGCCAGAGAGCAGTTCTCAGCCCTGACACACCATGGAGCTTTACAAGTCTTAGTACAGTCAGCTGTTCTCCAGCCCCTGCTCCCTTCCCCAGTTCTTCCTCCTTTGCTTCCTCTGTTCCTTTCTTCCTGCTAGCTCCTTTTATTCCCCCTCACTCTTGCTGGCAGATAATTTATCTCCTGCACTTTCCTAGACATTTCAAAGATGTCTTAGTATTAAAGGCGTGATTTGTAAGAGCAAACTGTCAATTCCTTACCAAAAAAGCAAATTAGTCAGGATTTTAAAGCTGCTCAATAAACTAACAAATCAATACAATTTGGCAGGTTTCAGGGGAAACTTGACCTTGCTGATCTGAATTATTGCATTCACATTCAGGATATATCTTTAAGGTATGAAGAGTGTGCACACTTTCAGAAAAAAGAAAAGATAAAATAATGGAGTAAATGAAAGGGAAGTTATTTTTTTTTTTCATATAGCACCATATATTCCAGCTTTAACTAACTTGCCACATATCTTTAACTGAATACTGTGGAGCTCTTGATCATTTCACTAAGATGTAATGATTTTCCTAGCCATCACAGCTGTATATTGCATGCAAAATTCAACAATGTACTGAGATTTTAAACCAGAGATAGATCTCAGCTTTGAGTCCGTGAGCTATAAAAAATCATGGCAAATAATCCATTTTTACTTGTTGTGTTGTTTTTCCTTTAAACTTTTTGTCATCTTCTCCTTCAAAAGTCAAAGAAACAGGGATTAGACAGAATTAAAATTTGGAGGCAAATAGGATTCCAATTTATTACAATACCCAGGCTATACTGTTCAACAATAATTTAAAGACCCCAGTCAACACTTATTAAAATTGTAGACAGCTTTTAAGCAAAACATTTGCAAACTTGTTTTTGACTCATTCTTCCTTCCAAATGCAGAGCAGAAAATTCACATACAATTGTTGTTATCAGTTTCCTTGCACTTTTAGAAAAAATAAATACCGGCTGTTTCTAATTGCCAGAGGGATGAATTAGTCATTTGCAGTAGAAAAAGGAATAAAGAAGTCTTTAAATTATTAAATAAATGAATGTCATCCTGTATTTTTCCAGGTAGAATGAGAGAATTTAACAGTATCCAATATCTCAGAGATTTGTATTTCACATTTACTATGGAGAAAAAATAACACCTCTATGTTTAAATTTGCAGCTGCAATACCCATGATAAATCTGATTTTGATTTTCTTTGCAATACAACGAACTAGGAAGGAATGCTCTTGTGACTTGACTTTTCTGGAGTTGTAGACACACCATGTGACTGTAGGAGTCTAATGGCACTTGACCAGGAATCCTGCTTCTCATGTGGTGGCAAATCTTTTCTTGGAGACTGAAAGTCGTATATGGCCATCTCGGAAGTGTGAGGGACAACCTGCAAATCCCCTTGCATTATATTCAGACCACTTATTTTTTGTGACGTTAGCGGGATTTCCATAATGCTTTTACACAGTCATATTGTCCTGTAGCTGTATTTCCCTGTGCTGGCTCTCTACAAGTGGATGAAGCTCACCTGAGTTTTTCTGTATAGACTGGATTTAGAGATAATCCTAAACCATATCAAGAAATAAAGCTGTTTCCATTCCTAGCTACGCACGTCTCACATAAACAAGTTCAAAATTCTAAGATCCAAACAAACCATAGCTCTTTATAGGTTAAGAAATGAGCTTAGTTTTTTGCTGTAGAATTAACCCACTTTGGGCTTTGCTGACTTTAGGGTTGATGGAGGATGGGAGTAGAAACATCTTTAGGGACTGAGGAAACCTCTCTTTTTTTTTAAAGAGGGTGTTGATATTAAGCTGTAAAAGAGGAGAAAAGGCTCCCCTGCTCTAGGAAACACTGCCTATCCAAGAGTCACTGATAGAAATGTACCGGGGAAGGAGCATCTTTAGAACAGGATCCCTAATTCTGACTTGAATCACCTCATTTTCAACTGTGTTTCCAGCCCCTAGGAAGTTGATCCTAAGGCTGTGTTTTTCCCATCTAGCTCTTTCAAAAACACATGTCTTGCTTCAGTGAGAAAGCAGTCTGAGAAACTAGCCCTGCACAGATTTTTCTAAAGAACCTTTATGTTGCCTGAGAATTTTTTTCAGTGGTTACTGCTGGAAAAAAAAGATTCTCTGTGAATAAAACCACTGTGATGCCTGGGTCATGTTTGAAAGCAGCTGTGAAATGCCTTTCATGAATTGTCTTAGCACACCAACAAAGATATGTGGAAGTAATTGCCAAGTTTGGATTTTATCTCGTATTCCTTTCAATATTCCCGTGTTTATTTCTAATTGGCAGGGAGGTTCTTCATGTTTTGTATTCTTCCATAAAGACAGGAAACCTCTTTCAACCCTGTTTAAGGACTCAATTACCTGACATGACATGAATGGTCATCCATGGAATATAATTGAATTTATCCTGTTTCTTCTATTTTTTTTCTGAGAAGCTGTTGCTATAGAAAGGAATGTAATGCCATTAGCTCTGTACAGATTACTTTGGAGGCAGGCAAAACAGCAGAGTGAAGAGAGTTCTGAGGTCTTTAGGAGATTTATTTTGAAACCAATGTATCTTCTACATCTACATATTTGGATTTAATCCTACCAAGAAATTACCTGGAGTTAAATTTTTCAAGGTGTTTAATGCCTAAAGCTCAGAGAGATTTTCTTAGTGTAATTTGTATGATTCCAATATACTAATTTCATGCTCTACAGGTTTACAGTGACACTTCAAAGACCTGTATGCTTTTGAAAATGTACAGGGTGCTTGTCTGCAGCTCTGGGTTCCTACACACCTGGGAGAATTTGTCCTTCATGCAGCAATATTGAATAGCCATGAAAAGAATTGATAGCCTCTATCAAATTTTCCTAAACAGAAATTTACAGAAAAGATCTTCCCCTCAATAAAGGCTTGAGCTGGCAAGACAATAGACAGTCCCAGCAATATGACTGGTGGCTCGATGGGATCAGAGGTGATTAACACCCTAGGGATGAATTCTTCTTCTGGCCTTTTTCAGGCTGAGCTTCACAGATCACAGCATTTCTGCAATAAGAATTACTGAATGTGAAAAAACCACTTAAAATTATTTATTAATTTCACATTTCACCAAAAAAAAAATTCTGATCTCTTCAAATAACTCAGACTAAGGAAACATTTTGAAGAAAGAAAAAAAAGAGGAGAAGGTGGGGAAAGTGTCAAAGCCAGGCTTCAGCTTTACTCATACATTGAAAGAATAAGAAGTTTACTAGTGCCTGGATTTTTTGAGTCTTATTTCCACTGCATTTTGGTGTGACGTCTACACTTGATAAATATTAAATTACGCTACTGCTGGTCGTGAGAGAGCAGGCATCTCTGTCACGCAGCATGGTCTTTACCATGGTCTGCTTACAGGGAAAATAATACAGAGATTGAAGGCCCCTTCAAGCTGCTCTGGAGGAGTGATCCATCAGCAACATGGCTGTGCCAGAGTTCGGATTCTGATGGACAGCTCTGTGTCACTCTGCTGCCATTGCCTGTAGGCACCTATCAGTTGTTGTAGGATTCATTGAGCAGCATCTCCTCTGGATAGTATCCTACATCTGTTTCTGGCATCAGCTACATGTCTGCTCTCAACTGTGTAAATGCCAGGAACAGCTGGAGAAGAGCAGACAGTGAGGAGGAGCTGCTGCACTGTGCTGCTTTCCACAGGGCTCTGTAGCATCTCGTAGTCTGTAATTCTGAGAAGCAGGAGCTGAAGGGATGGTAAAGAGCACACCAGTATTTCTCTTTAACTGGAGTGAGCAGGTGGATAGGGAAACAACAATGCAGAAGGAGGAGGTTTCATTAAGAATCTCCCTAGCTGTTGTTCTAGCCAAGAAAGCAAGCAGCAATTTGACAGAAACTTAACTTGTGCCAGTTTATGTGATCAGCAGTTGATATTCAGCACCTTGGGACTTAATTCCAGTAAATTTGAAATATGGTCTATATAATGTGGGAAAAAAAACTAGGACAGATTCCTGTCCCTAATGAAAGACAGTCTCAGTAACATAGCCATGACAAAAAAATCTGCTTTTGCGCGATAAATTATGCAGTACTCTCAGCTGGCTGTACATATTGCAGCCAGTGCTGGTGTGATTTGAGAGAAGAACAAAGAGTATTGTTCTTTACAAGGATCTAATTTAAAGAATTAATTATGAGATACAGGAACCTGAAGAGAGCAAGACGAAATGGAGAGGGGGAGCGGACAAGGCCTTTGACTTTTTATCTTATAGCTTTGGCCCCCAGTCTGAAGTGAATCAGCTGTACAAATCTATGTGGGCCAGCCTTGGTAACCTTGCTACCTCAAAGTTGTTTGCTTTGGAGGTGGTGTGTCACTGCCCACTGCCTTGTTCTGTACCCAGTTTAGCCCACACTTCATTTTGATTCACCAGTGTGCAATCAGCTTGAACAGTCTAAGAAGCTGAATTCAGATACAAATAATATTAATAGAAAGTAGACATCCCACTTTCTGTCCAAGTCTACTGGCACGCTGTTTCCAACACTGGAGCACTAGCACTGGGCTGTGTTTTAGAGCTCTGAGTTTTCTTCATCCCTTTTGGAATTCATTGTGGTCATGGGTTTCACAGCTGAATAAGATACCATGTAAGAAACATTACATTTTTGCTTGGTTGGTTTTTTCTTTGCTTGTTTGCTGCCTGAGCAATATTATTGTCAGCTTGCTAGGTCTTGCATTACGCAGTAAGACTCCAAGGGAGGCCCACTGAGGTCAAAGTTACACCAGGAGTGAAGGACAGTACCCTCTGTCCCTTGCCAGTGATTTCTTCCCATCTTACCTGACCTTACCTTGACCTTCTCACTTAGACTGGGGAGATGACAGGCTGTAAAAAGTTGCAGTGATAGAAGAATAACAGGAGTATAAGTTTCAGTTTATGGATTAAAATTAAGAAAGAAATAAAGTTTTACCAAAAGTGCAAATGCTGACTTATGAACCCAGTGCTTGTACTGGTACACTGAGTTGCTGTCTGATATTTTTTCCCTTTTTACAATCTCCACATTAAGTGAAATTTCCACAGCCCCAATTCCTGTAATTAGTTTCTCTTAGTCCAGAAAAAGAAGACAGGTGAGAACTGAATCTATGAGAAAGCAGTAACCTTTAAATATCTTTATTGATAGCAGGTATAGGCTGACTCGTGAAATTATGAAAATATATAGATGATACAGTTCTGGAAATAGTACTGTATTTGAACAGCTCTGGGATTTTATGGCATGATTAAATCTAGTGATTAAATTTTCTAATGCAAAACCTGATGTTAGGAATGGCTGAGCCATGCATACATTCTGAAGCACAGCTACCAGTTTCTCCCATGACATTCAACACAAGAGATTTACATTTTAAATGTGTGATTTGTTATTTAAAGAAAAAGCAGGGGCATTATCTATTATAATTGAATTTGATGGTTTGTCACAGTTTTAAGATAAACGAGGAAGAAGTACAAATACAATACAATCATACATAAACAAAGCTAAATGCAAATGAAACAATTGAGCATTTCTTAAGGGCTGAGAGCTGTCAAATCCGCTCCCACCATTATTGAAAGTATCATTTCAAGTATCTAAAGGTTTTAAACAAAAAGAAGCATGAGAAATTGATTAGAAAAAGCTTCTGAATAAATAGGAGGATATTAAGCAAACAAGACTTTAGAAAGGAAATAGGGGAAAAATTCCCAATTATTACAATTTCCCAACTAAGATTAATTTCCCAGAGGAAAATCTGTAATGTCTCTTGTTGAAATGATCGAAAGTGAAGCTGAATAAAGTAAAGGCAGTTTTATATAAGGACATAATTGGTCTTTCACACTGTATTTTTATTATTCTGTGCTACTGTTTCCATCATTTTGTGCTCTACAATTACTGTCAACAGCAAGACAGAAATCAACCTTGCAAAAAGAAAGAATCCAGTGCAAGAATAAACAATTAGCTCTTTCCCTAAAGGATTGTCTCCTCTACAGTATATTTATTTTTAATAATTTAGTTACAGAAGCCCAGAGGCTGGAGTTCTCCATCTTTTACAAGCTAAGAATTGTGCACTCAATTAGAAACTGAGAAACTCCCAAGAGGACAATGGCAACATGCTTCACCTCAATTTAAGCAGTGTTCCCAGGCAGTTTGTCCTTCTGTTCATGGTGGGACACAGCAGACCACAGCTCTGGTCCCTGCCTTCCTATTCCCAAATCCCTGACTGTATTTGGATTAGTGAGCACCTGATCATGATCCAGGGTGTGCTCTGGTGCCCCAAGAAGGCCAATGGCATCCTGGCCTGGATCAGCAATGGTGTGGCCAGCAGGACCAGGGCAGTGACCGTCCCCCTGTACTCGGCACTGCTGAGGCCACACCTCCAATCCTGTGTTCAGTTCTGGGCCCCTCGCTGTGAGAAAGACGTTGAGGGGCTGGAGCGTGTCCAGAGAAGGGCAACGGAGCTGGGGAAGGGTCTGGAGCACAAGGAGGCTCACGGGGGACCTTATCACTCTTTACAAGCACCTGAAAGGAGGTGGTAGCCAGGTGGGGGTTAGTCTCTTCTCCTGAGTAACAAGTGACAGAACAACAGGAAATGGCCTCAAGTTGTCCTGGAGGAGGTTTAGATTGGATACCAGAAAATATTTCTTGACTGAAAGGCTTGTTGTCAAGCACTGGGAGAGGCTGCCCAGGGAACTGGCGTAGTTAGCATCCATGGAGGTATTTGAAAGACATGTATATGTAAGAATCAGGGACATGGCTTAGTGATGGACTGGGCAGTGCTGGGTTAATGTTTGGGATGGATGATTTTAGAAGTCCTTTCCAACCTTAACAATTCTATGATTCTGTGCTCATTGTGAAGCAGGACACAAAATTCTTCAGATATTTGCATTTACCTTTGGTGACCTGCCTGTGGTTTAGTGGGAATAAAAGGAAACCTTTGTTACTGTACGGTGGAGATGAGCCCATTACATAGTGTTAAAAGCAGTGAAATACTCAGATAAGCTTTGCCAGTATTTTCTGGCAGACCCATACAGATTTGCAGGTGTACCTGCCCCACCTCCACGCTGGAGAGGCTTCAGGTTCCCCTTTGGACCACAGAAGTAATTTCTTTGGTCATATTTGTGCAGAAGCACAGTGGGGCCATGCAAACCATCCCCTATACCTGTGCATGTCTCCGGTACCACCCCGGGCAGTACACACCACCTAATGACACTGCTCTGGCTCATGATTGATTGCCACAGCCTACTCAGCGTAAAGATGGCTGCAGGACCCTTCATCCTCAGTTTTAAACTCTGTCTCATCACACTGTCTCCTGTGTCAAAACAGAGATCCAGCACCAAGGGACCCGCTCACAGCCATTGCGTGCTCAGGAGGTGCTAAGCAGGTAGCACGTGGGGGACAGAGACCAGATACCCCTTCCTCTACTCCTGCTCCATTTCTGCACTGAAGGAAAGGAGAGTTCCCTCCTTACCTGGCTGCTTCATCCAGCTTGCTCCACTAATAGGCCCAGAGGCAGTTTTGGCTCTGTCTAATCTCCCTCCTGTTCGTTATGAGGGTTTAGTGGGAAACACCAATGCCCACTGCCAGCACCACAAATTCCCCCCTTCACACCCAGCACAAGGAGCAGCACCTGTGAGCCTCCAGGGTTGCAACACACACCCCACCATCCCCACACCCCACCATCCCCTGTTCCACCTGTTCAGACCTGTGAAAAGGTACAGGCACGTGCCCCTCTCCATGCAAGTGAGGGGGATTTGCCTTCCTGTGCTGTGGCTACACATTTACCCAACACTTTCCACACACAAACAGTCGGCCCACGAGCACAGATGGTGCATGATTCACTCTGGGGCTCTGATCACTGACTGCTGCTGCCTTTGGATCAGGCCCACAGCACCAGGAAATTACTGCAGGCAGTTGTATCATTCAGTAACGATTTTGCAGCCAAAGGCTCCAGCTGCCCTTCCTTGAGTGGCAGCTTGGAACAAGGAGACCAGTACAGGACAGTAGGACTTCAAACATCTCCTTACTCCTGGCAATAACAAGAGTGGAAGAAAAAAACTCGAGCTGTGGAGGGCTACACACTGGATCAGCAAGGCAGACTGCTGCAGCCATCCGTAAACCCCCTGGTGCCTGTGGTCCTGCTGGCTCTTGGTACATCCCACCGGGTCCAAGGCCAGTCTGGTAGAAGCAGCCAGGTCAGTAGTTGGGACACTGGCCCTTCTGCTCCTGGAAATGCTCAGCATAATTAATTCAGGGACGGATGAAGCTGGATGATTTACCTGTACCACAGCGAGTTGGAATTTGTGCCTTAGAATGTAGATGCTTTTCCCTGTTGTTATTACTAACAACTCTAGGAGAAGGTTGCTTTTGTTAAACACCTATAAAACACTGCAAATCCTGAGTCATCCTTCCAGATGGGGTGCCCAGATTATCACAGGTAAGATTTTGTGAGTGTGTTGTCATGGCAACCCAGTGACATGTATTTAAAGGTGCCTGTAGGGATGTCATCCTGACACTGACTTCTGAGAGCAAACTTTAGGTAGCAAATGGAGTACAAACAAACACCTCTCTTTTGGTGACACATGGCCCTATGGCCTTTTAGGGACTTGGCAAGCATTTGGCTTAGTTCTGAAGCCCCTCACCCAAAGGCCATCAGATGTAGAAGTGTACAGGACTTCAGGTGGAGGACACCCTTCACTGCTCCAAAGCTAAACATATTATTCACCTCCGTGCTGCCTAGACAGTAAATACCTCTCCACGGACCAAGGAAGAGCATTGATTTAGGAATGACCAGGCACTTCCCTTCGTACATGTTGGCACAGTCCTTCAGACTTCTTTATTTGTTCCTGAAACCAAAATAATTAACCGTGAAAACGAAACAGCTGGGAACTGCAGTGGATGTCACTGACCTAAGAGCACCAGCATATGGACAGGACTGGGGGACACATTCTGCTAGATTAGTGTGCCAGCTTGGTGTTGTGAAAAAGCTTCCCTGATACTTTTCTTTCTGTTTGTTTGTAAATAATTACAAATATTTTGCCCAGATGGTGTTTACATGGCTGCCTAAAACACTCACTATTAACATAGTTTCAAATTTAAAAACAATTGTGACAAATACTAGCAATTTCAAGATAGATATCTCTAGGTACTAAATCAGAGCCTAACTCTATGAAGCATTATTACAAATAGATTTGTATGGGACTTTTTAAAATAAAATTTTAAGGTAGATAGCAGTTTAAAAGATTACCCTTTTTTTAGTTGTATTTGCTTTAAATGGAAATCATTAACTAACAAAATCAGCTGCTCTTATTCCATGGACACTGGTGGGATCAGAGTTGTGCCTGCATTGTTATATAAATAGTTAAACAGTACTATTTAGCTGTTAATTAAAATTTCTACAATAATCTGGAAGTCAAAAAATACTTGTTATTTCCAAACTGTAAGCAGAAGGAAGAATATTTACAGAGCAAATTTTCTTATATGTTGATTTATAGACTGTAGGAATACTGATTTAATTTTAAAGTAAGCTTTTTAGATGTGTTTTTCCATTAAGAAAACCCAAACACTTTTTCATCCCATTTGACTGTCTTAACACGTCCTTAAAATAATGAATACACAGTTATGCCTACACACACAAAATAAGCAGTGCATGCAGAATAGCTATGTGATGTGAACCTTACTGTTTAATAAAGGAAGCACTTGCTTATCTTTGTAAAAAAAACTTAAGAAAACAAAAAGTTATTTCACTCTATAAAAAGTCTATGTAGTAAAAACCATTGAAGTGCAAGACAACAGATTTATTCCAATGTAGTTTCACATTCTGAAGCAGCCAGTGAAAATATAAATTTCAGATGCAGTTTGATGATATTTAAAAATATATCTTCACTGTACCTATTAACAGTCAAAGCACAGACGACTTGTGGCAAAGCAACTGCTGATTACACGATAGGAGCAGAACTAGGCTTTGTGTTTGTTAGAGGCAGAAACCAAGGATTTTTGAGAAGGTACTCTCAGTACTGTCACAGCATAGGTTGGAGGTGACTGGTTTGGAGGGACTTCAGGAAGTAATACAAGTCTGTCTCCAGTTCCAAGCAAATGCAGATTAAGTATGGAATACATACTTATGGCACGTATTTTCAAGAATTTGTCTCAAAGAAAGAAGCAATAGTAGCTGTGAAGGAGAATACCCCAATCAAAGCCCGGTTTCTGTAGTGTCCTGACATGAATTAAGCACTTCTAGATTGTCCAAGAGGAAACATACTTTCTTTTAAAGACTAGCATCCAACCCGATTACCTGATTCGTGCTTTGGCCAGGCAGAAGAAGTTTAGAGACACCCCACACGAGTTGCCCTCTCACAGAGGTTAGTTGCTGTCCCTGACTGGCAGCTGGACGCTGTTCATAAAGCAGCTGCTGCTGAGGCCATATTGTTTGCAGCCAAACCATCAACCATTTCATCCCCAATAATCAGCTGTAACGCCACAGGGAGAGATGTCCGCTACAGGGAAGTAACAGAAGCATGCTGTAGGTTGCACATGCAACACCCACCATTTAGATTTCCATTCTGGGGATTTCATGTTTTGTTTGTTTCCTGCCTTCATTGAAGTCTTCTGAAAATCAGAAAAAAAATGCATATCTAACCTTATCTTGCATGCAGTGTGCTATTTGTAATGTGAGCATTTTCCACACACAAATTGAAAAAAACAACCAGAGACTGAAAGCTAAGCTCTTTTTGGGACAGGCACTACCACTCTGCAGTCCAGGAACTTTGCAACAAACTCACTGTTCAGAAAGGGGAATGGACTTTCTCCAAGCTGCTATACCACTTCCCTGTGGCCACATACCTGGCCCTACTGCAGAATAAGAATGACGATTCAAGGATGACCTTCACTTGCACCCAGCTACTATGCAAAATTAATTGGACTATTTAAATTCAACTAGCTGTGGTTATCCAGAGCTCAGTAAAGTTCAAGAAACTGATAAAACCTCAGAAAAATATGCAATTATAATCTGGAATTAAATAGTGAACTCTAGACACAGAAATAAGAAAGGAGCAATTGAGACATTTATTCACTTAAGGAGATATGCTAAAGACAGCAGCTGTTCGTCTAAAGACAATAAGGGCAGAATATCTTTTAATTCCTAAAGAGATCAAATAAGGAACTTGAATGTCTGAATATCAACCTAGCAATTTGCATGTAGTCACCCATGAAGTCACTGGTGTTGCTAGGTCAGTCTGGTGGGGAGCTCAGCCTTTGAAAAGGTCATTCAATGCTGTTTGGGGATGGACAAGGCTTTCTGACCCAAGAGGTACTGTGCATCCCTCCTTCACGAAGCTTGGTTATGTTCTCTATCATATTTGTTCTCCTCCTACTCTGTATCTTTTCCTTTAGAGACACAGTGCACTTCACGGTGGAGCTACTGAGTGCCAGAAGGCTTCTCCAGGAAGATGCAGCATCCATTAGAAGCCTGTACTAATTGCTACTCCCAGGCACCCTTTTCAGATCTGTAAAAGAAGCAGACTGATCCCAAGAAAATACTGAGCATTTCACAGTCTCATGCAGTAATGAAGGAATAACAGAGAACAACTGCTGTTCCAAAACAGAAATCATAGTTTTGTAGGGTCAGTGGTATTTTATGGCACTTTTCGTGCCCGAACAATTTAATGACAGCTACAGATTACCGTATTTATTCCTTACCATTTCCAAGTTTATTATCAATTGCCTTATCTTTTCACGCCAGCAGTGTTTGCCATGTACATGGAAAAAGATGTGCAGGGGCAGTCAGAACCTGTATTTAGAGGCTGAGGGTGGTTCTATTCACTGGTTCCAACTGTGTGATGGAGTTATCCAGATTAATACAGTATAGGTATCTCTGACACACAACTATGATCCGCAGCCACATTTGTGGAAGGCAGTGTAAACACACTGCAGCCATCACCCTGACAATTTATATTAATAAGAGAAAATGTAGACTTTTAAAGTAAAAGGAGAATGAACACACAGAACAGTTGCTTTTTGGATACTTGGGCCTGATTCTTGCTGAATTAACTTCACCACTCCACAAGCTTTGCTACTGCCAGATGTATAAAGTGACGTCAGTGACAATAAGGAGATTTTAATTTCTGTTGAACTACTATAATTTCTTAAGCTCACTTTGCAGACAGTGTTTTGAGGCAAACAAAATGCACCTTTGCAAAAACATGTCTAGTGGAGTTGCGAGGTGAGAAGCACAATCTGGGAGGCTTTCTCAATCCCTGTCTTCCTGCCTCTCTGGGAAGACTCCGCCTGAATTCCTGCCATGTCTCAGCAGGGGTACCCTGGTGCAATGTTTTTGAGAAATAAGGATATCAAGGTCAATTTTAGGAAATAGAGAATTTAAAATACAGAATACTGTGAATTCAGTGACATATTTCAGTTCTGATTCAGCTATGTGGCTAATCCCAGTGAAGCCTCTGGAAGTCACTATATACAAGCAGCTGTGATATACTGAGCACAGAGGTCCTGCATCTAACAGGCCCTCTAACAGCAATGCACAGCTGAAATTTTTGGTGAGTCAAAATCTTGGGACTTCAGGCAAATGAGCAAACGCTTAGCATTAATCATGCACATTATTCATCTTTATCAATTGAATCAGTTAAAGGTGAGCTTGAAGGAGTCCTAAAATTAGTGGAGAAGGGAGGTAAAGAGAAGAAAATGCATTGATATTATTCTCCTGGTTATATAAATAAATAAAATAAGAGATTTGTGATCTTTTTGCTGTTTCTTGCCATTCAGGCTGTACCCAAAATGCAGTTGCATCAAGGGTGGATTACCCTGACATATTTTCCCAGCAGTATCACATGACAGTTGCTAGCAGGGAAAGCAAAAAAAAGCTAAAAGGAATTGCAAAATATTTGAGAGCAGGCTTAGAGGAAGGGCTGACTTTCCCACACTGCTGATATCCAGCCATTCTAGAGCTGCTGACTGCAAATTCCCCAGTTAACCACAGTCCCTTGTGTTGTTACAGACTCCCCTGCTGAGATTAGCAACTGTTAGTTATTTATCTTTGCTGAGTTAACTTGTACATTATAAAAAGGAACAGATAACTAAACTTAACTAATGAAGTCAGGATTTGTCCTAATTTAACAGATAAAAATTACATCAACATGACTTCACAAAAAAAGATACCTATTTTCCATGGAGATTTGGCATTTAAGATGGCTTGTTTGTTACAGCTTAGGGTAGTGTCAGCTGCACGAACAGCACAGCACTGTGTATTACATCATCCCTCGACAGCAAGTGCAGCCTAAGGCTGCCCTAAACTACCAGGCATGACCAGCTATTCATTGTCTTGGATCAGTCATTTCGGTGGAGAATATAGGATGTTCTGCTGGCACAAGAACACTACCATTACCTTCAGTACAATTAAGGGTGATTTGGCTGTCCTCTGAGAAAACCCTGCTTCAGTGTTCAGGTAATTTAGAATCACATCAAGCTACCATGGTCGTTGTCAGCCTAGCAGAGTGTTTGATAGATAATTTTCCCAAAGTTAAATGGCTTAAAATTGAAAAAAGAGGAAGTCCAAGGTTGCCAAAATTACTTGTCTGTACTGGGATGTATCCCTGATGCCAAGAGTTACTAACAGGACTGAGTGTCACTGGTGGAAATAAGGCTTTTCCATGACTGCTCTAGGATTGTACCAGACATTATCAGTAGGCCACCCACTGCTGAAAGTGGGGTTAATACTGACTACTGCAAAGGCCTTAGGAAGTCGTTCTTTAGTTGATTTCCTCTCTCTGGAAGTAAAGCCCACTGCCTTTTATTCTGTTTACAGAGAGAACATTAAAGACAACATTCTGTCTTCTCTGCAACTATATTTTCCGTATTTGAAGAGTGCTGCTGTATAATCTCCTTGCATTTTCTTTTCTGGCATAAACTATCGCAACTCATTCATCTGCCACTCTTAGGCCACATCATTCAGGAGCCTTTTGCAATTCCTCCACATATTTCTCAAAATACAGCTTCCCAAACGAAACACTATATCCATTCTGAACAGGAAGATTATTTCCAGGGATCCCTTTTTACGTCCCAATGCAATGCTTGGTTTTCTTATTGTCATAGCCTAAAAATATTGACTAGTGGTTATCTTATAAACCATGGCAAACCCCAAGTCCCTGTTTTTGGAAACAGTACTTTATCTGTGTTTTCCCCATTCAATTTTTATGCAACAGATTAGTGCTGTCTGAATACAGACAGTCCATAAGCTTTAAGAACTTTTCTCCATATAATTCCAAATTCCATTCCCATTTCCAATTTCCATGCACTTTCACATGTCTTTGTCATCTGAGAATTTAACAAACATGTTCTCCGCCTCATCTTCCTATTACCGTTTCACACAGATCTAGAACCCAGGACCAGACTTCCTCTTATCTTGGCAGTAAACCTCTGGTAGCTACAGTTTGAGTGCAATTGGCTATAGCTCAGCTCTCCCTGTAGCTGTTCTCATTTATTTAACCCAAGTGCAAGGACCCTGGGGAAAGGTTCATGCCATGAACTTCTCAGTATTGTGAATCTCCATGGCCATACTGTCTTCTTTTAAGAGGGTAACACTTCACACAATCCAAAACAACAGGGCCTACTAATAGTTGCATATGCAGCAGGTTTACGGAACTATTCTTGCCATTTCTTCGTTGGTCCTAGATATATATATATTCCCACATTAGTAGGCTGGCTTAAGCACAAGGCCTTCTATTTCATAAACGAACACAAGGTCCATGGGACAGAGCCATGACAAAGAATAGCTCGTTGCTGACATGTCCATTTTTGCAAACAGCAATTAAGTCGGTTGCTTATATATCAAACCAACGATAAGCCTTGACATTTCTCCATGTGAGTGGCACCCTCACAGAATATTTAAACATACACAATTAGAATTATAGCATCAGCAATATGTTTGACTCAGTATTATAAACAGAATAAGGACAATCTCTGTGACAGAAAGTGTATAACCTAGATGACACATAGTAGACAGGATTCACTAAGAAATGTCAAATGAAAATAAGGAGATGTTTTTCGCTTCACGTCATTACTGCAATAACCTCACACTCCTCTTTTCCTTCTCTCAGATACTACCATAAACATAGGATGCTGCCCTGAGCCTAGGTGTCACCTAGGTGTCACCTAGGTGTCTAGGTGTTGACTGTCCATAAATCAATCTAGTTTTGACTGTGTATTACTGAAATACTTTGGGGAGCAAACCTACACCAATACGGGTCATTTTCTGGCAGGGGAACTGGAGGACAAGTTCAAGGACACCAAAATGATCTGTAAGCTGAAAGTTTGGCTTTCAGCACATGTTGAACAGAAATGTCCTTGACCATTTTGCAAGGTGGTCTTCTCACCAAACTAATGTGATCATTTTTAATGCCAAGAGTTCAGTGTATTAAACAGAAACATCAACTTTTTTAGCCAAGATCTGATAAATTCCCGTAGCCTGCTGGGGTTATTTTCCATCCATCGCTTCCCTAAGAAATTAAAGAGTCATCTGCTTTGCCTCACTGGCTGTGGCACTCCAGCTGGACTTCAAGCTTGTTTATGCTATGTACATTTAAAACAAACTTGGCAGATGAACAATGGGTTCTTCCAACATACACCTGCCTCAGGTCTCCCAAGCTGTGACATATGGCTTGTAGGTAATTGACTGCCTCAGAAAATTATCGCATGCAAACAACAACTCAGCCTTGAGTAGGCCCAAATTTTTTTACCAGTATTTTAAAAAGCTTGTGTAGGAAAATGGCATCTTTCCTGTTTCAAAAAAACCAAACAGGCAAGAAAGACTTTAATCAGATGCTTTCAAATTTGCCATTCACAGTCAAACTCTGCTGCATTTGGGCAGAGGCTACTTTTCCACGTCAGGTGGCCATAAATGCTAGCTAGAATTAAGAAAGATAGTGCAGGAACTTTGGCCTTGATGCATCACTTTGCGATCCATTTAACACCAGACAAATTTCATCAGAGGTCTACAATAACCTGCCAGGAGTTAGTGATGGGTGATATTAATACTGCAAAGTGAAAACTGAGACTTGTAAAATTAATCAGTAATTCAGTCATGCGTTGCCAGAGCAGGAGGGAACCATAAAAATTTTAATAATAAGCCTAAATTTCAAAGGTGCCCCATTGCTATAATGCTAATGCAACCACCAATTTTCCAGGTCCCCTTGGCTTGTTACAATTCCACCAGCTGATGACCAGGAGAGAATCTGGTGGCAGGTTATGCTGGCTGCTCCTACTGATGTGTGTGCCGTGCAGTGGGCATACCGCCAAGCAGCTGAATCAGGCCAGAAGGGCAACCCGGCGTAGCCCCTGCTGAGAAGCAGAGAAAATGTCGGGGCGTTGCATGGCTGAGTAGCCACCGTGCAGCTTTTGCAGCATACTCAGGATGAAGTGCTGTGGGACATCACTCTGTGGCTCCACAGACCTACGCTGTACATCTGCTCTACACAGTTTATTGCAAAACAAATATTTTCTAACTGCTCGGTGCTAGGATTTGGTGCATGACCTTGCGGTGCTCTTCTCTAAGATTATCTTTTTCTAACAGAAATCAGTTCATCTGCTTTGGCTTCATAACAAGTCTCATTCTTATTTTCAGAAGGTCTTGTGTTTTAGAGGCATTGCTGTATGTACTGTATGTACTGTGGCAACACACACATATCCTAAAGGGGTTGTAAATAGAGGGCTTTGCTTAATAAGCAAAAACTTTACCCATAGCACGGAACTGGTATGAAATGGCCTAGACCTTTTTTCTGGAATTATTTTGTGTCAGTCTCCACAGCACCAGCTGACACAGTGATGGGGAATGACCCTTCTTCACTCACCACATCAATTTACTGTCACCATTTCTGTTGCTTTGTTATTTTCCCCTTAGCTGTTTGTCTTTTCTAGTCCTTTAGTTCACTCATGTGAAAGTACTGGGGCAGTCATTCCAAAAGAGAAATGAAAAGCTGTAATCAAAATGAGTGGGATGTAATTTATCTATCACATAGATTGTCATCAGTGGTTGTGTGCAAAGAATCCATAAAAAAAGAGCTTGTACTGATACACATGGGTTTCTCAACTCCAAGACAGTAATGATTATTGGGTTTTGACCTCAATTTGGATTTTCATTTTCCTCTTGAGAAAAAAAGCCCTCTTCATTTTGTTTCCAACATACTCCCTGCCTTGCTCATGAAGAGCAAGACTGAAAATGTAAATATATTCAGTTGCTTGCTCCTAAAGGCTTGATGTTAGAAAAAACTTCCTGATAAAAATTCTTCTTCTCCAAGTATTTTAGATGAGTATCACTTGCAATGCCAGAAGGCAGTGCTTCGAAATCTTTATAAGCCGTATAAAAGATTGGCTCCTAGTGCTGCAGAATGAGGCTTTTTTAGCTTTCTGAACGACCACATGTGCTTGACCTTCCTGAAACAAATTACTACCTATGTCCTTTGATGCCACATTTTTGGATAAAAGATAGCTCAGCTGTGTATGGAGGTCCTTGGTGTCAACAGAGGTGGCTGACTGGCTTTCCCAAATGCTCCTAATTTGCAGTTTTCTCCCCTCTTTCCACCTGAAAAATACAACTGAGTGACAGGAATACTCACAAGCAAAACTATGGCTCACATATATATGCACGTATAGATACATATATAGATATCTATAAATACAGTACATACATATTTATTGTCAGGTGTTGATGAATCAAGGAGGTCAGTAGAGGTGAGGTTGCTGCAGCTCCATGTGCCCAGAATACACAGACCCTCTATCAAGAAAATAGTTAAGAAATTGAGTTTACTGAGAAGTCTGGCCAGGCAGTGCTGACCAGGTGCGGGGCATAGCCAGAGAAGTGTGCTGACCAGCCACTATTCACACGTAAGCAGTTCCTTCTGTCCACTTTGCCTTTACTTTTTCCCGTTCATTCCTCCCCAGACCACCTTGATCCTTCCCATTCTGCACCTGAATAGCCCATAAAAAATTTTGTACCACCTCCAAATGTACTTCCTCAGCATCACACAATGTCTCATACCCACCCCACGGGCAGTGAGCCTGTCAGTCTGAAAAGTGCTTTGAAGAGCCTCTTCCTTTGGCTGTTCCTCAGCCCCTGGGGCTGAGTTCCCTGTGACAGCCTGGGAGGGCTCGTATCTCTCACTGGGTTACTGGCACTCCCTCCTCTGCCATTTTGCCCAAGGACATTCTAACACAGCGCACATCTATAGATTTACCTGCTTTTCCTGTAGGCTGCTGCTGCCACTCAGATCGTGCAGTACAGGAAGAGCAGTCAAGATCTTCCTAGTATCAGGAGAACAGAATAAAATTTGCAGTGAGAGAAGTCAGCATTCTCTGATTCTGCTCCCCCTTTACAAGCTTACCTAAACCAAATTTCAAGAGTTTTCAGTTAGTTCTATGATAGCAAATAAACCTTAGCAATGGTAAGTTCACCTTCAGTTTGCTTCATTTACCTTATGATGTGCTTATCTTGTTTTCTGAAATAAACTTTTACTCTTAATTAACAAAGTGACCTTGGCTAGGTCACTTCATCTCTCCACGTTTCTCTTCTTCCTTTTGTTCAATTAAGACAATGAAACAATGCACCCACATGGGTATTGTGAAACTTAATTAACTGATGTGTGCGGGACACTCTGAGGTTCTGCAAAGGAGAGCACCGTAAGCATAGAAAATTAATGTTAGGATGAGTGTTGCATAATAACCTGACACAGCATCTGTAAGTGAACACACTTACTGAAAAAAATCACTTCAGATTTTCTGGTGCATTGAAGTAACTTCTGCTGCAGGGCCTTCAGTGTTCAGTGGCCAACACCATAAAAGAGGGGAGCAGCTTGCAGTTCCAGGTTAAACGCTCAATTAAATAAAACAACTCATAGTTGGACTTGGTGATCTTGAGGCTATTTTCCATTCTAAATGATTCTATGATTTGCAGAACACAAGTTCCACTCAGTTTAATACTTAGGTTATGTGTTCTCACCTATATTAATCTAAATCTTCACCATCTTCTCAGCACTACCATTGGAATAGCAGGGACAAATTTACCCTAAAATCATTGCAAAACAGAGCATCAAACAACCTTGAAAGTTTTTTGAAACTTGTTTCTTTTACAAACCTGGTCAAGGTATATCTGATGATCTATATATAGCTACCAGATTTCCATTTCGGGAGTATCCCTTCCACAGCTTCTGTCAATGCACTTTGTTCTCAGTTCTAGTCTCATGCAAAACTTGGGTGAAGCTCGGTAGCTGCAGACATAAGAAAAAAATTAA
Organism: Rhagologus leucostigma; assembly: GCA_013397725.1. NCBI lineage: Eukaryota > Metazoa > Chordata > Aves > Passeriformes > Rhagologus > Rhagologus leucostigma. Next base: position 2,528,990 of record VZTD01005027.1, read on the forward strand.
ATACATTATCTACACCTCTCAAAGAAAGAATGGAATGCTACATAGTAACGTCAGGAAAAGATTGTGTGAAATTTCCGTACTTTAAGCTAAGTTTGTTCTGTAGTTCATTATATATTATTTTTACAATATTTTAAATTACTTTACCATAAGCATCTAGCTGTGTAGTTGAGTAACTTCCCTGATCATGATAAAAAAATCATAACCAAGAAATGAAGTTCAGCTTTTCAATGTAAGACATAACAGATGCCAGGATTCTAGTGATGCCACGGTCCTTAGAAGCCAGGTGATGCACAGTTAATTTTTAGACAGTTACCAGGCAACAGTTGGGACTAACAGAAGGCCACGAACAACTCCTTAGTGTTCTTTCCTGAATCTGAGCTGCTGGATTTATATTTCAACTATTCTTCCATCAGAGGTCTTAGCCACTGAAAAAGGATCATACAGTACATTGGTTAGATTAGATAAGTGATTTTTCTTTAGCAGGTCTAAGTACTCAATAAATCTGTTCCTTCGTAAGTATAATATAAAATTGCTCTTTCCATTTTCATGTGCTTAGAGCTAAGAAATTCTACCTGCAAGAAAGAAGTGAAGAAAAATCTCAGATCTCAGAGCCGTTCTGTGGTATTGTAAAAAATACAAGCCTGTAAATCTGCTTTTTGTTTAGATTTTCTTTTACCTGTCATTTCTGTTTTGACATGTTTCCCAAACTCCTGTTAGCAACCTTTCTAATAATTAACATTAAAATATGAATGATGGTTTAACACACAATAAAGCATTCAGCTATGCTACAGTTTTTTCTATTTCTCCCCCTTGCTTTCACAAACAACTGAGCTTGATATGCTTACAAAAGAGAAAAAATGGCATGTTTGCCTGGAGTAGGAGAGATCTCAACTTGAGGATTAAGATGTACTTTCCTCTATTATTGTTCTATAGTAGCACTAGTTTGTCAAACTGTCTTTTACATGCCAATAATCACTCTTCATACTCCAAGTCATCCAGCGTCGGAGCTCAACATACGGAAAAAAAGAATTAAATAGGAACAAATGGAGGTTTCCTTCTATTTTAGCATTTCATTATTTTAAAAAATGGTGTTTCATGAAATCTAATCACTCTTGTACTTTAAGTATATAATCATCATCACAATATCTCTCTCACAGCACAGTCAACAACTGCAGATCCTCACCTGATGAGGTTTCTATATCCAGCAGTGTGATCTCATCTCTAAGAGGAACTGCATTAAACCATTGCCACAAGAGATATGAGCCCAGTGTTTCAGATGTAAGACATGAAAATCCACATCATTTTTCCTCTTGAGGAAAATGGAAGATAGGAACAGGGAAGGGCTCTGATTTCCCTGTTTCACATACTGTGTATTACCACTCTGCTATGTGTCATTGTCTGCAGGTCCTCAGGAACGTGAGTTTATTCCTACTATTATTTATGACTGTTACTGCAGTAGCTTTTACACAGAAGCTGTCCTGTTCAATTGCAAATCCAGTGTGTTCAGCACTGCAGGAACACAAAATATCATGTTGTAAACTTGTGGGGTCGAGTCATTGCAAAGGGCTTTGAGAGCCTGCACCTACCTCTCAGGGGTTCTTTTGAATATTTCTGGCATTAGTGTCACTGTAAAGCATAACCTGCCACACAATGTGTGGGTTGCTTCAAAGGCTTAAGTGATGCAATACACAGGAATTGGATGCTTTGCTAGGCATCTTATTCAAAGCTAAGCTGAGATGATGCCTTTTACTCCGGTTTTCTGTAGCATCTGGCATTTTACAAACATCGATCATCTATGCCTAACATTTCCTTTATACAGGGATTTGTTAGCAACCCCACAATGTGTGGGACAAAACTGAAATAGGCAGTGGTTGAAGACAATATTTTACTGCTTGGAAGTCAACATCCATGAAGCCGACTCTGAGTCCTTGAAGATCAAGCTCTGGCTTTATAACTGGTTTGAGCTGGGCTAAATCTGGGCTGTTATTTAAAGGGATAGCTGTACCTTCTGCTCTCTGGCCCCAGCCACATTTTCTCACTTGTGCCAGCACAAGATGTTGTGTGGATGCACAGAAGGTTGGATCAGGGAATTTACCTAACTGACAATACAGAAAAGCAACAACCAGGCAGATGGTTTAGTCACATCAAATGGACTGTGGAACTGAACCCTCAGGTTCAATGCCCCTGCATTCTGTTTTGGAAGAGCTGCACTTGAGGTAGCTGGGGGAGAAAAAAATGAAAGTACTCTTAGCTGTGCTGTGCCTGTTCAACACTGGTTGGTTGAGCAAAAGTCTTACTGTGCTCAGAGGGCTTGGGCTCTCCCTTCCAGCGTGGCCGGGAGCTCACGTGCAGTCCAAAGTGGAGAATGCCCTTGTGCACTCTCAGCAGGAGCACAGGCTTGACCTTGGCTAACAGCAGCAGTAAGGGCAGCACTGGTTGCATGCTGGAGGAGAGGCTTGGGGGTAAGTAGCCCTCTGTCTTGGATGGAACGGTAAAGAGTTCCTTTTGCCTGCTCTGCTCTTCCTCCTGCTCTATAGGTAGGATGGTGCAATTCTCTCACTTATCCTGCTTCAGTCCATCAGCACTGAGGTGCCACTCTCTGTCATCCCTTCTCAAATAATCCATACTTCCTATCACTCCCCACCTTCCTTTCTTGTGTACAAGTATTACAGGCTTTCTCCTTTTCCACAAATGTCCCTTAAGTTTCCACCTCTTCACCCTTCTCACCCAGGCCCCGTAAGCTTCTGTGCCTGGGGATACTCCATTCTCCAGCTACAGGCCATATTTGTGAACAGCCAAACTCAGTCAGGGCAAATCCAGAGCACACTCCAAATACTTCTATCTACGTTGACTTGAATGTGCTCAAAATGCTTGCCAACATTTTGACTCAAACTCTAAATGGTCACCCAAGAATGGAAGTGGTCCTTCAGCCCCACCCCCGCCGCCGCAACTCGCCAAGAAAGATGACAACTTGGAGAAAAATTTGGTAAGAAAATTGCTTTGTCTTATTAAAGCAGATTTCAACTGATTGGAAACAATACACTGTGGGGTTTTTTAAATAGTTTAACCAAAATGTTCCCCTTTGGCTATGTTTATCATTGAAACATAGCCATTTTATGAAACAAAAAGACAGCACTTCATCTGGTTTGCAGCCAATATGCTGAAGGCTTCAGAAACAGTTTTATCATCATTTAAATCAAATGACAATGCTGAACATTTTAAGAAAACAAAGGGGAACTACGTAGGATCCTTTCAGTAGATGAGTCCTCTGACCAGTTCACAAAATTTTTTATGCCCAAGTGGATCTGAACTAGTTAGTTGTTTCCTTTGGTTTATACTACTAAGGAAGGACAACAACTTGAGAGGAAAAAAAAAAGATGTCATCAATCTTCAACTTATTTTTCTCTTACTTTTCTGGAATGCCAATGAATATATTTCATTTCTACCAGTCTTTTACACTCTATTGTGATAAGCATCTATTAGTTTTAGGAAGTGGTCATCTCTTTTTTCACAGTGCAGAGATCCAAAGCATCCTTCTTAGGACAGAGCCCACACTCCCCTCTCCTAAACTGTAACATTTACTTAAGTTGCTTCCCATCTGAGCCTGAGTTGTCCTTCTGATGGTTATCTCCTTCCACTAACTACAAGGAAAACATAGGCTAGAAGCAATCAAAACAGACATCTCACTGCAGCCCTTCCTTAGGGAGGAGGCACCAATGTCTGTGGGTACTCTCTTCAGGCACTGTGCTCTTATTTCTGTGTGCTTGTGCTAGGAAGACCAGATCTTGCAATTTGATGATAAAAAGGAAAAGTCTGGGTTGGAGGAAGTATAAGAACCTGAGGGGTCTGGGAAATTATTTTCCAGTGGAAAAATCCATTTTAAAATGTGCTTGATATTTATTCATCCGCAAAAACCTTGGCAGGCGTTCAGCATCAGCTACACACTGGGACAGGATCTTATTCTGTTATTCCCAGTTGTAGCATCGATCGTTCGTGTGACCTTGGACAGATGACTTCCCAGTTCCATGTCCTGTACCCCTGCCCACCTTTTAACTCTTCTGTCATAATCTAAACATAGATGATGAACTTTCTGCTACAAGGACTGCGGTGTTGTACAATAATCAAATGTGACAAGACAAACCCGTGTCATGAGAACCAGGGCTCTTCAGAAGAACTGCTCTTTCTCAAGGCTCTTCCCCTAGAGGATGTAGACAAAGAGGGTTGGTTGGGAGTGTTCTCAGCAGTAACAGAATAAGAGTTAGAAGGAACTCAAGACTGAAAGCTCTCTGTGGCCCGAAGGTGACTTTGAGGCAAGGTGAGCTTCAGGTAAAGGTACTGTAGAGGATTAGGGGTGTGTATTGCACATTTCGTATGGTCCCAATGGAACCTACACTACGTGATTGGAAAGTGATGAAAACCCACTGATTTGCAGAGAAAAAGTCAAGAAATTAAGACTTGTGAAAAGTGGCTGTACTAGGTCTTCAGACTCTGTTAATGCTGAGTTGTTTTAAGAAACCACATGGGACATACTAAGAAACCACACATGTACTCTGTGTGTGCCATGTACAGACTGAAGCATCACATCTAATCAGAGAAATTCCATTTACATTGAGAGTCTTTACATCTCTATTATTACCTATTAATGCAACACAAATCTAATTTTCAGTCCCCTCAAATCTGAACAGTCTTAATGTAAATGGCTTTGGAGATCTCATTCCTCCTAAATGTCAGTCCCTACCTCTTAAAATCTACAAGAGTGAGATGACACCACCAATTTTCCTTCCTCTTCCCATCCAAAGCTATGCAAAATCTATCACTTTTCTGGCGGTCCAGACTTTGGATATTCAGGAACTGAAATGAGAAATAATTTTTAAACCCTCCCAGGCTATCAGGAGCTGCACTGATCCCAGACTACAAGAGGAAAGTCTTACAGCTGTGTTGACCACCTCTGACAAGAGCCTGTAACACTTTACCCTCAAATTGGTTTCAGCTCCCCAGGGACAGTTCTGTTAAAGCTGACTGCCATTTGCAAACAAGGACTGTTGCATTGTCCTTGAAAAAGGCACGTGAAAATACACCTCAAAATTTTATGAAGCACTACAGTTTACTCAGGTTAATTTTTGAATAACTGATACATGATACAAGAATGACCAAGTGTGATATGTGATCAGTGAATGATGAACTGCTCACCACTGAAAGACAGGTTCTTCAGGCTCTTCATTCTGGTACAGCAGAAGACAGGGACACAGGCTTGATGAGTTCACGATATTTCTTCCAGATCTGTTTTCTGTTGCTGCGTGGCTGTAATACCCTATCAGATATGGAAAACTCATGCATACAGAAAAATTCACTCACTCTCATTACAGTTGTCCTTTTAAAACATTTTTTTTAAGTGCCTGAAACAAGTTAACTTGTTTATCACTCAGATTTTAAATTTGGCAGTTAGCGTCATAATTTTACAGCTTGTCTACATGAATAAGTTAATTTTATGATCATCCAGAACAGGAGCTGTATTAACATTGTACTGAAATGCAGCAGTTGGAGTTCTTGCCTTTTAGATTAGCTTTCCTGTAAAAATGATCTAAAAATCTCCTTGAATATGTTTCCTCCATTAACTGCCCACAATTCAAAAAAGATCATACAAAGTATTTGAATTTTAAACTGTCCAGTCAATTTAATAGAAAACATGCTATTTCTTATTAATATTCTATATGCCTACCTTCTCTAATAGTAATAAGCAATCCAAAGCACTGCACGGGCAGTTAGGAAGAAGAAGCCTCGGTACACTGGATCCTTTGAAATGAGCAGATTATTCTGACATGCTCAAATCCTACGTGATGCACTTAAAAGCTTGCTTGTAAGAAGCTTTCGGCACAGTGCTCAGTGAAACAGAAAAATTGTCATCAAAATTAGAGTAAAATAGTAGTATTTAGCATTACGTAAGAAACCATTATTATTGCATCAGCTTCTGGTTTTGATTACATTGTCTTTGCTAGAACAACCTTGTTGGCCATTTGCTCATCCTATCTCCATTTCTTCCCATCCCCTTCTCTACTGTGACTACCTTCACCCCTCTCTCTCTTCTTTCAGGCACATGATTCATGGTGGCACAGATGCCACATGGCTAAAGCTTGCCCAAGGACTCCAGCATGCAATGCATATGCAAGTCAAGGAATGAAATTGAAGTTTCACCTATGAAAAGAGTAAGGTGTTCTCTGAAACTGTAATTATATAATTTTTCTTATCATTGCTTCAATCACTAATTGCTCTGGATGACCAAATGAAGTAGCAAGGAAGAAAGGAAACAGGATCAGCGTAGAAAAAATATGGCCTTGACACATCGGGTCCCATCTCTTCAACCCCATGTAACCACACAGTAGTTATCCAGGTCAAAAGCGTGTACCAAATTCATCCCCATGGCACAGATCCCAGAGTACTCTCCAGCACATTGCCAGCCTTAAGCTGCACTTACACAGAAGAGCAAGTATGTCACCAGTGACACAGAATAATGGGGGGGGAAAAGGACTTGCCAGTGGCTAAATAAAACTGCTAGTCAGGCTTTAACAGCTGTGCTGAATAGAACAAGGGCAAGGAACTCTGACAAATGTGATGGTCTCACCTAGAAAAAAATTCGTCTCTGACCCAAATCTGGTAATCATTTTATTCATGAGTGCAGGACACAGTATGCCTAAGGAATGCCACAGGAGATCAGTTCCCCTTGGACATAAATCCTGTTTATAGCTATGATCAATGTCAAATGCATTAGAGAGAGACAAAAAGATTTTCAAAAAAAGCCAAAATATTCATCAAAGGAGAAACTTGGTGGTTCTTGTAGAGTGCAGATAAGCATTAGAAGTTTTAACATAGATTGATACAGCAGTAGTGCATCACAAACACAGAGCCCATCAGGCTTTGTTTCTACATCCAAGTACAGAAGAGTTTTGCCACTGCTGGAAACTCTGCAGCAGACATACAGCTTGTAAGCTGTGCCATTTGTGAGCAGCGACAAAATTGAGGTCGCTATCATTATAGAGAGGAACCTTTAAAAGAGCACATCACTGTCCCATGGATGATGAAGTGTTTTGCTGCTTCTAGTTAGCAAAAAATATTACACATAGTGGTAATATTGTAGTGGAAATACAGTGCTGCTGGAAAAGCAAAATCCGGGACAATACGACCTCTTCCATGAGGCTAACAGCACTACATCATCACACATGGGTTTCATGCTCAATAAATCCACCAGAAATTAAACACAGCTGACACTATTTCAACAAGTGTTCTAATTCTCTTATAATCAAGCACATTAACAACACACCATATTCATTTCCAGTGGCTTCAGCTTCTCAGCCTAGCATATTAGAACAATTCAACACATCTGGGACTGAATTAATGTCACAAACAATTTCACACACTTAGAATGATCTTCTCACTTTGCATTACATAGAAGACAATTCTCAGAGCAAATGGTGAGTACTACAGTAGCCAGGGCTACTTAGACCATGCGATTCACTTTGAGAAACCTGGTCCTGGGGACTGGTGGGGTCCATCTGTTGGAGAAGAGGAAGAGCATCTTTGGTTATAGGCTTGCCAAGTTGGTGAAGAGGGCTTTAAATTAAGGTTAGAGGTCCCTTTCAAACCAAGTTATTCTACGAATACCATCTCCCATATTTCAGTCACCCTTAGAACTGAAAAGAGCTTTTATTAATTAGAGGCATATCCTGTGCGTTTATACAGCACCACTTTGGGGCCTGGTACATGTGAACATAGTCACTAGCCCATGGAGCTGATAGTTTAAATTGTGCGGATAGCAGACCACATCTTCATAAACCTGTTACAGATTTGAATCTAAAAGGAAGGTAGAGCAAGACAAAACCCCAGGGAGTAAATACATGTTTTGCAATGGCATCCGGGATAGGATATGAGGCTATGCAAGGATACAACTGCTCTTTTAATAAGTGTATCAACTGTAACATAGGATTGGGTGGGGGTGGAGAGGGTTGTCACTAGATCAAATGCTGTGGAGGTATATAAAGCTAGTTCCAGTAAAAGATCTGGACACTGCAACTTTTGAGTCTTGCCCTCTAGTGCATTAGTTGGGCTACATCCAACAAAGGATTTATGTGGCTAAAGCAGGCAATGGTCCCAAACGCACACCCAAATTCCCACACCTAGCTGCTGCTTAGCCCTGGACAAGCTTTAAGGATCAAGATGATGCCTTATGTTTCCCAAGTACCCAGAGTTTGCTGCTCCTTCTTTCTTCCCATGGCCATGAGACACTATCAGTGGCTCAGAGAGTTCGTCAGGAAGAGCAAAGCCCGGAAGAAGTTTCCCCACCATTTTTGCTTTTATTGTTCATTTCACAGCTTCCTTTCTACTTATCACTACACCCCCATTGCACAAAGGCTTTAACTCTTTTAGTAACTTCTTCCTTTCCTCCAACATGCAAGTGCTTCAGCTGTTTGAATCTGATCTGCACCATTCAGGAGTTAGGAAGCAATTTTTGTATCCATCCATGATGGAGAAAACATCACAAGAGTACTTAATGCCTTTCTTCAGACTACTGAATTTCATTCCCATGGATCTATACATACTAACAAGTCACTTTTCTAGGATAGGTGGCCATTTTCTTCCAGTATGATGTTGGGTAATATCTTTTTCTCTCTGTACAACACACATGTAAATGAAGAATGCAGATTCCTTGGGCTCAGACAATCATGGAGACAATTGCATTAAAACTTCAGGCTGTGTACGTATCCATCCTGCTGCTCTGGGAGATTTCCAAAAGCACACAGACAGTGCCACTAGAGAACTTTTTAGAACACTGCTATCCTGTTCCTACCCAGTAGTTATTAAAGTTTGGTCTTTGATCTATAGAAATGTTGTTTGTGAATCCCACAATATTTTTGGCTTATCACCAACCTTAATTATAGTCGAAAACCCTGAGTTAAGCCAGTAATGTTCTCTTTCCTGAAATTGCCTTCTTTGCACACTTCTTAACCTTTCAGTGCTTCTCTTGAAATGAAGTATGCAGGTGAGGAGACTGAAATACTGTTTGAGGCAGCCTGTACCACTACGCAGCTAACAGCTCTTGTCAAGTGTATTGCAAGCCCTCTATCAGTCAAATGTGTCATGCAGTAGCAAAGGTGTGCTATGAGAAAGCAAAGAGAAACCCTCACCTCTGGGAAACGCTAGCCTTGTAACAAAAGTGTGGAAATGGTTTTCTTTCAATTGTCAGCTTCTGTGAAATTTTTCTGCAAAATAAATATTGTCCTTTACAGAAAAATATATTTTATGGTGAAAAATTTATTTTTCAGATCAGTAGACTGAAGCCTAAAGGAAAGTACAAAATCATCTTGTCCAATCTCCTGTATAAATCCATGTGAGGAATGTCATTAACCAAAAATCTTTGCATCAACCCTATAACTTCTTTAAAAGTAATGACATTTCAGAATAACATGTGGATTTAAACAGTTTGAATGGTAAGAATCTGCCACAGCTCAATTATCTCTACTATCCCTATTATACAGTGTCAGCTTCTTCACTGCCACATCAGGATATTCCATTCAATTCTGATCAATTAATTCCCATGAAAAACATCTTTCCCATGTAGGATTGTGCACAAAACCTTTCAGGTTTTTCTTGGGTAAGCAGAACAGATTGAGTTTTTTAGGTTCTCACTAGAAGGCATATTCTCGGCACTATCCTGTGGCTGTTTTGTGAATTATTTATCAACTGAAAAAAAATGCCAACTTGCTTCAGTACTTTGCTGTGTTACTATCTGCATAACCTGGGAAATACTCATTGATAAGCACGAATGCTATTCTCTTTCTCTTAGGGCAAATCAAAATGAAGATTTCTTCTGAGATTAGGCTGGAAGATAATTGTTTTGGTGCCACTTGCTTATACTCTTATAAATATCCACAAGTTTCAGTAACTGATGATTCTTTTTTTTACTAACACAAATGAAGCAGTTAGAAAAGAACAAATAACCCCAAACTTTTATGAAAACCTCATTAACTTGAAAGTTAGATGTTGGGCTTCAAAAGGAGTCATCAGACCAAAATCTGTATGAGAGAATTTGTGTATGGATTATGAACATACATACAGATATATCTGTATCTGTATGTATCTATATCTTCATATAAAGGCAGAAAATTGGGGACCATATTTGGCCTCTGTCTTTGTATGTATCTCACTAAGGAACTCTTCAATGCAGACATTTGAGCAGAGAGATATTTGGAGGCTCAGCACAAGATTTTTTTTTTTGTGAAAGAGATATTGGATTAAGGAGGAAACAGTGAAGGGAGGAAAGGGTAAATCTATAAAAGTAGGGTGGGGGATTTTCTGTGAGGCAAAATTCCATAGTGACTACAAACATCTCATTTCAGCTGACACCTTCTGAGTAGGTACATGGTTGCATATGTAACACTTCCTCATATTTTTCCCCCAGGACATACTTTTGTTTGCACTCCCAGTGCTGTGAATTTATAACTGAGGCATCATTTGGGTTATTGTATGTAATAGGAACTGTATTTTCACAGATGGCTTACCTTCCCTGCCAGATGTCTGTTTTTAACAGTGTCCTAATAGCTACTGCATATGCTAACTTCATTTTGTATATTATAAAAATATTGCCTTGAAGGGACAAATCTTGTATTTTTCAGCTACTTCTGTAATTACTGGAAAAACTTATGAAAGCACAAATTGGATTCACCAGCACTTGCAAGCTGGAAATCAGCTACAACTCCTAAAAAATGAATACTTCTGGGCCACTGGACCTGCCAGGCAGGAGACGTGAATTACTGGATTAAAATCCTGTTTATGACAGACTGTAGATAATTTTGTAGCTATATGCCTCCAGATCCCATTCTAGTCTTAGAAATCTATGATTCACATTCTGAACAACTTTCACACAAACATCACAATTATCAAACAAACCCTTAATTTATTGCTTCAGAAGATTACAGTCTGGAAAACCAAAGGAAACAGACAATGCCTGGGGGGTTGAAGAAAGAGCGTGTAAACAGCACAGATGGGCTTCAAAGATATTGTTGAGCAGCATTGCCAAATCCAAACACTTCAAAACTCTGAGTCAGACACCAAAAAAGTCTTGAAATTTACTTACAATTCATGAGAAGAGAAAAATAACTTCTTTTACTGACGCCTGCATTATTGTGCAGGCATATTCCCTGCCCGACCGCCTGTCAGTTGTCCTCCCCCAGCAGTTTTTGGGTCCATTGGCTAATTTCAACTACGTTTGAGGGAAGAGCAGGGAGCTGAACGTTGTTGGCTCCTTACAAAACAGGTGGGTGGCTGGGCTGGGGATCAAGGAGAGAAAGGCAGCGATAACTGGGGCTTTGTTTGCACTGGTCAGATTGCCCTCACCTGTGCAGCTCTGTACATCCCACGTGCAAGCCAGGCAGTCAGGGGTGGGAGCTGTAGACCTTGTTTGGAGCTGGTCATACAGACGAGCAAGGGGGTGTTTAGGGAAACATGAAGGATGTCATTTGAAGGGTAGAAGAAGGAGGCAAGATAATGCAGCTTTTTACCACAGGGTATGAAGAAAGTTGTGGGCATTGTGGCAGTGGGGTGTGCCAGAGCCCAGGAGCAGGCTGGAGCTCCACAGCCACAGAAGGCTGTCAGTATTTTAATCCCAGATGTCCATGGCAGGGATCAAAGCACATGGTCTCACAAGCCCTTCATCTGAACTGTTCTGAAGGGTTTAGTGCTCCTGCACCCTTTCCCATGCTGTTGCTGTCTCCTCCACAGCACACCCAGGGGTTGTTGCTCCCTTGTGATTCACTAGCTCATTTGCCACACATGCGAGCAGGTGTACCAAAATTTGCTTCAGAGTAAAATAAGTTAGTGAAGGTAAAGTGGTCTGGAAGAGTGGTAGAAGAGAGCAGGAGACAGGGAGGCAAATGGAAACCTCCTTGTGCTGAGATGTTACTTGAGCCAAGGTACTGTGAAGTAAATCCTGGAGATATTCCTTAACAAATCACCAATTCTAAACCAGCAAAATCTTTGGTTTTGAAACTTGTTTTTTCCCATGCCTTCGGTGACGGGAGGTGAGTGTTTTCTCTTCATTTTCCTGTTGACAGCTCATGTCATTGTAAGTTCATCAACTCCATCAGCCTGAGGAAATCTGAATTCCTCCTCCTGGCCCCCCACTGCAACAACTGGTGCACATCAGCAGAAAAGAAACACGGTTCTCTGGTGGTGAAGTCCCCAGGCTATGAACAGATAAAGATTTGTCAGCCCCGTGTCTTTCAGAAGCACACCTCTCTCACATGGATTACAGCATCCAGTTGCTTACTTTATTTTGACGTATTTTGAGTTTCTGTTTTCCAGAGCATTAGAAGAAATTTTTTGAAAGGAAACAAAAGAGCATAGCCTCAAGAGCTTCTCTGGAAGATGCAAAAAGTTTTCACTTACAAAAGGCATTACATCCAGATCTGATACCAAGAGATGTGTAATGCTGTTATGTTTTCTCACTTGCAAGTATATGGGGCTAAGGAATCTGTCCTTAGACCTGCAGTATGGCTACGGTGCTATGCAAACCGTCCTCCTAACACCCATCTGTCACATATCACCCACCTTTTCCACTCCTACTCTAGGTTCATCCTCATCTCTTTCTCCCAGGACAAACTGACTTCAGAGAAGCTCTGTCAGATAGGTAATGGCTCAGTCAGCTCAGTTCCAGCAGTACATAAATCCAAAATAACTCAAGCAATGAGCAGAGATGTTTTGAACTTGCTTCACTGTAGACAGGTAAAAGGTCATAGCCATCTCAGGATTTAATAGGTTTCTTGCTTTCTGTTTAAATGCAATCATTGCTTACAGATATTTGCAGTGACCCCATATGATCATCTGCACTGTCGTCCTCCTTTACACATCATGTTTACCAGATTGAACAAGCTCTAAAAGGTGTGCTGGTAGTGAAGGCTTCCCTATGCTATTGCTGAGGCCTGTTAAAAGGATGATTTAATAGAGACTCTATTTCTATAATGAAAACAAATAGACTTTAAACAGTTTAACTGGAGTTCATAAACAAGTACAGGCTCACTGACTGAGCAGCAAAGTAAAAGGATGTGTCTAAAAGCATTGAAGACCACAAGTAATATAATGGATTGTGATAATCTAATTTAAAAGAAGAAAATGTGGACTGAGTGGCTAGCAATCACTAGACATTCAGTTGATCTTGTCTGTCTCACAGGTTTTACACATATTTGCCTATTAATACTCATCATCATAGCCTCTCACTTATTTAGTCTCCTTTATATAGTAACTGATGCTTTTCCTTACAGCAGTGTTCCGAATACAAAAGAATAATGATTTGTCAGCAGTTTTAGCCTGTGGTCTTGGGTTGGCAGCTTAATCAGGAAATGTGATGCTGTTCCAGTGCCAGTGGACCATGTTGGGAATCGTGCCGGTATTTCTCAGGCTATTTTGAAGTCCAGCACTTTCTCAAGAACTTCTGTCTTGCTGCAGAGTGGTTGGGCTGTGGGCAAATGTGTGACAAGCTGGACCAAGATGACAGCAAAGTCCTACAGAATCTTTGCACAAATCAAACCAGCTGATCACTTACAGTGAGGAATTTCCTAGTGTCAGAGATGGGCTGAGATTACCCATTAGGAGGAAGAGACAAGCCTGGCCAACATAGCCTATCCCTAGTGGAAAGAGCAGACAGACAGGCTTTCTAGTGAAAAGTCAGATAGCAGGATGCAACAAAAGCTAAAGAAAAGTGAGCAAAAGCATGTCACATGTTGGTAATCCCACGTGATCCTTCACCATATGGATGGTGAGTCAAAAGACGGGAGAAATCCATGCGACCTAGAAATACTAATTGCAGAAATCAAGGGTCTGATGACACTGGTGAGGGATAGACAGCCAGCAGAGAGTGAGATCTGGTATTCTCTTGGGCATACTCGAGGCCCCATTGTATTCAGGAAGGTTGTGCCAAGAATTTCATTAGTGATGGGTTTACTCCCAAGAATTGTCTTTTCCTATATTCTTACTACCTTAGTCAGCACTCTGCTTAAAACCATACAAGGCTGTTTTCTGCACTGAGAAAAGAAGTGCTATGTGTGATGAAATGGTAAAATAAACATTAGTTTTCTTGGCTCTCCTCCATAATACGTATTCCACTTCAAATTAAAAATTAAATTGAGCCTCTCGGTGTGACTGTTCAAGCATCTCGCCCAGCCATCCGTCTCCCAGCTGTGCAGTGTGCCACTTGGATCTCACTGCCAAGTGTAAGCACTTGAACAATCCAAGCCAGGTGATTACAGCATAAAAACTCTTTTAATTTGTATTATGCTATCAGTATTTTTTTATGTAGATGATGCTTAATTTATTCATTTCAGGGCTGTATATTTGCAGGCTCCAAGTCTGTTTAATAGATAAGTTACATTATTATATAAATAGCTTGGAAGCCAAGAGCCTCGCAATGTGTGAGTGACAGAGCCAGGAACAAAATAAAGGCACTCCTTTAGACTCCTAAATTCACCCCACAGCCCTTCCTGCTGTTACTGTATTACAGAGCTAATATTTCATCTTACAACCTACCATACTTGCCCCTTGTTTAGAGCACTCATAATCCCCTACGATACTGTTTGAAAAGTTTTAACCAGTGCTTTGTCACTGACTGTGTAGTAAGGAAAGGTAAAGCCATAAAAGAAAAGCAATGTGTTTTATGTAAGTTCTTTCAAAAGATTTTAGGTTAAAATTTTTCTTGATTGAAGGCGGTATGAAAAACAGAGGTCAAAGAATGACTGTGAAACAAAAAAAAAAGCCTACATGATTTCATTCTGCTGAACAATGTAAAAACCATTCCTGTTTGTATATCTGTATTTTGCAGTATTTGCTTTAAAGCCTTTGTCCTCTTAGAAAAGTAAAATAATGAACAGATTATATTGCTCCATTTCAAGGAAGGAAACAACAAAGAAAAGCCAACTGGAACACCGGATTATATAAATAAAGGCAATTTTTACTGACAGGGTTCTGATCCAAATATTTATTTATTTCCTAACTCATACAAAATTGATGCTTGTAGAGGTATTAGGTTAAAAGGGTTGGAAAATTAATTCTTCTAATTATCCACAGAGAACATATAGTACTGATGAAGCAATGAAAACCTTTGACTTGAGTAAGAAATACATTGCATATAATTTACAGAAATAAGACCGAGTGTCATATAGAAAATGACGTTTTAGAGCAACATTATCAGCAAGGACATCAATACTTGTCTCTGCTGTGGCTGGAATGGGTTGCCCTTCACCCAGATCCATCCAGTGGAAGAGGAGGCTTCCCTTCCACAACTCCACACAAGAAAGCCAACTATTACCATTGCCAGGCATTTCACCTGTTTGCTTGCCAATCGCCTCTCTCCTCAAAGCTCATACACCATTCAGTTCTTGCAAGTTCGTAACACATTTTCTACACTAATGAGTTTGGCTGGATTCAGACCAGAGACCTACATGTAAAAGACTAAAAACAGAAGGAGGCTCTGTTCTACTAGAAATTTATTTAGCAATCAGATGGAAAACTTGGCTTAGGGGAAAAAAATGTTGGATATCTGAAAGAGATGAGAAAGTCAGTCCTGGATAAAAGTAGTTCTAACTTTTAACATAAATGAAAGTGCTATTAAAGGTTTGTATATGTGTCATGCCAAATTCTATAGACATGAGAAATGTAATGAAATGGTATCTGTCATTATAAATTTTGCTATTTACACAAAAGAGGAAAAAGAATGTTTCCTACATCATTTGTCATGTTTCCCTTCATATCTTGTATACTTATTAAAACGTAGGGTTTCAAGTACCCATAGAAAAAATACGAACGTGCAGAGAGAATAACCACAAGAAAGGAAAAAAAGCAACCAAGTCCTATAACTGGATTTAAAATAACTCGGTCCTATCTAGAGAGTCCAATCCTGTTCTTTTTTCCTCCCTATATAAAAGTTGCACTCATATTCATAACAACAGAAGAAAAAAAGCACAGTTGCCTCATAACACTGGACACGGCTTTCCAGAAACAAGATAGCAATTACTCAGAAATGCTATGGAAAACATTAATCACAGAGTAACTTGCTATTTACATTAAAGATGCAGCCTCTAAAATTAATTTTAAATAAAAGAAAAAAAAAGGCATTTTTTTGTCATAGGACAGTTTTGTCAATAACGTGAAGTCTCTGTTCTTTGCTTTTTGTCCAGCATTTCTTTTGAGATATATATCTATAATTTTACAGATATACATCTGAGAGACATGTATCAAAAGTTAAAACATGTCTGGATGGAGAGCCCAGCAAATTTCATCTGAAATTACATTTGCAGTAGACAAACCCCCACAGAAAAAAATGCCGGAACAATGCATTTGAATGAAATGACATTCCCTGTCCACGATCCATGTAGAAACCTAAGTGCCTCAGTTCATAAAAGCAGAGCTAACAGTAGCAGTGCAGGTTCCCCAGTGCCACCAGGCTGAAGAACCCTAGCCCTCATGGGAGGCAGTGGTTTCCATCCCTGTGGACACTGCTAGGACAGGTGCAGAGCAGGGTCAGCGGTGGTGATGTGGAGAGCTGTCACCCTCTGTGTGGACTACAGATGGGATCCCAGTTCCTTGGCAGGCAGTGCAAGCCACTCCTGTTGATGCCAGCGGGAGCTGGATGAATCTCCAGGGCAGTGGCAGGCTCTGAGGACAGGAGTGCAGGACAAGGCATCACTGATTCTCCAATGCAGTCCCAGCATGGCCATCACATTTGCCCGTCAGCTCTGTTCTCACTAGGCTCTACAAAAGGAGTCACTGCCGTCGTGCTTCTTCGACGGAATGACGGCTGGACCAGACAGAAGCTATTGAGCACCACAGCACTTCTTATTCTTACACATGCACGATGCTAGCGGCCAACCAGCTCCAATTCAGAACCAGGAAAATCCAGCCAGAGGATGTGCCCCTTAACAGAGCAAACAGAGTCTGTGCTTCCATCAGTCAGCACTCAGCTGCCCAGTCGTCATTGTCACTTGTCAAAACCAGTGCAAATTCAAAGGAAAAAGAATGTCCGCATTGAGAGGGTAAAAATCCTTCCTCATGTTCAAGAATGGTACAAGCATTTACCCAGCATCTCTATCAAATATCGTAGAAAAGGTTACACAAAAATATTTAAATATATGGATACAGATACATAGATATTACACTTGCATAAAATATGTATATTCAAAACCCCTCGGGCAGTTTCACATTTAGCTGAAAATGTATGCTTTAGAAATACGAACAATTTTCTACTCTTCTAGTTTAAGTAGGAGGGGGAGGGGAAAGAAGCATCAGCCTTATTAATACTGAATGCTAAGTGCAGAAGTTTAGCTGTAGCTGTAGGGTTTTGAAGCAATTGATTTGACAGAACCTCCAAGCATAAACTCTGTTTTAAAAATCCACATCTATTCCCTAGATTGCTTATTGTTTCATGAAAATGAAAACCTACGTGTCCTGCTTGTATCAGCTAGATCTCCTGAGACCGTTCAACTAAACCTCGTAAGTTTGCAATACCTCAAGATAGGGCTGTGTACTGGGAATATGCATGAACCTTATTGCAGTAATTCTGTGTGATAATAGGAATTTACAACTTCTCATATCTTGTCTAATTTAACTTTAGAAATAAAAAACCTTAAATGACACCACAAGAAGCTCACAGTTCTCCGAAAATTAAAGTCAGTATGAAATTTTACTAATAGACCATATAATTTACACAGATTTACATAAATACAGAGATATTAAAATATTAAATCAAAGCTAATTAACAGAGGATAGAGTTTTACATGATAACATTTTAACTCTAGTCACACTTTCGCAACTACTTTCAGTGGCATGAGATTATATAAATAATACATATACCTGTATATCCATAATATATATATAAAGATATATATATCTATCTCTCCATCCTTCTTTTTTTATTCAAAAATAGGGCAATTTTATAACTGCAATGAGATGTGACAAGCAGTACACTTCTGGGGAATTATTGCATGCCTTGAGTGCATAAGGCAGAAGGAAGAGTATCTGACTTCAGACACTAAAGAAGTGGAATCATCAACCAGAAATGCACTGGAGTGATTTGGAACATCTTATTGCTTTTATAAAACTCAAAATTATACACTATTGGTTTGGGATGGGGGGGAGGGGAGGGCGGGGGCGGTTTAAAGGCACAAAATAAAGGGGAAAGTAATACCTCTTTATTTAGTGGAGATCAACGGTCAGGAAGCTCAATTACTGCTCACTGAACACTCCTCATTGTCCTACATCTATTCCCTGTGGTGCAATACTGTGCCGCAGTTGCATAAGGAGGTTAAACACAAAAGTTCATGCATCCTTTATTAGGGGAAACAAAACACAGCCAATTTCCTTGCCCAGCAACAACCCATTATCATCCGATCACACCGGCCGGCAGCAACAGCCAGCCGTGGCTCCCGTCGAACGGCGATGTGCAAAGACCCCTCGCTCAGTCGCACGCACGGCAGCTCGCCACACTAACCTCAGCGGGTAGAGCGGCTCCTCGCTCCCTTGTACAGCTCTTCCCTAAAACGCTGGAAGCACGGATCCAAACTTAACAGCAATTTCCCATCAGACCAGGAAAGATCAGAAAACGATAAAACCGGGTAACAGGAATACTGCCATGAAATCTCTGCATTTTGGGGGTATTAGAGGACTGTGGAGGACTTCCGCCACTCTCTTTCCCAGTTTTAAATTGGTTAATGACATTCACTTACAGATTACAGACCCAGACCTCCTGGTCTATGTGTGTGGGATTTTTCTAGTCAGCCAGCCTGGGAGACAGAGCATGTCAGAGAAGAAATACAAAGGATACAGAATATTAAAAACTGTGGACTATTACTATATCCTCAAATCACTTTAAACGATGGAACAGAAAGAAAAAAAAGATAACAAATCCCTTGGGATCACTTTTTCTTTACTGTAATTTTTTGATGTTAGTATGCACAGTAGAGGGCTGCCTCTGCTACAATACCACACTAGATGTTTCAAAGTTTGGATACGGCACGCTGTGAAGGCACCTTCAAGTAACGGTCATTGATTTAATCACTAAGCAAAGATGCATTTTCTGTAAACGACACTGCGTCCTCCAGCACACACAGTACCAGCAGCCACTCACACTCGCCATCCAGAGACAACAGAACTCTCGGTGCTTGCTAGGGATAAACTACACCACTTCTAAGCAGCCACTCCTAAAATAAATATCTGCCAGGGTTTAGGAGTGGACGTTTTGCACAACTGCAGTGTTGGTTTCCCAAGAGAGGAAACAGAAGAAAATTAAGTGCTGTCTATCCCTAATTGTCTACAAGATTAGGAGGGTTGAAAATACATGTCAGCCTAAAAAAGTAGAAGCAAGATCTGTACTGCTGCAGGATTCCTTGATGGGAGACAAAGCTATAAAAGCAGGCATTCAGTGCAGGATGCCTGGTGCAGAACTGGACTGTTTCAGGACCAATAGGAGGTACAAAGACAACCTCCCCTGGGAGAGGACGGGCAAGTTACTGCACTTTACCTCTCCCTTCCACACAGAACGGCTGGGTTTGGGTTTCACGGTTTATGGCACAGGGGAAGGGGGGCTTTTCAAGATGAAGGGAGCTGATGGGAGAGGAGACCTCAGGCACCACTCTATGCAGACAGCTGACTCCATCCCCCAGATAGTGGGTCACTCCGTGCTGCAGCTGGGGGCACAGGGCCATGGGGTCAGAGGGTGCTTGCAGTTAAGCCCAACTAGGGATGGCCATTTCTACACAAAGCAATACCCACTCCTGGAAACGAGTGAGAGGGATGGGACAGGGGCACAGATCCCAGCACAAAGGAGAGACCACAGTGTACCGCCAGTCTGCTCCGAGACTGAAGGGTCCCAAGGCACCCACCAGACCTGCCTCTTCCCCCACACCACTCACCCACACCCCAACCCACACCATGTAACAGTGACACAGGGTGCAGTGGGAATCCCAGGACCGGGAACATCCCTGTCCTTGGGGTAATAATGTCTAGGGAAAAGGGACCCCCTACCCCTGACCCTCTCCTGCAGGTGGATGACTTGATATTTAGTAGCTGTGTGCAGCTCCTTCTCCAGTAAAAAGATGCATCCTTTCCTCACACAGTCAATGAGAATCGCAATGTGATCTGTCATGCGCTTGGATCATGGGCTTGTTCGTTCATTTGAATTAGCAATGTTTTCTTTTTCTTCGGGGACTAGAATAATCACTCAGATATTTACAAACATCAATCAGTGCCTTCGCAAGATCTCCCCCAAACCATCATGACAAAATCACCGTCTGCAGGAGCCCCGCGCCAGCTGTGTCCAAACACGCCTGTGCTTGCTGAGAGCTGGGGGCTGCAGAGGGAGAGGAGCGCTGGATCTCCGAGTCCTGGGGGGGTCTTCCCAGTCGGCTGTCTCTTCTTTGGGGTGCCTCTCCCTGCACCACTGTCCCAGGGTGCTGGCTGCTGCTATTGCTGCTGCGGGCACAGTGGTCCCGTTCATACTCCTCCTGAGCCTTTTGCATTTTCCGCTTCTTCATCTTCCTCTTGTGGATGTGGAAGGTGGTGAGGGAGAGGAGGATCAGGCAGAAGATGAGGGTGACCAGGACAATTAAAACCAGTGTGGATGAGAAGGACTGAAAGAGCTGACCCACTTGCGTGATGCAGGTGCTGCTGGTATTTAAGGTGGCAGATGTCCTGTTCAGAAGACAAGGCGGCAGGGACAGCCTCAACTCTTTGGAGAGCTTGGCACTCATTGAGGAGGCTACGGAAGATGAGGATCTTCCTCCCCTCTCTGAAGACGTCTAAATTTCAGTCGGTGTCGGGCTGCTGGCGGGCGCTTGCTGGAAATGCCCGGGATGCTGCCGGCTCAGCCTCCCGCTGGCTCTGAAGTACCCGAGCAGCCTGCAAACGGAGCCGGACACATCAGCGCCCCGAGGCACCCACCCTGCGCATCTCCNGGCGGGCCCCCGCGCCGCCACTCCGACTTCGCGAATTCCTCGGCACCCCGGGCAGCACTGCCCGGCCGCTCCCCCAACTAGTTGCCGCGGGAAAGGAAGCGAGGGAGCGGCGGCCGGGTGCCAGAGCCCCGCGCCGCGGCGGCTCCGGG
>VZTD01005027.1:2550162-2575203 GCA_013397725.1 Rhagologus leucostigma
CCGCCGCAGCCTCCGGGCCCCTGCCGCACGCAGGTCCCACGGCAATCCAACCCCCCCTCCTCCTGCCCACCTTCGCCCCCGCGCTCCTTGAGAGCCGCCCGTAGCCCCTTCCCCAAAACAGCCGGCCGTACCGCCATACCCACCGACTGCAGCCAGCCCCTTCGCCCGTGGCCCCAGCCACGCAGCCGCGCCGTGGCGAGAGCCCCCGCACCGAGCCAGCCCCGGCGCCTTCACCCCGCGGCTGCGGTGGGCACCCACCCCCAAGCCGCGTTCGCACCCTACCACACCCGGGTGCCGAGCTCCCGCCGCTACCGAAAGCCCGTCCCTCTGCACAGCCAGCGCACCCGTCCTTGCCCGGGGAGGCTGGTGTGAATCTGTGGGAGCGAAGCAATGCCGGGGACTCTTGGTGGGAATATGTGTGAAAACTTGCCTTACCAAGGCTGAGTGCAAGGCAGGCGTTTTCTTCAAGAACAAACAGGTATGAGCTGCCCACTAATACACTTAAGCTAAAAATCAGATGATTGCTAAACATAAGAAAATCTATTATTTGACAAGTACTTTCAGATGAGCTAACGGCAGAAATGATGATTACCATTAGGATGGAGCTCTTCACATTTCGAAAAGGAGCAAACTGATGTCGTAGTGGCTGGCAACATGGGACAAGATCTGATGGCCAAGAGGTTCCATCGGTCCCATGTTGTGTGCTCTAGACTAACCCCATGTGCTGGAAGGAGAGTTGCTATAAAGCTCTGATGTAAGTAACAGGACTTAAAGGAAAAGTAGAAAGTATCCATCCTTTCTAGTGGCTAAAAAGCCTGGAGGAAAATCTGTACAGGATGAGCTGTGATGTGAGTTGGAAAAATCTTCAGTCAAGAACAAAGATCTGTTAGATCTGCTGACCCTGATAGCCAAGAACCTTTCGCAGAGGTGGACAGGAGCTGGCAAGCTGAGCATTTAAGCACTTTGTTGTTTCAAGGCAGATTTCTTCTGTAATGTCTTTGTCTCTGATGAATAAATGCACCACAGCTTGTGAAATGGCCAGACACTATTAACTCTGTGATTGTTCTGGAGAAAGATTTACACTGCAGGGAATGAACTACATTCTAGATGGCTGGGATAGTCCCAGTCATTTGCAAAGGGACTCCAACTTAATGCTTCCTCTAAAACCAGAGGAGTAGGGGTTCCCATTACTCTTTCCCCTCCTCAGAACGATACAGCCTGATGCTGGAGGGGTGCTGCACAGAGAGGAAGGAAGTTCAGTCCAGTACTGAGAGACAAGCCCTTGCCCACTCATTTGCCCGCTGCTCCTCTCTCTTAGCTCCCTCAGGTGCATACCCAGTGTCATTGCCCGAAACACACCTCCCCGTGGAGCGGGGTTGGACCAGGTGACTGTTAGAAGTCCCTTCCAGTCCAAATTATTATATGATTCTATAATTCTCAGCCCAGCATTGCTTGTACACATGTCCAACCCCTCTCACACACACACATCTCCTTGGCCTCACTGGCATACTGCCTGCACTTTTTTTCCTCCATACCTTCCTCCAGTGTGCACATCTGAGGTCTGCATTAATCAGTGCTCTATCCTCGCTGCCTTAGAGGAGAAAGCAACCACCACAGGCTGAAACAGCACATCAATCCTCAGGCCATTCCCTCTTTCCTCCCACTGTTCTCTACAAAGCAGCAGCTGAATGGGGGGGGCTGCAAAACAGGGTGACAGGCATGGGGACCACTCATCATGGCTTGTGCCACTGGAGAACGCTTCTGATCTCACACAGAAGCAACCAAGGTGTAAACCAGCTGTTTTCCCTGACCAGGCTCCACTGAATCCTTTAGCCTAAACTGAAAGTGGGAAAAGGATACCATTTAATCCCAAAAGCGTGTGTGAGTTCGTAAAGTTGCAGCAGTTGATCTGAGACTGCTGTTCAGAACTTACCAGATGATTAGAAATAATTTGTTTCAAAAACCTGAACAACAGCCTAAGAATGGCCTTTTGCGCAGAAAACAGTATTAAAAGATATAATATAGGTATGAAGATACCTTAGAATGTTAGCCCTGTTTATGGCAGAAATAACCAAGTTGGGGATTGAATAAAGTTCAAAACCAAAGAATTTACTGACTCAAGATGTGTCTATTGCAAAAGTGAATAGCTAGGGCTACTTATTTATCACACTAGAATATACGACTATGTCTTCATGTTTTACTTGTTGGGAGAGGCAACACAAAGCTACTAAAAGTTAAATTACCTTAAATAAATTTTAAATCCTTTGTGTATTAATTTTACCTGTTTTCCTTCGCTGTCAGTTACTCACATTATACCTTGCTTTTAGGACTAGAATATAGTGAAAATGTGTCTTATGTATTAATATGATAATTATTTCAAGTATAAGGTTTTTTCCTAAACCATAGAGAATGAAAAATGGATTCAGGGAGTGGATAATGGTAGAGACCTCAGCAAATGTTTAACTCCTTCCCTACTGTCACGGTCTCTTCGCTGTGTGTTCATGTACAATTTTGCACTATTTCTTCTTTAGCTATGAAAAGCAGTGGTTGTTCCTGCTCTTTCTTGCAACTAATTTTACGATGTTTAATGAGAGAGTCAGAAGAGAAGCATTGTGAACTAAAAGGGAAGTAACTCTGCTGTGATTACACATACCTTGGCATTCTGGTTCATACTGGCTGCCAGCCAACCAAGCGGATTCAAATACCCATGATCAGAACACAGGGAGTTTCAGAAATCAGGGGGGAAAAAAAATCTGTGTTGTTATTGTGCATTATTCCTTTGCTCTGATTAACTGTTATAATTATATTTGACTATAAAAATAAAAAAATAGATAATGTGGTCATGAAAAACCCTTCCTTTGTCTGGCATGAAAATAAAGGACATGATATCTTCAAGAGTGCCGTCTTTCAAGAATAAATTGGTTGTTAGTTATAGTGAATTCAACCATACTAGATAAACAGTATGACATTTATGAGGATTAGGTTTCTTGCTCAAGCAGGATTGGTCACTGTGTGATAGAGGACATTATATTAAGGAGATAGTTTTTGAGTTTTTCAACAAGGTTTGTACTCATTAGAACCTTGATAACTCCCAGTTTTCTCTGGATTCACGTTGTTAAGAAGCAGACAGCATACATACTTCCAAATCCCACAAATGGACTTTTGTACATGGATTTTTTTTAGCCTATAATTAGAAAAGTTGTTCTTTCAGATACTAATTCCTCAATCTCTGTATTACAAGGCCCCTTTTTCGCTAAGGCAGTTGCCTAATGAGATAACCTCTGTGAGCAAAGGCTGTTCACGTAAGTAAAGGTTTGATGGTTCAGGCCCTTGCCTATTAACGACCCTTCTTGCAAAAAAATTTATTGTCTCACCAGTGTTTAAATTTAGCACTTGATTGCATATAGAATAATGCATGATCCCTTTTTCACCAAGATTGATGTCATCATTTGCCAGCCAGCCCAAGCACTCCATGAATGCCAATAACCCTGGTATTAATCTGCTATCTCCCCATGGGATTAAGGCCATCTGAGTAGAAGTCTTTTAGGACTTTACATACTCCCACTACAATAGGTGAAACCCAGTGATTTAAACATGGTTTGAAAACCTAGTACTGTAGATAGAATGGATTTTACAGCCAAAATAAAAGAAATTTTTGTTTCATATGCACTGGTATGCATGGTATGGTACTATGGATCTTAGGTCAGCTAAGATCCTGCAAAGATACTAGAAGTGTCCTTTGGAGATTCTGAGCTGGAATAACTTTACTATGGCTGACAATTCTGCTTCTCAGGGTACCCAGTTCAGAAGCAGATATTCTTTTTCTTTCTTTCCTCCACACCTTCTAGAAGAAGGTAGTCTGGCTGATGTGGACTCACAATTATTTCAGTTCCAGGAGATGATTCTTTATGAAGTTTAAGGACAATTTTACATATCCATTTTCTATTCTTACTTTTGAAAAATATTCTTTTCTTGTTCTGGTCAAGAAGAAGCCTCCCACATGGGTTGGTGAGAATTTAAAAAAGAAAAAAAAGGGATGCATATAATGCCTACTGAGGAAGCTTACTAGGCTTTTGCTGAATTCAAAAGGGTGTTAAATGGTACTAGGAGTAGAGTGTAGGCCCAGACTATAAAGTAATAAGTAGACAACCTTGAGTTTGCCTGACTGAGTACACAGATCATAATTATAACATCAAAATTCTAAAGCTGCATATGCGTACATCTACTAATGCAAAGTTGATCTGGGTAAAATTATTGCAAAGGGAGGAAAGAAGAACAGTATTTTAACTGTAACTATACAATAAAAATGCTGTTTACTTTATTTATTAGCCAATACATTTTAGAAAGGCAGGATCAGAGAAATGACCTTCCACATTTAATCTTATTTCTTTTCTTAATAGTTTACAGAGTTTTCAGGGAATTTGGAGGAGCAGAGTTTGATTATGTTTTTAAATAGAGAACATGGCTAGTAGTTGGTGAAACATCAACTAACTGTACCAGTGGGTATCACCGAGAGAGAAAAAAGAAATTTTTACTGATTAGTTAGACTGGAGTGAGGTTTAAGCATAATGATCCACAATTTAAATCTGATTTCATGTTAACAGACCCTCACATGCTTCCCCTAACACAGTCTGAGTTCATTTCAGAGCTAATTCTGCACAACAGTCACTCCAGCTTTTAGTATGGAATAAAGCACTTGTTCAGTCAAACTCTGTGACAGGGTCAGATCCAGCCCTGTAGGACGGTGGGCTCGTGCAGCCTCAAGGCTGCATTGCTTTTGTGCGGCCCAGGGCACTCTCCCATCCCACCAGTGGGTGATAAGGGGGATCCTCCAAGGGAGAGAAAGAAACAACCACACTTTCCACAGGTCATCCCATGGGCCAAAGACAGAGTAGTCCTCACATATGCTCATGGGATCCCTCTGTATATTTACACAAAGCAGAACAGCAACACTGTGAAAGGGACGCTTAGGATAACCGTCTGGCAGCTGCTGTCTGCAGGCAGGAGGCTGGTAGAGAAGAGACTTGAATTTGGGTCTTTCACCTCCGGGCAGCACATGTCTCAGCCTGAGACAGGAGATTTTCTTCTTCATTCCATGCACATAACAACCCTCCCGCTCCCCGTAATGTCCTGGCTTTGTTCCAGGGAAGAAATCTAAGAAAGATGGGAAAGTGTAATGGATGACAAAGCCATTTACCTCTAGCTCTACTAGAAAAAATCCATGCTCAGTCAACTCCAGCTCACTGTGTTGTTCATCAGCAAAGTACATAGCTCAAATTCTGCCCAGGGCCTTTTGTAATTTTTTTTTTTTTTTTAAATCAACTACTGTGTGATGAAGGAAGTTAGCAGCACTTATTATTATTCTCCTCTGCTGTCATCTCCTGGGCCCTGAACATCCAAGGGACTTTGGTTTTATCCCCACTTTTTCCACTATTGCAATAGTAAAAGAAATCCCAATATCAGCTGCAGGAAATGCGTTTTTCTTGCATTGTTGCATAGCTGAAAGTCTTTGTGGACCGCCTTGTTCTTTCAACTTGTCTGTCACCCTGCTTGTAGCCAGGATTTTAACCACTTCTCTACAGAAATTTGAATTAATTTTAGAAAATTTATTTTTAAATAAAACTAATTTTTACTAGCTTTGTAACACTTTGATTTCTTTTTTTTCTGAGGCTGTTGTTTGGGGTGGGGGGTGAGAATATTAATTTTTAGTTAGAGTACCATCCCAAAACTTTGTAAGCACGAAATTTCTTCATGCCCATATTTTCTAAACTAGGACCAGAAATGTGAAGGTCTTATTCTATGAGGTGCTGTGCCCTGTAGCCAAATCCAACCCAGGATACAAGCACCTGGTCACAGGAAAGATAAAACTAAGTATGTCATTAATTGCCTGTTGGACTGGATCAAGCACCTTGCAGCAACAGCCCCTCACAGGCGCTTCTTTCCCCCTTTCCCAAAAACCCATGTGGTAAGTGGAGCTGCCCAAGCTGCAAAGCCGATGGTCTCTTCCATGGCAAGAGCCCTCCATCTTATGAGCTGTATGATCAGCTTTTAAAACAGAAAAGGCTCTGACAGACAAGTGAGCTCAAGCTTTTCCCTTCGTTATTCCTGCCATTTACCTGATATCATGCAGGATGTGCTTGTGAATAATCCTTTTGTACAAAAATAACATTGTTTCAGAAGTGCTTATTTTACCAGTGATATCAGTTTGCTGTGGTTTCATTTTAAGCTTGCTTCACCACCATGTGTATTAGAGTCTCCTGGAGAACCATGTAATCTCTTATTACTGGGCTCTTTGGTTTTCTCTCTGTGTCTTTCTGCTAAGTTTTATTATGCTCTTTGCCATGTCATGTCTGAAATTAGACTGAAAACACTTTGGGAAAGCAACTGAATGATCTGATTTTTATCAAGAGATGCTCTGAGAGAACATAAAACTCTCTCCAAAATAAAATAAAACCAGCTGCTGCCTCTGGAAATAAGGAGAAAATATCAATGCAATAAACACTCAACAAAATTGGCCAGTTTTTTTAAAGCTCTACAGGAACATGTTTGGATGTAGTAATGTCCTTGCATGATAGCAGGAGGCTGATTAGCTGTTTTGTACTCAAAGAAAGTATTGATACCGTAACTTTTCTTTGTATGCTTAGGTAAGACTACACCAAGGAATCCTGTTTCCTACTTCTTCTGACCTTCACACTTCAGCAGTTAAAATTGGGTCTCTAAATCATTGCTATGATACAAATATTTTTCCTTGCCTTGAGGAGCCCAGGAGTAAAGTTTAGCTAATCTACCTCTCACCACCTTTGTGGGTCACACTGGAGTAGCATCGGTGTGAAAAGGAAAAGCTTGGAAAGCAAAGGGAAGACTGAGTTGACAGAACAGGGAAGACTGAGTTTACAGAAGGGGGAAAAAATTGGCAAAATTTAACATTTTTATAGAAGAATGTGTTTTGTAGAACTAAGAAGTGCAGGTGGAACATAGGATGTACAGTGTAGAAATGACAAACATAAATAGCTATTATTTGAGGAGCAACATATAACAGTGAGAAGAGAGATTTTAAGAAATTGGAATTACATAACTGAAAATTATACAACATAAAAATATCATTTGTCATTTCAATCACAAGCCTGTACAGACATATTGCTACATGTGGTTTCAGCTGCTCCAGTTAGAGAAATATGTAATAATTCTTATAAGAATACACATTTTAAAATTCTATAAAGTGTGATAGCCTGAAAAAACAGAGAAATGTTACAGTATTTCTCAGACAGGTAGATAGGTATCATCTGCCACTTTCAGTCCTGTGTCTGACATATTTACTCAACAAGTTTGAGAAAGAGTTCAACATTTACCACAAAGTATGTGTTAAAGCAGGGCATAAACTCTCAGGAACAGGTAGTAGGAGAACAGGATGTCTTCCTAATGAGGGGACATGTAGAAACACAGCTGAGATAGGATAGGAAGCTGTATTATGTGAAGTCTTTTAGGAAAAGAGTAATAGAGGAAGGGAAGGGAAGGGAAGGGAAGGGAAGGGATACACTGTAACTTGTCTAATGAAGTGATTGGGAGGCCTGGAGGTCTGGTTTATGAGCAAATGAATAGGTCATTAGAGAAGAATGAATTAAAGATCAGAGTGTAAAGTGCCAACATGGCACAGAACAAATGATGTGAATTGTAACCTCATTAGTACAGAAAACTATGAAACAAATTGCACAACTAGGTTTTCTTCTCCACGGTTGTCAGATGCATAAAGACTGTGTACATGACTGCTGCATCTACAAAATATAGCATTCCAAACCCTCTTGAAAGAGATCTTGTTTGTTGAAACCAACAAGCATTTTTTGTTTTATAACTGGGGCAAGTAGAAGGGACCAAAGTGTGCTTTATACTTTTATTTGAGAGATCTATTTCCTTGGAAAGATAGACCTTTAAGGCAGTATGGATTTCTACAATAATTCACCAAGAACCAAGTTTTGCGTCTGTAGGCAAGCAGGCCACTGAGAGAGGACAAGGCTTTTACAGTGTCGTTAAAGGAATGACAAAGATATCCTGAAACTTGTTATTTAAAAGGAGGAGGAAAAGGAGAAGGATAATGAACAATGAAGAAAAAAGGCAATCCACTATTTCTAAACAATTATTTTGTAATACTGAGTGTCTTACAGTTCTTTTGTGGGAGGACCATGCTTTCACTTCTCAGGGCATCTTCCATTTCTCACAGGACTGCACCTTGTGGTCTTCTGAGTAACCACTCATGACAATGTTTATTTTTTATTCTATTTCTTAGGACATTTGATGACAGAGAAACAAAGGAGTAGGATGCTGTCAGTGAGATGTTTTGAAGCTAAGCTACCTATGTTTGAGCCAATGAAATGGAACACGTTTGTGTATTTCATACCAACTAAAATTTGTTCTGATTAAAAAAAAAATAGAAAAGTGGCTTTAACTTAATTTAGTAATTTCGTATGATATTTTCACATTAAAAGACTAATTAATAACAACTGTCATTTAAAACCCAGATACTTTACAAAAGTACATTTCTCTGTAGATTTCCATCATGGTTTTTACTATGACTGGATTAGGACACAACATCAATACCTAAATACTCCATTGCTTGATAGACTAAGCTTCATTTGAGCTGTTCCAGTCTATTATGCAAATTATATAATATTAGAATTTATTGATACATATTTAATTGGGAGGTGACAGCATCTCTTATTAGCTACTTAAACAGAGACCAACAGCTGAAAAATACCAGCATGAAAGCTATACAAACAAAAATCTTGCAAATCAAAAGAATCGTGCTTATTTGCTGAGATCTTACACTGAACAAAATCACTTCAACCCACAAATAACAATCACATTAGTGAGTAATTAAGGCAAGGGACAAAGTCAGGACTACAATATTCTATTCCTAATTCAGCTACTGACTCACAGTGTGATTTTGCTCATTTACCACCTATAAAATGGAAGATGTGATAATGATAATGACAGGGATAATAATGCCTACGTAAAAGAAGTCTTAATGTTTGAAAAGAGCTTTGAGATAGAGCTGCTATATAAACACAGATTATAATTGACAAGGGACTGCAAGCTTGCACAATTTGTGCATTCTTTGGGCTTTCAGAAGTAAAGATGGGTGGACTCTGTATATCTGAGATACCACAAGTCCTCTGTTTAAGAGCTTATTTGGGAAATTACGTTTCACAGCTGCCATTACACTGTATTGGAGCCAGGCTTTTAAGAGGACCTAACTATTTGCCAGTCATTAACGGAAGAAACTTTAAAGGCAGTTCAAAATAATCTCATCACTGTGACTACTGGCTACAGCTTGTCTTGTTGTGTTCTCTTCTTCGTAGATATGTGTAACAATGCATTTGTATGAAAGACAGGAGAACACGAGCACATGAACCAGGAGAAGAGGTTCAGTGCCTTAGTGAATGCTGAGTACCTGAGGCATTGGTGAGCTGGGAGATTTTCTTATACGATAAATCCACCCTGCCAAAGTCTCTGAAAATGGTCAAGCACAACCCCAACAATCATTTTCCTGACCAGTTCAGATATCTGCTCTGAGCACAGTGATAGTCTTCTATTGTTGAAAGCCTTTGAAAATAATGGGTTGCATTAGAACAGAAACCTAGTAAAAATGTGGATAAGATACTTCGGAAAGGTGAAGTCTCCCTTGCTGAAAGACAAATAAAACAGTACCTTTGGAAAGATGATATACGCAACAAAAGTTAGAGTAGTAATGAGAAGCAAATGTATAGATTATAGAACTTTGTAGACCACAGCACAGTATCACTGTAAAACAACTGAAAGGCATCTGCAAAGGCACATTGGTCTCTTTTTCTTATATAATCTATTAGATGTTTTTAACAAACTTAATCAGCTAAAAAAAGAACAGTCTGTAAGTAATCTTTGTGTGCAAACAAATGATTAGTGCAGAGGAGCAACAAAAACATCTTTTAATAGCTTGTTTTGTAGGAAAAAATTGTGCAGGACTAGATTTGTGTAAGGCTGGCAGACTACAGGAACATGAAGTGATTCTAAAGGGATATTTTTAAGTATACATTTTTCTGAAAGATATTCCAGTGCATGACATTACAAATCCATTTCTATTTCTCCCAAAACATGGAAATCTCTCAGACCATCATGAAATGGAAAATGTTCTAAGTCTATAAGAAAATGGTTTGATTCTTCTCAGCTAGTTATGTTTTATTATAATTAATTAGGTTACAATATTAGAAGTCTCCATAAAGTCAACATCATGATGCTGAGACATTAAAGAGGGTTCATACTTTAAAAGAGCACAATTTGATTAAAGAACCAGCAAGGTAAAGCAATTTAGTCAAGGCCACAGAAAGGGTCAGTGGCAGAAGAAGAGCAGCCCCTGGCTTGCAGCATTTGTGATGTACATATGGAGCATAAAGACAATGCTTCCAGCAAAAATTGGTAGGCCACTGCGAACCTAGAAGAGCTTATAAAGCTGTAAATATCTTGCATCCAATCTAGCTGCCCTGCCATGTTAGCTTTCATTGCCCCACTTATCTCTGTTTAGCCAGGTCTCCGGAGCAGCATCCTCCTTGTTTCATATCTCCATTTTGTATTTAGTATTCCAGAGCTGGAGAACAGTTAGCTGGTGACAGGAATAACCACAGGGTCCCAAGAAGAGTTACAGGGAAGAAAGAACAGGATGGGCAGCAAGCATGTCACTTAGTGTTGCAAGATTTCTCACTGCTGAAAGAGTTCATTTTGTGACAAAGAGTCCAAAAAACACTCACATTTCTGTGGAAGAGAACCAACAGAATGCTGCAGCTTTCCTCCTAAAAAAAAAAAAAACTGAATAAATCCAAATGCTATTGGGCAATGATCATGTGTCACTGAGTAAGAAAGACTGGGAGGAAGTGCATTTCATGAAAATTATGTTCTCTAGCTGCCTTATAGTCTTTCCTGAATATCTACATTAAATGCTCAGCACCATTCTCAACAACAGCCTAGATATTGCATGCATGAGGGTTGTTCTTCTGTTCTTAATTGAGCAGAAAATATGGTGCATCTCTGATTTGTTAGTGACATTACTGGGGAGCAGGATCTTGGGAGAGATTTCTGAG
Source organism: Rhagologus leucostigma (assembly GCA_013397725.1). Taxonomy (NCBI): domain Eukaryota; kingdom Metazoa; phylum Chordata; class Aves; order Passeriformes; genus Rhagologus; species Rhagologus leucostigma. The sequence goes on from VZTD01005027.1 coordinate 2,561,268, forward strand.
CACAGCAAGTGGGATAAACCCAGACAGAACTGACATAAAACATGAAATGTAAAACACAAAACTTCTGTGGATGGAAAAGAGCCATTTGTGCTGTTGTACTAAACACAATGTTTGCCAGGATTTTTGCCTGTGGAACACTGAAGACTGTGGGCACATGTGAAGATCCCAAATCCACAGTGATAAGAGCAACAATTTCCTTATTTGTACCCGTGATAAGGGTTCACATCATTTGCTCCTCAGAACCCCTTTGCCGCCTCTAGTTTTTTACATTAAAATGTCTTTGATGGGCATTGCTTGCAATAAGAAGGAAATAGTTTCTTCGCTTCCAGAGATGATCCAAAACCAGAAAGAAGGGTTTCAATGAAGGCTTTAGAGACTGTGGTTAGGCCGTGTCCAGTGGTTGTTTTGTGCTGCATTGATCCTGGCACTGCTCTTTTCAGCTCAGAAAATGGTAGATTTCCTATTTTTCAGCCTCATTTTGCCATGACCCTCCTGAGGAAAGCTGAGTAGAAGGCACAGAAGTGTGAGTGTCAATGGAGTGAGCGTCTGTTCATTTGTGAGGGTGGCTGGGCAGCATCCAAAGGAGCATAGTCAATATTTTACGAAAAAAAGCCTTACAGAAGATTCACTCCCTCTTCTTTCTATCCAGGCTGTTGCTCTCCTTTTGCCTTATCACAGCTCAGTCATTAATACTCGTCTTGCTTCAAGCTTCATTCACTTTCTTCATATTCGTTTTGCTTCAAGCTTCACTCACATTCTTCCTAGCGTCCTTAGCAGGCAGCTGGCCTGACTGCTTCCATCCTCTTTTTCAGTGTCACTGCTGAGTCTCCTCAGGAGTTTCCAGGCCCTGTGTCTGATCCTGAGTCCCTGTAATGTGAATGGGAGAGCTTTGTAGGCTGGATGTGTCATGTGTCCATCACTGGATCTCACACACACTTCAGTGGTAATCTCTATATTCTGAAAATTTTGTATCTGAAGCCTAGGATACACTTCAGATTTGAGCTGTAGAGGAATAAGGTCTGTGGTTTCAAGACAGTGGGGTCAGGATGTAGGGAACACAATTCCTGTAAATGGCATATATGCACTCAAGAGAATTTTTACAGCTGAACAATGCATACATGGTATTTTATATACGGTTTGGTGCGGGTGAAAAATGTCCTGAAGTTCAAGAAGAAGCATTGAAAGCATTGGCTGCACAATTTCAGATTCCCATGGTGGCTGGCTGAAATCATTCTTAGCTTCTTGTCGGGTATCAGTGCCAGCTGCCTGGGGCGTTGCGGAGCCTTCAGTGCTGCTCTTGCACTTATAATTACCATTGCCACCACAGAAAAACTATTTGGCATATTATTGCATAAGTGACTAAGCACTCCAAGAATGTTCACACATTTATTCTTCAAATCTAGCAACTTTCTTTATTGTGTGAAAACTAAGGTATTTCTCCTATTTTTAGCTCTTTCCAATGTATCGTGGTGATCTGCTCTGGCCTGGGCTTTCTTCCCTCAGTGACCCCCTCTGGCTTCTGAGTCATTGCCCTGCAACAATACCAAGATTTCAAATGAGCAAATGAACTCAGTTTGCACCACCGTATTCTGGTTTCTCCATCTTTGGTTTGCACTGCCTGCTCATCCCTCATATCCTATGCATAAGGCAGATTTCTCAGCATCTTCAGCTTACTTCCTTTACGGATGGTATTTCTCAGGTTGTCAGTTCCACATCATCTCCAAATCTGCACATCTTGTTCTGCATTTCCTTCTGTAAGATAACCGCTACCTCCTATATATAGCAGAAACAGCACAGGCTCAACATATTGCCACTTGTCACTCTTACCCCACTGTCTCTCTCTACCCCTCTGTCCCATTTGCCATCTCTGGTTTCTGTTAGCAAACCAACTGAGCATTTCATCACCAGTGTTCATTTGTTAACCTGACAGATTACTCTCTCAGTGGGCACTGAAAGCTATCCAGAAGTCATTGTGAAGGATGCCCACACATTCACCCTGTTCCATTCTCATTTTCTTCACTTGGGTGAGATGAGCCAACATGGCCAAGTTTGAACTTCTTTTGTTCTGCCTGTGCTGAGAGTCTCTAACTAAATTGTGTCTGCCCAAGTGTTTGATATTTGCCCCTCACCAGCTTTGCTGAGTCTTAGAACAAAAGCCTTTAAAAGGTTCTGTAGTTATCACTTCTTTTGAAATTTTTTTTTTAATTTTAGAAGCCAAAGTAGAGATCTGTTCTCCAAGTGCAATAGGCTCAATTTTCACCTGGCATCAGATCAATAGAGCTACACAGTTTTTAGCCCAGTATAAGTTTTCTGTGTCTTCAGCTTCTAGTACACCCTTCACTGCATAATCTGAGATCTGTGAACAGTTCATGTCACTTTAACAGGTACCACTTGTTACTGAGCATACACATGCTCATTGCTGAGCTGAAATCCAGCATGCACCAGCTTTGGGTCTGTGAAGGTGGTTTAAGTTAACACATTTTTTCTCTTACAGCCAGGAAGGGCTAAGAGCATGCACCCACACACTTATGAAGTCTCGGCATATGAATGGTAATTTATTAAGTGGCAGGACCCAGTCACTTTCAGCTAGTGCCTATATTTTATAAGCAAACTACTCTGTCTCTTCTATTTCCATTGGGAAATTTAAGGTCTGTACCAAAGTGCCCTCTTGGAGTTTGGTTTGACTCTGGCTGTGTTTCTAATTCTTCAGTCCTCATAGATTTTTACCACAACAGGTTTCTTGAAGTACACATAGCAGACAGCACGAATCTTCTGTTCTGCTTTGGTTTAAATATACTCTTCTCATACCACTTTCTTAGTAAAATGGTTTACCTTTGGGTACTGGAAGATACAAATGAACACCTCTCTCTGAAGTGTCAAAGTCTATGTTTGATGCCGAGGTGACAGGAACAGGACAGGTTTGTTTCCTTTTCTGTCTGTAAATGTCAGAGATTCTACAGGCGATTTTCTATAATGGAATTACAAAACACATCCACTGTGTGTCGATAAACACATTTACTTAGATTACATGTGTTTTCTCATTGCAGGTGAGCACTTACTTTCCCCTAGTAAGAGAGAGCAGGAACCCTCCTTCTCTGCAGCTGCTCCCCCATCAAGTCTGGAGGAAACTGTTTGGGAAACATTTTGAGTGAACAAATTTTGGATGCCCACAGAATATACTGGAAACAGGATCTTCTTCATGATGGAAAGGCAAGTCAGACCATACCCCGTGGCAGAGTGAGGCAGGAGGACACTTTTTTTGGCCTCTCCAAGTCTGACCTTGCTGGAGACAAACTTGGTTTCAGGCCTCTGAGTGTGAGACCTGTCCACTCAGAGCGGAGCCTGAGCACCACCTCCAGGTACACCAGAAGGACAAATGGTTGAACAAGCACCAGCTCCACTCAGACTTGCATTTCCAGCAAGCTTGAGCTGTGGACCATTTGCTGTGTACCCTGCTACAGGATTTTCACTTTCTTTGTTCTGAGAGTAATGTTAACTCACCTGGTAATACTCTGGTCCACATTCTGATAGTAATTTTACCTGAAACCTTTTGTCCTTGTTCTAGTCACCAGCCTCTGTTAGATTTCAGAGGTTTGATGGGATTTACTAGGAAATACAATCGTGTCAGGAGACCATGCTACCTGATTTTCCCTAAAGAATTTTTGGGGTCTTCCCCTACACACGTACACATATGATCTCAGTTATCTACATTTCAAGCAACTTCTGGAGTCTCTGTATTCACTTAACAATCCTCTAGCTGTTTTCTTAATTGTTTGAAACAGTGTCCATATTTGTGAAGCCTGAAATATTTTTACCACTTTTGTTTCCAATTCTGAATGTAATTTGGAAGTTATTTCCAAATGTTCATTTTATAAGCTGCTGTTATACACACATCTGAAGACATATCCTGTTTTATGCACTGCTGTTTATAACCTCTTTGGAAGCTGAAACATCAATATATTTGCTGACCAAAATGCATTTCTTCCTGATGATAAAATACATATTGTTTTACGATGCTAGGATTACTGACTTCTGTTGGGCTCTAAGCAACTTAGCAAGATCAAAGGAAGAATCAGATTCTTATTTGCACAACAATTATAGCCAGGGCTATAACAGTTAATGCCAACGACATTAGCAGGGGGGATGTTAAATGTCATGTCTCAAAACAATATAGCTTTCAGAGATCAGAATGATAGCAAAAGTGTGGGCCATATAATCTGCCCACCTCATAGTTCATAGCGCTGATATCTGAATCACATCTTCCCAGCTTTTGTTAGGATCCAACTACCTCTCTGGAGATAACAGTACACGCAAAAACACAGAAGCAATGCGAGCAACTTCTGCCCTTGCTGCATTTGACCCTCTACTCTGCAGTACAATCCACTTAGCTGGATGTCTGCTGAGTGGACAAGTATGGGCCACAAAAAACTCCCAAGCAGACTGTCAGACTGAGGTAGGGTCTGTGTATGACTCTCTATTTCGCCTGTAAGATTATTTTGCAAGGTTGTCTGTGGATAATATGCCCTGTGGTAGCAAAGAGAGTTTATTTCTGATTTGGGAGGAGCCCTTTGAGCTGCCAATTGATAATGCAAGGGAAATGTTATAGCCAGTTAGTTAACTTCCTCCAACCTTTGTTTCAACACAGAGGAACATATCTGTGTTTGATCAGCCAAAAATTACACACCCTGAACTCAGATTCTGCTTTGATCTTCCTTTGATCATACACTTCCCAGGAAAAACGAACTTGCTTGCATTTAGGGTTTGACTGCAGAGCAAGGAAACAGACACAATGAACAGGAGGTGGGCAACACATTGTATTGATTCTAATTAATAAGCAGTTCAGTTCAGATAAATATATATATGTATAAATTATATATATATATAGGTGTAAGTGGAAATAAACATAAATAATTTGAAAGACCATGGACACGAAAAAAGGGATATTTTCTAATATTTTTGAAATCGAAGGTTCTACTCTGTCTTAGTTCGTGGTCAGTGGTATATTTAGAGAATATTATTGCAGTGGGTTCTTTCATTAGTTGCACACCTCATCTTTCCAGCGTGAGGGTACAAAGGAGCAAGATGTAAATTCACTTGTGGATGATCAGACTTTACAATGTGAAGTAAAGCCATCCCCTTCTCCATCCTAGATGAAGCCATTGTTAAATGTGGCTTCCCAGCCTGGAATTTTCAGTGAGCTCAGAAGTGGCTAACCGCATTTTTTGCTGTTATAGTTCTTATTTTGCGGAACACTAGAAAGAAAAAATAGTTTAGGGATACAAAAATGTTTTCCTGATTAGATGGTGAGGTAAATGAGAAGATGTGCTTCAGAGAATGTCTGCCATGTCTAGAACCCAAACCAAAACACGGCATATTCACAGGCACAGAACCCCAGCAAAACCCTTGTCCTTTCCCCAGCTGCAGCTTGCACAGCTGTGGACACCAGTGCAAAGCTCTGCTCAGCACTGTGGAGCAAGAACAGCAACAAAATAGATGTCAAAATTACTTATGCCGCAAGTCAGTGAATTAGCTAAAAACCTAGTTTTCCAAAGTAAACCTTGATTTTTCAGATGAGTACACAGATGAGTCCATAACATCTCACACTAGGATTCTAGGACATGTAGCTCTGGATGAACTTGCTCTCCAGGCCTTCTAATATTTATTTCTCTTAGGAGAGGAGAAAGGTATACTTCTTCATGCACTGAAGTTCAAACCAGTTGAGGGAGTCAACTATGCTTCTTAGATAACTTTACCTCCCTACCTCAAGGCAACCTAACTTTACTTTCTTAAATGTCTGGCTAATATCTTACACCAGAAATGAGGTTGTGTTTGCTGATGTTTGGTAGTGGACAAATGCACAAGACAGCAGAGGAACTGAAAGGTCAGTAGTATTGCCCTTGTGGAAATAAAACTCCAAGTTACTTTCAGAAGCATTGCTTAATGTACCTTTCAAACTTGGACACCACTGCAGAATAAGTCAGGAAGAAATTATGGGGCAAATCTAGCAGTGTTTAAGCCAAGTATACTCTGATCATCTTCTGATACAGGCACACAGGCATAAGATAGTCACACTCTGGTAGCAGATCCTTTGGGGACCTTTAATACTTCCTGACAAATCAACTGGCCATGAGAAATGGAAATGAAAAAAACCTAAGAAAACAAACATATGATACAACTCATTCTTCCTGGATTCTCTGAAAGCTACTATAACATTAATCATAAATTATCTTGCTAAGTCTTGAGATTTAGAAGCAGCAGTGATGGCCACATTCCACCACATCTGCTGCACCATCCAGTGGTTAGAATCACACACCACAGGTGTGTGGAGGTGCAAAGAGGGGAAGGAGACAGCTATGCCTTTATCTGTCCTCCCTCTTCTAAGGCTGAACAGAAAAGCAAATGTGGCACTGTCTCAGCATTCATAAAAGAATGAAGAAAGTTCTTCCTAATTACAATGATTTACATTTAGCTTCTAAACCTGGAAAAAGACAAAAACAATAGAAAAAGTCTTCTTAAGAAATAGTCACTTCATTTGCAGAGAATAATGCAATGATGAGCAATAAGAGGCAGGATTTATAAAGAATAGATCTTGCCTGACAAAGATAATACTTTTTTTATGGAATTACCAAATTAATGGATGAGTGGAACAGAATAAATGTAATACTCTTGTATTTAAGCCATTTTTTTTAAATAATTAATCTGATCATCCTCTGCCTCAAAGCCAGGCAGCTACACTGACATAAAACTGGAGAGCATGAGAATGGAAGATTGCCTCCTATGTTTCCCAAAAACATCCTTAAAAAGCTTGACTGAACCTGCTTCTGCAAAAAATATCTCATTTGGTCTGAAGTCTGGAATGAAGGACTAAAACAAGGCTAACAGACAAAGAGAAGAACACCAGTTTATAGGGAGGGCAGTAAATCCTCAAATATTTAAGGATCAGTCTTTGGTTTTGCCTTATTTAATACTTCCAGTAATCACAGAATTACAGAATAATCTGAGTTGGAATGAGCTACAAAGAGGAGTAAACAACATATTAATGAAATTCCTAGGTGATATACTAAATTGAGAAGAGACAGGAAGAGCAAAGACATGTGACAGGGGGATTAGAGTAATTAGTAACACAGGCCAAAAGTAACAGAACAAGAATCACCTTGGAAAAATACCATAAAGGACAAGTACTACAGAAAGGAAAATTAGCTTGGAAGATTATTTCTCTTAGAGGAAGGGTCTTTGATGGCAGAAACGTCATAAGGACTAAGAGGATAAAACCCAGCAAGTTACTTTCAAGCATCTAAGAAACATGGTAGTAGGAAAGGTCAGTGTAGTTTGTGTGTGCATATGCAAAGATGCGGCAGCACAGAGAAGCAAGAATCATTGCAAGACTAAGATGAAATGTGTGAGGAATATTGCTTTATTTCTAGTGAGATTTTCACAGACTACAGGGCAGTTTAAAGAACCACAGCACAAATAAGAGCACTGAGAGGAGCTGGTGCCCAAGGAGTGATTAAATTAAAAATGCCTAGATTGAGCAGTGACCAAGTATGTGATACTAACATTGAAAAGGTGCAATTAGCAAGCAAGAAAAGAATAGAAGTAGAGGCAGCAACAGGAACAAAAAGTCAGCAAGAACAGGTTTGCAAGAGAGACCCAGAGGACTTTTATCTCTGGACTAATTTTACAATAGGTGTAACAGGCATAACAGCTACACAGCCTGGGCTTGGCTAGGGATCCATGCCAGACTCGATGTGCTGAGCCTTCTTATTTCCCTTACTCTTTTGGTTGTACCTTGGGCTCAGTTCTCAGTGTCCTGGCTCTTGTTCTGATTGCCCTGGCCTTGTTCCCAATCAGGTCTCTCTTGGCATTGAGCCAGATGTGCATATTTCTTGTTTGAGATACTATCCTATAACATGGAGGTCAGACCTCACTCCCATCAGGACGTATTTCCACAGGACCTATTTCTCTCCTAGCAACACAGTACTTACAGTGATTTCTACATTGGTATTATTTCGAGATCTCGAGAGCTTTGTCTGGATATTTCTCATGTAGACCTAATTGAGATTCTCTCCCAGCCTGTTTCCAGCACGAAAGAAGATGCAAAATTTGCAGGCAAATTTGTGTTCCTAATGAAATAAGGAATGGGAGTCTGGTGAAAAGAAATGGGTGAAACCTCAGAATGATACTAAAATCTGTCAGAGAATGTGCTGGGGTAAAAGGGAAATTGTCCATAAAGAGGAAGCCTATGGAGTGTTTGGCACAAGTCAGTAAACATAAAGGATGATACACTAGAAAAGATGACCAAAGCATCTAGATGGAGCCAAGATTAAAGCAGACATAGAGAATTTTCTAAAGGGTTAGGTACAACACTGGTAGGTCATGTTGAGAAAGATGAAGAAAATGCTTTTTGTTCATTCTAAAATATCCAAACATTGTCTTATCTTACTCCCTCTCTCGTAAAGACACAGCCTTTATGGTCACAGTACACATGAAGAGTCAGAGATTTCTGCTGCAAAAAACCCCAAAGAAGCTTCTCTCACTTTTTCACTGGAAATAGCTCCCTACATCCACAATCCTCCTTTTATAGAATGAATGTTAATAGGTCTCTTTTTTCTTTTGTTCCTCCTGACTGCTTCAGTTTTATTGTGGCTTTGCCTTTGTTTTCATTTTCGTGCTCTTTCCATTCTACTGCATTATGAATTCTCATTTTACTTGCTGAAAGTTAGAGCTACTGTACATATATTTAGAATACATGGGGGTGTATGTGGATACAGATATTAATAGATACATAAGCATCACATAGCTCTCATTACTGTTCCAATATTATCAATTTTATTCACCATATGTCATGCTATACAGTTCTCACCTTCACTAATTTTATATGGCTGTTTGCGCATGGCCATTAAAAACACATACAAATATCTAGTATTTCACTATTCAGGATACCTTTTGCTTGTGTTTCTTGGCTCAAATGTGATACAAAGAACCTGGTAGTGAAAGAATATCAAACTAATGTGACTGAAGTTTGCCCTGAAGAAGGAATTTTATGATAACTAAAGCAGCATAAGCATAAAGCTGTTTTATCACATTTAAACAATGGGCAAAGACATCAGCATAGACAATCAGAAAACAGGTTATATCCTGCTCATCAGAGAGAATTCATGTTCATTTTCATTCTACAGCATTTGTCCTTATTTGTACATCTTAAGGCCAAGAAAAAAACCAGTCTACTGTCATCCAGTACTTTATAAATCATAGCATTTTAATATTTTGTTCTGTATGAATGGCTGATGTACCTAAAACTAGCACATCTTTTTGTATTTTAAAACTTCATTTTACATGAAGACACTGGACAGAACACAGCATACTGCCATAATAGGCAGGAACTGATGTTTTAAGAATTCAGCTCTGCAGGTAACAAGAAGTTAAAAAGCAGGAATAAATTCCCTTTTGATATCATTCAAAATCTCACAGCCAGATACTATGTTTCATTTTGATCTCTATGCACTGCACTTTCAGCTCCATTTTCTAAGGCATTATAATCATTCAGCCATTAATATTTCTCATCCCTTTCTAAACCTCACACCAGATAAAATCAGCCCCTGGGGAACATCTCCAGAAAAGGAGATATTGTGGCAGCACAGAGCAAAGAGGTTCCCCCATAGCACCATGCATGGTCGTAAAAGGAGGGAGGAACCAGCAGTTTTTAACCCACATTTTCCAGCAGCTGCAGATACATACCTTGCTCCGCAGGATACAATCACAGTCATGTATCACCCCCATTAGGATCCAGACTGCATATCTCTGATTGTCATGGAGACTGTTTCGAAGTCTTGCTGTGCTTCAGCAGCAGCAGCAGAGGACAATAGCACTTGGTCTTAAACGGCTGAAAAGAGAGCAACAAAGCGCCATGTAAAAGGGAAGGAGCTGTGGCTGAAAGGGATATGAGTACAGCAAGACACACTTCCAACTACTGCAGAGGGCTAGAGGTGTAGGTTAGAGCAACCTTCCAGTGGTAGTATAATTGTGCCTTCAAGATAAGCACAGGAAGAGCGTTCTCAAGGATAGCACATTTCTCCTCCTTCTTTCTCCCCTTCAAGCTAAGTTGCTGGGGTGTTTTAGATTAAATGTGTTAATTAGGAAACTATTTAGTTTACGAGGTCTTCTGCTTTTTCATTCCCGTGGGCAGTGTAAACATACCGAGTATTGGAGTAAGTGATATACAGTGTCTTGGAACGAGAGACAGGCAGAGACACAGGTAAGTGCAAGGCATTAACAGAGCTGATAGTTTGCAAGACCTGAGGCAAATAAGTGATTTTCAGAAGAGTGAGGGGACAGTTTTGTGTCAAATAGAAAATCCGCTAAGAATTGCAGTTTATGACCATCCATAAGTTATTTTCAAGTCAGGTCAGTTCTCAGAAGAAACAGGAGTAAAAGGTACAACTGAGCAACATAAAATGCAAACGGACATAAAATGCAAAATGCAAATGCAAAACCGACTGGGTTTAATCACATCTCAGAAAAAAAGAGTCATCAGACCAAACTGTCACTGTAAGTGTACTTAATAAAATAGAAGTATAAACCTCTGAAAAAATGGTTGGTGACCGGCCTGTCAAGATCTATGTTCATATTACCAAAAAAAATCACAGCATTTCTCCAAGGACTGAGGAAAAGCATTATGGATTATTCCAAAGTTTTGATCTGAATCAGTACTTTGAAAATGTGAAGGACACCATGACTCGCAAAATGGGAGTAAAAGGTTACACTGAAATCAGAGAAATAGTAGATCAAAAGATGCTTCCACAAGCTCCTTCCACAGCATTTAGATCAAACCTGATGTAAGAAGCAGATCTGCTGTGGAACAAACCAATACACTGGAAAATCAAGCTCAGAGTAAAAATGAAATATTTTCCTTTGGAAAGTGAAAAAGGTGAGTTTGATTAGCACATATGCAATCTCATGGTAAGAAGCAAAGCAGGCTTCAAATCTCCTGGCAATATCCTAGGCAAAATTCTGCACCATGAAAACTTCACTGCTTGTTCTTACAAGGGTACAATTCTTTGGGGGGAGAAAATTCCTGTAACAGATCCTTTCTCAAGGAAGACATGGAGGAACAGGAGCATGAGATAAAACAATTGCTAATGTCTGCCAAAAGAAAAAAAAGCTGCAGAAATTATGAGAGTGACAACAGTGTGACATTTCTAAGACAAATGTTAAGATGGGGGTACCCTGCACAAACCAAACAGCTTCCTGGTGCTGTCTGTGACCTGGAAAAGCAATTGACTGTGGGCAAAGCAAGTTTAGGTGCTACTTAGGAGCCTAGGAGTCACATGGGTTTAGGAGCTGTGTGGGCTTCTCAGCTTGGGATGCTGGAACAGCCTGCAGAGCAATCATTTTGCTCCTGGTGGCCATCAGAACCAGCAGGACACCACCCACGCCACCACAAGCACTGGGTGATGGCACTGTACTGTGCCTGTGCTTATGTGGAATGCTTAATTCAGCTGAGAGAGAATTCCACCTAATGAACAGCTCATGATTAAGGTCCACTGCCTTGAGCAGGATCACTCCAGCTGGTATCTGCAGACTTCTGCTGGCTGCAGCACTACTGTGTTTTATTTGCACAAAGAGGAAGGGTGTGAAAAAGTGGGTAGGAAGGAGTTCTGGGATGCTGAATTTTGCACTCTGCATTTTCCTTTCTCTGTGCTAGGTCAAGCAGCTGAAAGTAGGTTGTCGTGTTTGAAAATTCAAAAACTCGCTTATTTACCACTCTGCTGTGCAGGTTTCCATCCTTGGGAGCAATGCCTGAGAGAAGACACTGCAGATCACAGAGTATGGTGGGGCAGAAGAAAACACTATGTGAGAGGGTCAGATTTTCCATGTGAGACATTTCATTTAATTCTGAGACAGATTTCATTTTGTGGGCCTCTTCCCAAGAGATCATTTTATACATATAACAGAACCCAAATTCCCCTAGTTTCTCTTGTATGTATGAGGAGCACTGTAAAATAAATATCAGTTACACAGCAAATTGCCTTTACTATACTGTGCACAACTTTTTTTAAATCCAGTCAATTACCTGGCTTCATGCAGAGAAAATTAGCAGTAGTATAGTTTCCTCTGTCTCTCATGGACAGAATTATGCTGTCATTTACATGTCAGACACCTGTGGGGTGACTGGTGCCCAGGAATGCTGTGAAGCTTTCGATGCCTGTCTGCTCCCAAGCTTTTTGACCCAAGCACAGAGCTGCAGCCATTTTGTTCAGAAATAACACACCTCCCATATGGGAGGCCTGGTTACAGCTTTCATTAACATGCAATAAATACTGTTTCAAGAAAAAAATATTAAGTTTATTCTCTCTATTCATGAAGCATAGCCACTCAGACAGAAGGCGATCGTGTTAATGAACATTTTGGCACCTCTTCTGTGAGGAAAAGGTAACAGAATTGGGATTGTTCAGCCTGCAGAAGAGAAGGCTTTGGGGTGACTTGATTTGGCCTTCCAGTGCCTGAAGACAGCCTACAAGAAACGTGGAGAGAGACATTTCCAAGCGCATATAGTGACAGATCAAGGAGGGTAGATTTAGATTAGGTATTAGGAAGAAATTCTTTACTGTGAGGGTGGTGAGGCTCTGGAACAGGTTGTCCAGAGAAGCTGTGGATGCCCCATCCCTGGAAGTGTTCAAGGCCAGGCTGGATGGAGCTCTGAGCAATGTGAGCTAGTAGAAGGTGTTGCTGTCTGTGGCAGCAGGGTTGGAACTAGGTGATCTTTAAGGTCCCTTCCAGTGCAAGCTATGCTATGATTCTATGAAATAAAAGCTCTACAGGACAGCACAAGAAGGCTACTAGAGACCAAACAAATCCATGTGAAGCAGATGTCAGCAGCAAGATACTGAAAAAGACAATATAAGCTGGTCAAAATGAGATTTGCAGATGAGCAGTGTGATAATGTGATCAGATGCACAAAATACTGAGGATTTTATGGGTTTTGCCTTGAATTTTTCTGAGAAAATCAGTCAGCAAGAAAATCAGTTTTCACATGCATTAAAACCTGTACTTTTGCAGCCACCACAAAGCTCAAGCTCGACTTAACTCTGAGATTTCCTCAGACAAGTATAATATACGTTGCTCGGTGAAATTTCTAAGAAAAATATCTTATCTTTATCCCCAAAGTGTGCGGTTTTGATCAAGTCCTCCCCAGGAGTTTACACATACTGGAGGTGCCTCTGTAGCCTGTGCCAGGCAAGGGCTGCCTGCTCCTTGAGTTCTGGTGTGCTTACAGTGGCAAACACACATTCCAGGAGAGAGAGATGACTGAATCAAGCGACAGGGATGCAGAAGGAGGTGCATTAATCTTGAGTCTAGAGAGATTCACAGACCATTGTTCCCAAAAATGGAAGAACTTTTAGAAGCTTTTCAGCACTGAAGGCAATGATAATTACACTCCTACCTCCAGCATGGTTTGGAAAAGGACTGATTCTCTGCTGTATTGCCTTGGGGTAATACAACAAGAGCAAATAAACGTGAAGAATTCTGGTTTTCCTTTTCAGCGTGTACCACACACGCCAGCTGCTCAGGACTCATCATGGAAGGTCTACTGACTGACTCAGGAAGGACGAGAATCAGTGTTTTGTCTCCATAAAATATCCATGGCAGGTAAATATCACTGTCCATGTGCAGCAGATGTGCAAGGCAGAGGCTGGCATAGTCCCACTGTTGTCAGCAAAGCTAGAGAAGGTGTCTTGGGGTGACTCTATCATGTGTATCCCCTATCATGCTCTATGCCCAAAAAATAGTATTGTGCCTTTTCTGTGCCTTTAAACTGAGCTTGAAAAAAAAAAACCCAGATGAACTTTCCAAAGCAGCTTCTCAAGGACACAGAGATATACTCCTCAGTGTTTTTTTCTTCTGACTGCGGAAGGCACGAAGGGAGCACCCTGCT
>VZTD01005027.1:2575243-2819710 GCA_013397725.1 Rhagologus leucostigma
GCGGGGGTTTTAGTTCATTATTTAGCATCATTATCCTTTTCCTGTGTGTTTGTTAAAATAAATAGTTTTTATCTCTTTCACTTTCCTTCGAGGAAAAATTTCCTTTTTTTCCCGAACCCTGTGGGGGGGAAGGGTGGTTGCAACCTGGTTTTTCTCTCAGGGGCTATATTACCAGATTTTGGCCAAACCGGCACAGAAGAAAAGCAAAAACCCTCTCAAGACTGGCTGAGCTGGGGACCGATGCTCCATCTCACTACAGCCAGGCTGTCTCTAGCCCTTTCCCTTACCTGGCCACTGCGATGGGGGTTGCACACTTCCACCTTGGCTCTGACACTGATTGATTGCTGCTTGGTTTGGATGAGCTTCTTCCGGCAGAAGCAGACCTTCCTCTCTATAGTTTGCATAGCAATTTCTTGAAAGCAAAACTGAAAAACCGCTTTGCAAATTAACTTTTTAAAGCCACAATAGCTTTTTTTTTATTATTCTTGGCATATTTCACCCCTCTAACCCTGACAATACTTTAAAAATGCAGAGCTTTTGTGATTTCGCTGCACACACCAACTCTTAGCTTCTTCCCCCAAATACATAGATTTAGGATGAAACACAGCAGCAGTTAAAATGTTATGCACAATTAGCAATACTGGAAGCTTTTTTTCCACCATATTTCAAATCATTTGAGATACAGGACTGGACAGATTCCTAGGTTGTTAATAGCCTAGCTGCAGCACAAGGGGAAAAAATGGTATGATTGCTTCAGGTAGACTTTTTATAATTTGGTTTTGAAGTTTTGATTATCAGTGAAAATAAGACATATGCTCTATGGTCTCTGTAACCTAATGCCATTAAATAAACCAGTGGAGCATGTTTTCATTATAAACTACTTTCAGCTCTGGTCAGCTCTAGCTCGAAAATCACACAAAAAGTGAACTGAATGACAGAAAGACAACAAAAAGATTAGAGTTAAGGAAAGGTTTTAGGACTTTTTAATTTCTCTTGAGGAGAGATTAATAGTATCAGGACCTTCCAGGGAGTGCTTCTGCTACAGGCGACACATGGAAAGAGGCACTGCTGGTAGGCAGCTCGCAGGCCACTTAGGATTTATTGCATAGGTCAAAACAAACTGTAAACACCAGGAGACTAATGAAGAGACAGCTTAGGTCTGTGCAGCACTGGTGTCTTGGTTTTGATTAGATTAATTCCTCAGTAGGTGGGCTGCTGTTTTGAACCAAATTTTTCCTTAGGGTGGAAACCTGAAGAAAAGTTTTAAACGCAGGGAAAAGGTATGTGTCCCAAAGCAAAAGAGGTGGTCGCAAGGTGTGAGCAGAGCACAGACGCAGAGGCTGCAGCCTCCCTGGATACTCATTCTATGCAATCAGGCAAGGGACTATGTCATGTTCCAGAGCTGGAGCACTGCTGACAGCCATCAGAATCCTTCTCCCTACCACATAGGTGGCAGACATCCCCATCACACCTCCCAGGGGACACAGCAAGCTGAGCCATGGGCTAGGGAGGTCTAATGTACACACCTTGATGGGGGGCTAAACAGTTTAAAGCAAGAAAACAAATTCCCTTGGTACAGTAGACATCTACTCAAAGTAAGAAGCACTTTTTGGTAATAAATATTTTTATGGTGTTTCAATTGCTGCTGAAATCAGAAGGAACTGGCATTGTGTGAGGGTGCTTAGATATGTACGATGAGTAGCACAGGTTTATGGGGCCCAAGGGCCTGCTAGCCAGGCAAAATCCGTGGCGTCTCTGTCATCTCCAGCACTTGAAGGTAGCCACTGGGGCACCACGCTGCCACAAGACCATGCTGTTTGGGAGCATCTCTCACATTTTCACATTTGCATTTAATCGCACTACAAAGAGGATTGATAGAGACGTGAAACATCTGTACAGTTCCCCAGCCCAAATGCATCACTACTTCACTGAGCAGCAAGGCTGGCCAGTGCCCAGGGAAGGGGCCAAATCCAGACAAATCCAGATGCAAAGCTCTGAAGAAACACCCAAACCTTGTACTTGAAAACATTCAAATTAAAAGTTCAATCTTATTTCTAAGATTTTTCTTCCCATTCCCTCTCTGGAAAAGCTCTCAGTCTGTTGACAACTGTCACTTAATTTACTTCAGTAATTGCACTGGTGTTCATTTCCAGCATTTGCAGCTTTTTGTGGCCATTGTTTGCTGCTGGCTTCACAGATGATTTTCTTTTCTCCCATTCATCTTTTTCCCTAGTTCCACTTTATAGTCACAGTCTGGCAGGATTTGTCTTTTCCAGACTCTGCCTTCACTCCCATCTTGTTCGTTATTATTTCACACCATCACAAATCCTGCATTTGCATCTTGCAGGCAATGAGATTGTTATGGATAACTGGCTTTGCTGCTCCACAGGCAGAACTTCATTTAACTGCTCTTTTCTCTTTCTGTTCTGCCATGAGGATGACGTGGTTTTTAAGACTGTCCTTCCACTCTTCGTGACTGTGAATAAGAAAACTCTTGTTTGAGTGTAGGATTACATGGTGACAATTTTATTACCTACCCATTTGGATTCAGGTTATCCTTCTAGCAATTTTTGGTATGTGTTAGTCAGTCTATGCTGATGTTAATTGCTGTTTTGTTGGGATATGTTTGGAATTACAGCATCCATGGGGAAATAGGGAAAATAATATCCTTTTGTAGCAGGAAAAAATGCAGACTGGGATCTAGCTTTTAACAAATATATTGCAGGGTGATCAAGCTGTGGAGGCAGAAGTCCTCAGCTGAGTTGCTGGCTGTGACACAAATTGTATGGACAAGTTTTTTCTCTGTTTATATCTTAAATATTCCACTTCAAATAGATATGGTGCTGGCAGGATTATGATCTAGACTGTCAGTATTATCACGCAGAAAACACCAGCATTATCGCACTTCATAGCACCTGATTTTTGGTTTACTGAGCCCTTCTTATATTCCGACTGCAGCAGGCCAAATGTTTTAACATTCTCCTATTCAGTCAGTTGGGTTCATTTCACAAGAGGATCAGTTGGTACACTCTACAACTTCACGCCAAAGACATGTAGAAGCTCCAGCCACATGATACCCAGTCTGAGGCCAAAAATAAGTTATCAGCTCTTTTATGCAGCACTTCTGTGGGTGCGTGGAAATGCCCAGCTGATCCTCTGCTGTCTTATCCCTTATCTCATCTCTACCTGTCCCATTCCCTCTTGGTCACATCCATCTCTGGGAACTTCCTGGTGTGACATGACCACCCAGAAGCTCTGCTGCCATGTTGGTATACATATGGCAATTCTTGGTCACAAAGCAAGTGTGAAGGATGCAAGGCCTTTAATCTGAGCCCCTCTACCACAGCAGGCCCAAGAGTGCCAGTGTCCCTGTTTGTCTGTTTGGGATCTTACTGCATCAAGTAGAATGCTGAGCACCACCTCTTTACGTTCTCACTGTCAGTGTTTTCTCGGTCAGGCCGTTAAGGCCTGAGGTCTGTGCTCAAACCTGTCTGGACATGAAAGCAATGGTCCAAGGAACGAGAGTATCACACTGCCCATCGGATTTAATGTCCTCCATGGAGATGACTTGTATTTGCATCTCCTCACATTATCTGAAACAGGTCTGAGGTGTCTATTTCCCTCTGGCTTCTGCACCTTCTCTAACCACTGCTGATAAATCAGCAAGTTTCCCCTTCTTATGCTGTACCAGATGCAGTCACAGTTTACAAGCCTGCACTTACTCCAGAACAAAAACACACTGAGGAATATTTTGAATTAGACAAGAATATACCTTTCCCTGGATGTTATGAATCACCCTGAAGATATTTATCTTTGCCAATTGCCTTTGTGCATTTTGCCCTTTGACTTAGGATGGTGGGGGAAAAAAAATCCTCTGGGGTGAAATGAAAATAAATTGAAATAGTTCACAGATTTTTTTTTTTAACGGAATCTCAACAAGATCTTGCTTTACAAAATTTTTAAAGAGTCTTTCCATTATTTGATAATTGCAATTATGGTATGGGGATTGATTAGTCATAGAAAAATAATTATACACGCAATTAAAGCAAATTGAAATAGACTCAAAATGTTGGCACCCATTCCTGCTGTCTCCAACAGGAAGAATTAATTTGGCCAGGATGGTTATATAGCAAAAATGCTTGACTTCAGGTAAAAAAAACATGTAATTCATTTTTTGGCATTGCAACAATGAATTTTCATGAAAGACTTAATTGTGGGGCAGTGCTGACAGGGCAAAAGGCAACATATGAGATTTGATTGCTAAAATCAATAGTTAAAAATAAAACAGAAATTGATAAAACCTCAGAAAAATCGTTTCATCCATTTGCATAGCTCAAAGAGGAGTTACTGCTGCTTAAATCTAGCAGAGAAGGCTGGACCTCAGGATGTAGCAGACTTCTCTTCAGACCCCTAGAATAGGAAATCTTTATTAAAGGCATTGGCCCCCTCCCACAGTGGTAGTTTTATGCAGATGTGGCTCAGGGCTGGCACAAGAGATGTTCAATGCATTATAATTTGAACAGGAAATGTGCAGAGTGATCAAAGTAAAGTGTGCGGGAATTAAACAGAAAGATGCCAAAGAAATGTCAGTCAGACCACACACGCCCCAACTCCAGCTGCAAACATATCCAAATTGCAGGAGTCTAGTGTCTTAAGTAGTAGCCCCTCTGACTCTTCTATCAGTTATGTGCCAGATCAAAGGACAGGAAAAGCACAAAGGAAAAATCCTTAACCCTCTTTCTTCTGGTTCTTGCCTTCAGCCATTATAAAGTACGATTCAATCTCACTAATATTCCCTATTACAGGTCACACTGGTGCAGGGGGGCAGAGCACCCTGGAGGCAGCTTACCCAACCCGCTGACATCCAGAAGCCATGCAGGTGTCTCTGAGCTACATGAGTTAAGTGACAAATACCCATTTTAGAGCTGGTATCTTTCAAAAGAAATCAGCATAAACCCCACCACTGCAGTGCAATCCAAAACAAGTTACACCCTGACTGTAAGGCAGAAACAGCTTAAAATAAAACAGTGAAGTAATATGCAGAGCTTGCCTGATGCAAACACCAGCAGTGGGCTTCACATGGACAACCTAAACCCCTTCTCTCCTGCACAGAACCATGTGGCAGCAGCAGCAGCTTTTTCCCCTTCCACCTTGCCATCTGGCACCAAACACCATTTGCTCATGCTCTTATCTTAATAAAGCAGCAAAGAATAAGGTGCCAGCTGCTACTTTCCTTTCACACCTCCAACCCTCCTCCCAAATAAATATATACAAACTCGAACCAAGACTCCCTTTCTGTTAAACACCTTGGCAGAACTTGATATACTCTCCTAGGAGTATCCCTCTGTCCTGCATCCTTCTCCTTCCATTATCAGATGTGGAATCATGTAACAGTTCTGCTACATGTTTCATTCTACTAAATTTCGAAGGACTTTGAGAGTAATGGGTGATTTGGCCCCAGTGACCTAGCTAAACCACAGACGCATGAAGAACAGCAGCAACCAAAGCACCAACAAAACAAGTGTATAATCTACACTTTCTACAATAAAACCAAATGTTGTTTCAGCTCTGGTTTATCAGCAGTTAAAATAAATGATTAGAGAAATCAAAGAAGTGTTCAAACCTCCAATGTGTTGGCAGACTTCGATTGAATTATTTTATTAGTTCACCATAAGCACAGCAAATAACACCTGCAAATTACTACTCCAGATTGCTAGGTGCCAGCAGAAAAAAAATTTGCAGAGATACATTAACTTATTAAAGTATGCTATTAAATGTCAAGGAGAATATCATAAAAATGTTTAATTTATGGAATAACTGTATTTGCTGAAGGGCATCAACATGATAACATTAGCGTTTTACACAAAATTCATCCTGCAATATAGTAGCTTTACCTCTAAAGCCTATTATAGCTCTATTCCCTAAGGCAAAGGCTGGAGAACTGCCATTTAATTGCCAGTGTTATAAATTAAAGGAGTGCTTGAGTCAGATGTCATCCAGAGCTTACAGACTGAGCAGAGTGGGTAGGAGATGCTGACAAGAAGCTTCCCAATGGCTCTCCCAGCACTCCGAACATAATTAATTCTGCTGATCTTTTACGTGCATCTGCATTTGCATTGTATTTAACTTAAATACAGCTGTGTGCACTGAGCTGGGCAAACCCTGGATAGCTAGGAAACTAAAGGCATGAAGTAAAAAACAGTGATTCTGTTTTCTTGGCTATTGTTTGGCACATTACAGAGGGAAATGGAAGTCTAACAGCTTACAGAGTGCTACAATTCCCCCAGGTGTTAAGAATTATGTTACAACCCGAAGCAGGGAATCATTTCTAGGAAATATGTGAAGACAGGATTGCTCAGCATATGGAAGTCAAAATCCTAATTGGCAGAAGTAAAATAGATCAAATTCCCTACTAATGACAGAGATCATCCTGGAATGACAGCTCTGTGTCTTGTATCTACAGACAGGGAATAATGACAAGCTGAAGGCATTGGTTAGAGCCCATCAAATTCACCCACAGGAACCAGCTTATTCAGATTCAGCTGCCTGCTCCTATGATTTAAGCTGTTTGCTTGCTTTTTTCACCAACATGTTCTATCAAAAAATAGAGGGAAAAAAAGCACAGTATAGTCACTGCAGCCCCAATTTTGTATTTACAGGTTACAATCAGAGAGGCAGTGTTAATAAACACAGCATTCCTGCTGCAGATGGCACCTCACCTTTCCCTTTTTACGTATAATCTTGTCATAACATAAGCTTTTTCCCTTTTTTTTCCTAAAAGAAATAGAGTTTTAATCTAACAAAGTACTCAAACGGCAAGGTTAGGGATGGAAATCAAGGTTTGTCAGTGGTGAGTGTTGATCCTTGAATGAGGCATGTGATTACAAGGCCATTTGTTTCATGATGGAATCAGATAATATAACAGCATCTAAGCCTGAAACCAAGGTCATCTACGACTCAGTTACTTCCATTTGTTTGTTGTGTGTGTCAGGTTCTGGTGGCCCTGTTCACCAGAGGAGCTATGTTCCAGCAAGGCTGAAGGTTCCCTCAGAGCAGGTTATTTTATGATGAGAATGCATCGCCACTGAGAGCAATTTGCCATTTCTTTCTCAATTTGATAATTACAATTTTATTTCCAAGAGTCAAATACAAGATTTAAGTGCTTTCTTCCTTTCAACTTCACCTAGATCACCTGCAGAAAACAGCCATAAATCAACATTTTTTAAAAAATCTGAATCATTCTGATGAGTGGTAACAAATTATATGGAAACATTTGAAATTCAGTATGGCTAGTGGAAAGCTGCGTCCACTTTCTACTGGCTTTGGGGGAAGTGGATGCAAAATAAAAACTGAGCATGCACAGATTAACATTGACACGAACATAAAAACTATAATATATTTTAATTAATCTGGATTAAAAAAACCCAAATAAACCCTCAATAATTAAATAATAATTAATTAATTAATTAATTAGCTCACATAAGTGCTAAGAGCTATTTCCACAGGTATTTGTCACTGCCACATTCCTGTTTGCCACACCTAAATGTGAGGCAGCTGCAGTCAGGAGTGGCAAACACAGCCCTGAGCTCTCAAGCACCTACGGAGGAGGTGGAGAAGACTCCATGAGACTACCATGAGCCAGCACCTGACATACTGGATGGAAAAATCCACCAAACAGGAATATTGCAGAGCAAGAGTTATGGTATTTCTCTTCAGAGATGAGACTCCATCCTTGCACTCTGAGTGATGTACGGGAGATCAGGTATCACAATCTGCAGACCCAAATTAGACTGAGGCAATGACATGCCCTATGGGAAAACAGCTCAGTGACTGGGGCACTGGAGACCAGAGACCGTAATCTCTTTGGCCTGAAATATTCGAGCCCTCAGATCCCATCACAGGGACAGCTCCAGACACTGTTCTGGGATAGCCCATATGGAGTACAATGGCGTGAAAGTCAACCACGGTGCCTGGGAGCTGTTGTTCCATATGTGATACATCTCTGGTCACGTGGGAAAAAATGCAGGTTTGCAAAAATAAAAATCAAGGACTTTCTACACAGCCAAGATTAAAAATTAGGGCCAACAATGCTGATGCTTGCTCTTCCTGATGGCCAGGGTAAGCTAGCACATGGCCAACTCTTCATTTCACCAATCCTAGGACAAAAAAAGACCGAAACATCTCCCAGTGTTTTCGTAATCTTGTAAAGCTTGCCAGTGGAGGATTGGATTTTCTGTGGCAGAACATCCTAAGTGACCTTCAGTTCACTAGTGGCAGGTCATTCTTGGCTCTGATTGCTTCTTCAAAGAGTGCACTGGTACAATCAGTACAAAAATTTACTGAGAAATATAAGCTATTTCCAAATGTAGTGAACTAAATAATAATTAAAAACAAGATGCAAGCAAATATAATAATAGACAAAAGGTAAAGGCTATAGTTTCATTCAATAATTCAGAAACAGCAGTTATACTTCTTTCAGAAATTCAGCTAATCCAGAGAAACTAGGAAAAGATGAGGGAACCCTGTCCTCCTTCATGAAAGTCTGGAAATCTTGCAGTATCCTAAAATACGCAAAGATACTGAAAGCCTCATTTTTTCCATAACAAGTAGAGGATATGAATTGTGGGAAATCAATGGTGCAGACAGTTAGAAAATTGAAGTTTTGCATTGTGGCAAAGACAAAAAATCCTGCATCTCCTAGAGGGAAAGCACAATTTCTATTACAATTGCTTGTAATAGAAATATTACAAATACTACTGTAGAAATGCAGACTGTATTAGAAATCACTATAAAAAGATCCACATTTCTGTTATATCAATCAAAGACAAAATCCAAGGACTAGGAAGCCAGAAGATGCTGAGGAAGCAAAGTTGCCAGAAGGATGTAACAGATGCTGAGTGGAGCAGCACCAGTATGCAGAGTTACCAATAAGACAAGGAGATTTCAAAAAGTTTAGCCAAGATCTCACTGGTGCTCAGTTGTGGGTAAATGGAATTTGACTAGCAAGTGCTGATCAGAGTTTTGCTGGCTGCTTTGCTACAGGAGCTGGCAAGGATCACTCAAGCAAGCTCTGAGCTTGTGAATTCCCAAGACACACTGTAGGATGCACACCCTACTGTCCCCCAGACACCCAAAGCACGCTTCAGTAGCCTAGTCACAGCATTTCCCATTGCTATAGGCACTGGTTGGAAGGCACCTTAAAGATCATCTGTTTACAACTTCCCTGACATGTACAGAGGACACCTTCCACTAGACCAGACTGCTCAAATCTCCCTCCGATCTGGCCTTGAACACTTCCAGGGATGGGAATCCATGACATCTGCTGCGGCCCTGCAGATGTTTGGAGCAAGCTGAGGGAAATGACTCTGAACAGCTGCGAACCAACATGCACTTTTTGTAGGCTCTGAAGCAGCCCTGATAGCCCTGATACATTCACTCATGGTAGGAGAGGGGCTAGCATGCTCTAAAGCCTGCCACATGCATCTCAGCTTCATCAGCCCTTCCAAGGCCAAGAGGGAGTAGGAGGGAATCTGGAGGGGTTGGATGGGCCTTGTTCTGCTACCTCTGGCTCAGAGTCAGGGCAGCTGGCACATGAATGCCAAACAGCTGCATAGGATGAATGTATATGGATGTCTGCAAATGCGCACACAAATGGGATTTTGCTTATAGGATGGAAGCTGTTGTGTTTCCCTTTATGACAAAAGGTTCTTCTGCACAGCAGACTATTACTCTTCACTTGTTATTCACCATTTACCCATTTAAAAACTTTCAGTTCTGTAGTCAGGCAGTAGAAACACTGTGGCATAACAGCTCAGTTACACCATATGAAAAATGAATTGTTGAGGTTTACCAGACATCAGCAGGTTCCTCCAGACTACCAACCACTTATAAATACCAACCACATTTGCAGAAATCCCTGCTGATTCAAAACTATTTTCAAATAGGAGCTGGCACATTCGTCAGATTTTATATTCCCAGTAAATAATTTATTCAGCTTCAGCATCTGGCAAACAGCAGAAGACAGTACTAAAAAGTCAGCAAAACGAAAAAGAACTGTAAAAAACTCTTTTGTTTTTTTTTACTGGAAATAAGATGAAGCAACCAAAGAGACATTTGGTAGCCAAAAGATACTGTTACTTGCTGAAAGGTATTTGATTAACCAGCAACAATGATTTGCAATTCTATAGCATTTCTCAAAAAATAACCACAACAGAGAATTTCAATGAGCTTCATCTCTGGGCTGGCCAGCAAACAAAAATTATGAACAGCGCAGTGGTGTTTTATCAATCAAAGGAAGGGATGCAGCTGGCAGATGCAGGTTTAATTTCTGATTGAGAGAAATGACAGAGCTGAAACCTGAACTGATGTTTTTACAGTGTTAGCTAGACAAGGTAACTAATAGACTGCACAAGTAAGTAAACTGTAGTCCATCCTCTATCTGTGCCCACTTTCTCACCTGTAAAAATACAAAACCTGGAAGTAAAAGTTGCTAACTTTTGCAGTGAAAGCATCCCAGGCAAATCACCGAGGAATGGTTTTTGCTGCTGTCCTTCTTAGACAGCCATGAACATTTTCAGAATTTTCCTTGGGACTGAAGTAAACCAGACTGGAAGAGGTTTAGGGGTCATCCAGCTCATCACGATGCACAAAGCAGGATTGGCTCTATCTCTGCCAGCCTGGCATATGCTTGTCTGTTCCTGAAAACCTCCAGTGATGAAGAAGCCCAGGCCCCCCAGCAGTCTTCTCTAGAGTGCAGCCAGCCCCATGGGCAGCAAATGTAGTCTAACTTTCAGTGAAATATCCCTTGTTGGAATTTCAGGTAATTACTTCCTCTTTATAATGGATATGGATTGCATTCGACTGCCTTCAGAGCAGTGCTGATTTACATATTTGAGGATTATTTGGTGTCACTTCAGTAACTTCTCTAATTCCTTATGTCCAACACAATTCTTCCAGCCTTCCCTCAGAATTCATGGGTTTAGATTTCAGGCATTTTATTACTCTCCCATGACTTCTTTGCAGCTGCTCTGCTCTGAACTTGAAGAATGGTACTTGAAATAGGACACAGTGCTGCACCAGACATCTCAGTGGAGCTGAGCAGTTTTTCTTCATATGCCCTATGGCATTCTGTTTGTATGTCATTGTTTGGTGTGGGCTATTTTCTTCTAGTTTCAACAACAATGTAATATTTTTCCACTCATTTAAGTTTAAATTCATATTGATTGATTGATTGATTGATTGCAGGAATGCAGCTTATCAGCTTTCTTCACGACTTGCTTTTGCACAGGATCATTCTAATCTGGTTTTGGATAGAAATCCATATATATACACCTAAGAATACATAGCTCAGCCTCCCTCCCTCAATGCACAAAGTGATATTATAGAACTTTCGTATCAGATACATCTCAACTGACATCATTAAAGGAACTCTTAAAGCACAGGCAATCAGAAGAAGTGAAATATTCAGGTTATCGAGTTGCAGAAATCTGCATGCATAAACCTCGTATACAAGAGCTACTGAAACACCGTTCACTGAAACAACTGGAAGTCTGCTTAAGGAATGGGAGATTCAGACTGGCCTACAACTGACAGCACAATACACTAGTGAGTAAAAAATGGAACAAAAAAAATTACAGATAATATGATGGGGCAATCATGTAAGCTGGTAAAAGAGCAGGAACCATCCTGCATTTGTTATCCTCTCAGTCCAGCTCAAAAATAGCAGGAATTGCTATTTGAAAATAACCAGTAATTATTTTAAGTGAAAAAGTATGCATAGCCAATGTCCATTCCCTAAAATGGCAATTTTCAGACAAGGTAAAACAAAAAAGTGAATGTGCAGTGCATTTTCCAGAGTAGTAAAAAAGCATTAGGCAATATTCTCACGCTTCCAGTTCAGTTCTGTAATAAAAGTCTTCCTAGAAAAGTGTATTAGCAAATTCTGTCCTGTAATCCCAGCAAACAGTCCTGATGTGAATTTTTTGCAGAGGTGCCATTACAGTCCTGGGAGTGAGCCGCTGATGCCCTCAAGTGCTGTTTGCTGTGGCAGTGCCAGGGCACTGCAGGAACAACTTGAGTCTCGTTGTTCGGGGTGTAGTGAGTGATGCAGAGTAATGAGACATGACACTGAATGAATTGATGGAATGAGATACAACAGGAAGCGTGGGACTGAGCCCTACAGACGAGACCTTTGTGTTCGTTAATCTGAACCTTTAATTTAATTAGATTTACGAGCAATGACAGCAGGGCATGAGGGCACAGTCATTCTCTGAGCTGCTTTCTGGGAGACACCACTCTCCCAAGATGAAATAAAATAATGTAAAAAGGTCTTTTATGTAGGGCATGCTGCAAGTTTTTTTATTACACTTTTTATTCCTATTATATATACTGTTCCTAATAAGTACAGGGCCTCACTCTGGGAAGCAGTGAAGGACAACCCTCAGCCTAGAACCAAACAAGAATATCACCTTGATTTGTCAGAGACACAGAAATAAATATTTGATCCACTCATTACAGCGCCTAAAATAGACACTGGCATCTGGGTTCAAAAGAGTGACGAGCAGTTGCATCTGTGCATCAGCCAGCGCAGCCATGCCCTGGCTCTGCCTTGGGACAGTGGGGACATTTGCTGCCCATGCTTGGACCACAGGTTACCAGCAGCTACTAAAGGCAGCCCTTGCTGTATAGAAGGCTGAAGCACTCCACTCTGATATTGTACTTCAAGCCCATACCAGGCACTGAAAGGTCTCACACAGGGTCACACATTATCTGCTATACCTGAGTACCTGCCCAGGGACTGAAAATCTGACAACTATTCGTTATTTCCACTCCTTTTTCTTCACACAAGAATAAGGTGGTTAACTGTGAACTGTGTTGCAATTACCTTTGAATTTCTATATAAAGAAAAGGTTTTAAGGATAATGTAAATCCTTGCATTTTTGTGCAGAGCAAACAGACATCTCCACTGCACTGGTGGGAACTTGGAACAGCTCTGAGGCTGTCCCCATCTGGTACCTTCTGGAACTGAACTTCAGCACATGGAGACTAAGCAGACATGGTACCATGCCTGCAAAGTGATGGGTAAAAGGAGATGCAAACAAACAATACCAGTTTATCACCATATCTTGGCTGAAGTAATGTCAGAAACATCCTACTTCATTGATTTGGAAATTGAAGTCAAAAACCATGCAATGACACTCTGACAGAGTAGAAAAAGAGCTTCTCCTCTGCTAATGCTCCTTTGCGGTCCAGGTTGAAGCCAGACCTAATACCCTACAATGGCACATTGTCAGTGTGCTCACTCATATTCCTCTGAAGAGTGAGTTTGCCTTCCTGCTGAGATGACCTTAGCCAACTGGAGGAGTGGAAGAGAACTGGACTTGTGAAGACAGTGCAGAAAAAAGAGGATCAAACCTGACACTATTCAGTTAAAGAGATCCTGGGATTATAAGATGGGGAAAAATCAAGAAGAGGTCTTTGCCACCACCTGGGAGGTGTTCACATCCAGTGTGTAGCTCCTTTCCTTACAGAGAAAGTGAGCATATAGTCTATACAAGAATCCAAACAATTGTGGAGCATTTGCGTTTGACGTTTTAGTTTGGATCTCTTTTTCATTTGCTCCTTACAATGCTCTTGAAACTACTGAGCTGAATCTGACAGGCTGGAATTTGGTCTTGCTAGTGGTGCATTTGATCCTTTCAGCTCATACCTTTCAAGCCTTCACAGACAAATGCCTGCTCTTCCTCCCAAGACACCTTGCATTCAAGGCTTGTACCGAAGTGTGGTGCCTCTGGAGCATTTGAACAGAACCTGTTTGCAGAAATGTGTCAGCTGGCAAGACTCACAGCTCCCACGTTATCCTGGTAAAGCTGGTTTCTGAACTGTGACACAGATTTCACATGAACCAACACATAAGAATACAACAGCCTCGACCCTGGACCTTGCCATCACAAAGCAGGGCTGGTGAATTGCCCTTTTAATCTTTTCTCTGCACCCATCTTTACAGCAATCAAATGTATTTTCTCCTTCTTTTCTGAATTCTCTTCAATTTATACAGAGTTTCTGCTCTTGCAGATCCCTGGACATTAGATCCCCTACTTAGATTATCTAATGTTTTATTTCAGTTTGTTATTCTCTGCTCAAATTTCTAGTAGGTCTAGATCCCTTTGTAGTATTTATTATCTCCATTTATTCTCTCTCAATAACACTGCTACTTTCATCATGCAGCTTCTTCTCTCTTTAAGATCAGTAAGAAGAATATTCAATGAAATTGGATCAAATAAAATCCCATACAAGCTTCTCAATAATTTAATCCATTTTGATTCATTAGAGCACACATTTTTATTTTCATATTATGCCATTATTTTCATAATAAAGTTAATCTGAACTACTTTTTAACTGCAAAAATCCAGAACATACTGCATGAAATTATTTAAATCCAAATATATTGCATTTATTGTTCATTTATTAACTAATTTTACAACTGCTTAAAAATAAAGGAGATTGTAAGTCTTCTGCATTGTAAATCCAGGTAACTACTTGTTCATAGGTCTATTATTATCTAAATGTTTCATGAAAGCAATTAAGTTCCCATTTTCTGCCAGGTCTGGTTTTATCATCAAACAGAGAGATCTAATTAGCATAGAGAAAGATAGATTCAATAATTTAAGAAGAATGTCATAACAAATCTTCATCACCCAGATTGCTATACCACACTACTCACCGATGTCTCTGAGCACATCAGTAAAAGGATCTGTTCATTCAGGTTTAAATCACAAAATGCAAATATGTCAGGATACTCACTGATGTTAATGTGAACTTGCAGCTCTGTAAAGAAAAATCACCAAATAAGCAAGTGCATAAAAAGCCTCTGCACAAGCCAGAACACTCAAGCACATGTGCAATAGTGTCATAAAAACCCAAGTACCTGCTGCAAATGACAAAAACGAAAAAAAGGGAAGAAAGAATAATTAGAAACCTAATGGCAAACAGACTTAATCAAAAGCCAATGTAGTGTTGCAGAACATATGGTTGAAGCCTTCATTTTAGGTGAAATTGGAAGCATTCAGGCACCCTGACGTATTCTGCAAGTGTCCATCACTCAGAGATGTTCCCTGCTGCACTTCTCAAGGGCCATCTAAGGGCCTTCTCAGTCCAACTCATTTCAGCACCAGAGGCACCGCATTTCTTTTGCTGTATGTGGCACCTCCCCACTGCCACACCAAGATGGCAAGAGAAGTATCCACTCCAGCGGCGTCTCCCCAGCCCTGCTGGGGCAGGAGAAGTGGAGGCAGCAGCAGGGGCAGCATGTGCTTGGGGTCTGAAAGTCTGGCTGGGGCAAAAGAGGGGAAGAGAGGGAGAGACTGCTGTCAGAGAAATAACATTATACATGGTATATTGGTTTGGCACGGCCTGGTTTTGGGTAGCAGGGGTCTGCTGGAAGCTTCCCACCATGTCCGGCAGAGCCAATGGCTGATGGCTCTGAAGATGGACATGCTGCTGGCAAGAACTGGGCCAATGAGAGAGGCTGGTAACGTCTCTGTGATGAAATATTTAAGAAAAAAATCAAAACGAAGTTGGGGTTTTTTTTGCTGCTAGTCAGAGAAGAGGAGGAGCTGAGAATATGTGACGGAAAACAACATGGCAGCACCAAGGTCAGTGGAGAAGGAGGAGGAGGAGGTGCTCCAGGCCCCGGAGCCAAGATTCCTCTGCAGGCCGTGGTGAAGACCATGGTGAAGCAGGTTGTCCCCCTGCAGCCCATGGGTCCACGGGGAATGCAGAGATCCACCCGCAGCCCGTGGGGGAGGTGCCCGTGCTGGAGCAGGTGGATGCCTGGAGGAGGCTGTGATCCCGTGGGAGACCCGGTGGAGAGAGCGCCCTTGCTTCCAGGCTGGAGCAGCCTGTCCTTGGAGGACTGCACCCCGTGGGAAGAGACCCACGGCGCAGCAGTTTTGGGAGAACTGTGTGCCCGTGGGAGGGACTCACGCTGCAGCAGGTGCGGTTTGACTGCTGCTCACGAGAGTGGACCCACGCCGGGAAGTTCACGGAGAACTGTCTCCCATGAGAGGGACCCCACGGCCTCACAGGGAAGGACTCTTCTCCCGGAGCAGCAGAATAAAATCCTGGTGATGGACTGACCAAAACCCCCCTGCCCTGCCTCCCTGTGTTGTCGGTGGGAAGGAGGGAGGGCCTTGGGGGGGGAAAGGTGTTTTAAGGGCTTATTTTACTTCTCATTGCCCTCCTCTGATTCTGTTAGTAATAAATTTTACTTAGCAATTAAGGTTGAGCCTGATTTGCCCTTGAAATATTTCTCCCGCTCTCCTTATCTCATTCATGAAGCCTCAGTTAACCCTTTTCCCTCTTTTCCCTCCTCTGCCCAGCTGTGGTAGGGGAGGGTGAGCAAGTGACTCTCGTGGGTGCCTGGCGTTGGGCCAGTGTCAAACCACAACACATGGTAATTACTACGTTCTGTTAATGCAGTAATACATGCATTATGTTTATACACCATATAAAAATAGTTTCATATCTTTGCTTTAAAATAGTTGTGAGACTTGGCCAGACCAAACATTTCTGTCATTCCCCATAGATCGTCATCCTTCATTCTGGCCAAGACAAGAACATCAAAAAAGGATAGAAGTTCAAAAGCTAGCAGAGATCTTGGTGAGTTGGACAGGCATTCAGGATTGAGCAAAATAAACTTCCCACAATACAAGGAACGGGAGTAATCGGGAAGGGATGAGATATGCATGCAGAGTGCTTTATCTTCCTGAAGATACTATTTTCTGAAAATACATTTGTCCTAAACAGCAAATACAAGGCTTTAAGGATGCTATTTGGTCACATAACTACTACTGTTGCCTGTGATGAAAAGGAATTGCACATTTGAATGTAATTTTGACCTAGTGAGGTAATCATCAATATACCTATGACTGCAACTCTGGGATGAATTGAGGGAGAATTGCCTGGTTCTGTGGTGTGAAAGGAGAGAGTTGGAATGGAGGTCATGCACTGACCATCAGATGCAGTACAATGTCATGCGTTTGCATCTCGCTAGACAGATATTACTGTTACGGGCCAGAGGTTCACTCGGCTTCCCAATAAATTAAAGCAATGGGGCCTTGTGATGGCCTAAAGCATCTGTAGTCACTTAACCTCAGCATTAACTTCAGCAGTCCATCTGTACAGAAAAAATAGAGGTGGTTCCATATAAGTAGAAGATCTTATGTAGCATTTTCACTACTGCCTGGGCTGTTCAAAGACCAAGATGCTGTAAAGTACCACGACCCAGAAAAAGAACCATGGGCTACTTACAAATTACTCTGTGGAACCTTGCAGCTATAGGGTCCAGTACTGCAGAAAGCAAAGCTAGCTAAACATTATCATCAGTAAATAAACAGCCGAAATACCAGTGCAAGAGCCACAGCTCGTTACCCCTGTAAATTGCTGCTCCAGAGAAATATCACAGAGTAAGCATAAAAATAACTGAGCATGGTTTTGCTGAGCTCACTCACTCTGTGCCCCAGCATAGAGAAAAAAAAAAATGGAAAAAAACATCTCTTTGCAAATCCTCCAACACACTGCACAGAAGCGTGTTTACAGTACATGATTTGCTTATAACTAGAACCTAGCACAGAAATTCCAGCTTCTTAGCTGGGTTTAGGTAGCAAAACGATTTAGGTTCAAGTGTATCAAGCAACAGTAGGAAAATAGATAAACCTATTTTTTTTTTTTTTAATTTAAATAAATGACCATGTGCTTTACTGTGCACTCTCGAAAAGAGGACACAAAACAGAGGACAGGTTTGCCAACTGTGTTTCAGCAACACCTGTTGTTGAAAAATTTATCTGAGTCCAGTTGAGACAGAGATAATTTGGCTGGTTTTCCTCTCTATTTTAGCACATCAGATTTGACAGGTCAAGAGGAAATGGCCTCAAGGTACGCCAGGGTAGGTTTAGATTAGATATTAGAATTTTTTTCATGGAAAGGGTTGGGAAGCATTGTTACAAACTTCCCAGGGAATTGGTGGAGTCTCCATCCCTGGAGGTGTCCAAAAAATGTGTGGATACAGCACTTGAGGCCATGGTTTAATTGTGGCTATGATAGTGGTGCTTGATAGATGAATTCACTTCGTGATCTTAAAGGTGTTTTTTAATGTTAACGATTCTGTGATTCTAAATTATGTTGGTGCCTAGATGCAGAACTGAAAACCACTGAGGCAAATGTATGTTCTTTTATTTTTCTCATGTATTTCCATAACCAACCTAATTTCAGAATTCTGAAGTGGTTGGATTTATTTTCTTTAAAACTACCTTAATCTCTGTAAGACCTCTGGTAATTTTTGCAGGAAGATTCGGAGATTTATTTCTTATTTCTATGTTTCCTCGCTTATCTGAAAACAAGAGATTTCTTAATGATCATAAAGTGCCCTTCCAGATCTAATGTAATAAAGACATCTCTCTTTCAGGAAAGGAGACTTTTTTTCCTTTTCTCTTATCTAAATAACCTCTCTAACATTTATCTTTATTGAATATTAGCTGCTCATGGTTGTCTCTCTGTGCGTTTGTCTCTCTAAACTCTGGGCAAGTATGCTCTCTATAGCTTGGTTGCCATTTCAATCACAGGGCCCAGTGGGCATGTTATGTCAATACAGTGATATTTGCAGTCTTCTCTGTCTGTGTGTGTTTTATTGAACAATTTGATACCAATTGCACAAGTTAGGCCTCTGTGCCTTATGAATGTTTTATTCTCTGTCACCCACCAAGTGACGTAACTTTGGGATTACAGAATGAACATGTACAGACATTTTTGCTCCTCTTTTGCATCTCATTTCTAGTTGAATAAAGAGGTTGAATAGTTCACTGACTATAGCAGGAAGAAAAGTGGTCTTTCGGAGAAGTGATTTCAATTATTGGCACTGCCAAAACAATTCTGTGGCTTTATCTGCCCTGCCCAAGAGCATATGATGCAGAGGTCCTTGATTTACTGGTCCTTGATCAAGCTAATTCCTAAATCAAACCTCCAGAGCTGGCCCAGAAGCAGCTGAAGGTGTGGCTGAAGTGTCCTGTCGCACTTTCTCTGAGTGATTCCTGTTTTCACACAGGACCTTATTCCTGAGTAGGGAAACACATTTTTACTGTGAGGGTGAGCAAGCAGCAGCACAGGCTGTCCAGGGAGGTTGTGGAGTCTCCATCCTTGAGGACATACAAAAGCTAGCTGACATGATCTTGGGCAACCAGGTTTAGGTGTCCCTGCTTGAGCAGGGGAGGTTGGACTAAATGACCCTTAGAGGTCCATTCAACCTCAAACATTTCATGATTCATTAAAGAGCCAATGGTTATCTACTTTAGCATGAAGATAACTCTTCTCCAGGCTCTGTGGGGTTGATGAACAAGATCTCCATCAACTGTAACAGGAGATACCCTCCAGACGTGGAAATACCTGAATGCATGTGTTTGAATCTGGAGCTGGAATTCAACTCGTGTACCTCAACTCCATGTCAGTGAGATGGTGACAATACACTGTCCCTTTCTGACAGAAGTGTTGTTAGAGAAAAATGTTTCGTGTTGGAAGAGCTGTACCACTGCTAAAGAAGTTCATGACATTTACCTTACAATGGCACTTAGCTGAAGTCCCATCATTTCTAACTAGTTCTGAACAATTGAGGGTGAACACTTCATCAAATACACAAAGCCAGCATATGCAAGTTTTGGTGTGAGGTGGAGCAGCTGTAATCCTACTTCCACAATGTCATTTAGAAGGGGTCAAGAGAAGCTGAATCTTATCTAAAACCAGACAGAGTGTGACTAATGTGGACAAGGCACACTTGGGCCCTTAGCCAGATGGACTAAGTCATTGGGAGGCTTCAAAATGCAGTTTATTGAGCACTGGTGTGCAGCCTGAGCAAGTCTTGTGTCAGTAGTGCTACCTCCTTTTATTTTTTACATCTGTTGAAAGATAAGGGTTCTCCAAAGCTTGATATTGCTCTGTTAATTAACTAATGTATGAGCAGATGTTAACCTCTTCAGAAGTGCCAAACATTTCTGTTGTTTTTCACTTCAGAGTCAGATGTGCCTAGATGGTTTTTCTCAGAGCAATGAGCAGGGTTTGAATGCTTAGAGCTGCAATTGTCACTGGCTTAAACTGCAGCTGTGGGGTTAAATCTCAATACCAGGCTTCAAAAATTGCCCTCAAGGCAGGGCTGTATTCTGCCATTTCCATGTGTATAGAAAAGGCAGCATCACAGTGCTGCAGAATATGGACCATGGCTAATTAACACTGCCTCATTAATCCCATCTATCTGAGAAAAGGGACTGGTTCCTATCACATTTCGAGTGCTCATAGAATCATAGAATGATTTAGCTTGGAAAAGACCTCTAAGATCATTGAGTCCAACCATAAATCTGATACTACCAGCTGCAACATCTACACATCTTTTAAATACCTCAAGGGATGTGACTCCACCACTTCCTTCGGCAGGCTATTCCAGTTCTTGACATCATTCTCCATGAAGAAACTTTTCCTGATGTCCAATCTAAACCTCTCCTGGCACAGCTTCAGGTCATTTCCTCTTGTCTTGTTGCCTGGAGGAAGAGACTGATCCTCACCTGGCTACTCCCTCCTTTCAGGCAGGTGTACAGAATGATAAGGCCCCCCCTGAGCCTCCTTTTCTCCAGGATAAACACCCCCAGCTCCCTCAGCTGCTCCTCACAGGACTCGTGCTCCAGACCCTTCCCCAGCTCTGTTGCCCTTCTCTGGACACACTCCAGCCCCTCAGTGTCTTTCCTGCAGTGAGGGGCCCAAAACTGACCCTTGGAGGTGTGGATTGGAGGTGTGGCCTCAGCAGTGCTGATTACAGGGGGACGGTCACTGCCCTGGTCCTGCTGGCCACACTATTACTGATCCAGGCTGTTGGCCTGCAGTACAAGTCATCAAAAGGGGCCTAAAAATGCAGAGTTTGAGAGTCTGTGACTTATGTAAGCTGAAGCCCCAGAATCAAATGCAAATTACAGAAAAATGAAAATCTAAAGCTTACTGAACAGATGAAAGGAAGAAAACTTTGCAAGCATCACACTAACAGGGCTGCATTTTGTAAATTGCTGTCAGTTTGGTCTGAAAGGATTAGGGCTGATTCCTCGCTTCAAGGGATGACAGTACCACAGAGCTACATTTTGTTGGATGAGTTCTGAAAAAAATTCTTTCCCTCTAATCAAGCACTGCTGTAAACAGCAGTCTCTGACCTACCACTTCTACAGTTTGAATACAAATCTCCACATGCACATCTGAAATGCCATGTGATATTTACCTAATTTCTCATTCTGTTACAAAACGTTCTGCATGAAGAAAAAGAGCATCTAAAAGACCAAGCAGTCAGTAAACCTGGCCCAAAGTGATCTGTTACAGCTCCCTCATCCCTTGACTTCTATTTGTGCTGCTGAGAGACGAAATGTCGAATGTGGTTTTTGATAGGCAACTACCCAAAGTGCCCTACAAAGTTCGTAACTCTAATGCAGAGAAGCTTTGAAATCAATGAAAGTCCTGCTGTTCCACTCCCACAGGCTATATACTTGCAGCATGTGATAAGCTAAGCAGCAATAGATGCATTCGGGTTGAGACCTGCAATTAAAACCCAGTTTCTTTAAAAAGTATAGTAGTTTTAACATCATGACATGAGCTGTGCCTCTTTCCAAAAGGAGAGATAAAAGTAATGTTCTAATTAAAGTCTCCTCTTTCTTAAATATGCTGTATCACTCTGTGATAGTTGCACTGCTCAGAGTCCAAAAGGAGTACGTGAATTCTGCCTAATGAAGTTTTCCCTTTGGATCTTTTTAAACTATATTTTGTGCTCCTGTAAAACCTCAGTTCATAATTCAGGAACTGGCTGTGTGTCATACTCTCTCCATATCTTTGCAAAACACTTGTGCACCTTCTGATGATCCACACAGCCTGCAATAAATACAGAGGTGCACGAGGAACATCCCCAGGCCTAAAAATACTATTGAACACACCTGAATATAAAGAATTTCTATTTACTCAGGGATTCAATGATAATTATTTTGATTTTTTTTACTCGCTGATCCAAACAAGGAGAGAAAAAAGAAAAGGAAAAATAAATCATTTCCCAAACATTTTCAGGACACTACAATCAAAAAGTCTGTAATACCTACTACGGTAAAAAACCAAACCAAAACCACCCATGAAGAAACAAAAAAACCCCAGATCGCGTTGAACTACATGTCAGTTCCAGAGAGTAAAAAAGCTAAGGCTGCAGTTTACTCTCCTAACTCACAAACCACCTGCCAAATTAACTCCCAGAGTCTGGTCCAGATGTGGCAAAAAGAACACTAACTAGTGGGGGCCCATCAATTCCCAGCCAAGACTTTCCCTAATCTGCCATCAATCACAGACTATGATTGTTATTGTCCCAACTGCCAATATGCTCTGGAACTCTTAAAGCTGTGTCCAGAGATTTTAAAGTACTTTTTACCCTGCTGCAATATGCAGAAGATGAATGACCCTTCTGAGCTCTTCCTAGTAACATTTTCCCTCTGACCTTTAATCAGCAAAAGTAAGACCATGCTCAACTTAAATCTGTTTTTCCCAATTTAAGAATCAGAAGTGGTTTTAGGAAAAGTCACTCAGATATGGTTTTGAAATGCAGGGTGCAGTGGTGTTCAGGAAAGCTCAGTTTGACTGTGTTCAAGATCCCAAGACAGTATCATATTTTTTTATGAAGCAAACCTCAGATTAATGAAATCTTGAGAGACATCCTGTGTTACCTGAAACATAGAACATACCCCAGCCTTCCACAAGGCTAGGGAAGAGAAAGCTGTTTGGTACTTGATATTTTTTATAACATCTAGACTAGTAAAAGTCAGGCTTTAACCTAAATTTCTGGGATTTGCTTTATGCTACAGTAGAACCAAAATATATTAGTTACTAACGGAACCCACAAGACAAGTCAGTTCTTGCCCTTAGGCAAGAAGAAAAGTTTTCTTTTTAAAGAAACTTTGGAATTATTACCATATAACTATTGGCTGTGTGCAAAGCTACTGGGAATCTGCTGCTGGAGGCAGAGACCACTGTCAGGAACACGAGGCATTGAGTTGTGCTGGCTGCTGGTTTATTTCCCAGTAGAATTTAATCCTTAAAGCTCTCTTTTGCCAAACACCTGCACATCCAAATGACCACTTTTATATCATCTTCCACCATTCCCTCAACAGCCAGAGCTCCTGCAGCCTTGCCTTTCTAAATCTGAATGGAGTTGATCGGGGCACAAAATCCCAGGTAAGCTTTATGAAAGCATAACAACAACACCAACAAGAACTCTTGATGGATGCCTGAAATAAACTGAAATGGCGTCTCTCCTGACCTCTAATATTTTACATTTGTCATGTTGCTCCTGAACTTTCAGTCCTGGAGTCAAATCCAGTCCTGATCAGACAGCACAGGTATTGGATTTACCTGACTTAAGCTCTCAGAAAGAGCACTAACTGTGTGCCACAGACGCACAGTCTGGTTCCCCTTCGCTGCTTTTTCAGAAATAGTTCCTCCAAATCACCTGGATCTTCTTGCTCCAGTGACTCCCCAGCCTTTCTGAACTTGCCATTGCTCATGGTGATCCAGCATTCCTTGCTGGACCCCACAGAGTGCAGCCAAACAAACTGTGAGGTATCACAAATGTATCAGCACCCTGAAATAATCCTCTCCCACCACTTTTGCCATCACCCGGCCAAATGCCCAAGGACCACAATTCTTGCTCTGGGGACTCGCACTTCTCTTACCCGAAGCTGCCTATTTATGCCAAAGTTCTCCCCAGATGTCTCCAAGCCAATAACTAGAAATATCAGCATTTTCAGCAATACCTTACCAAGAACTCAAAATCATTAGGTTCTGCAAACCTTACACTGATTGTTGGCAATCAGTAATCCCTATTAAAGTGCCAGAAAGCGTTCCTAACCTCTGGAACTGAATCACTTGGACTGTTAATTCGTTACAGTGATCCTTGAGACAGTTTTGCTCCAAGTCATCTAGAAACTTCCCAAATATTCCCTGCTACAGGAAATAGCATGGCTAAGAAGTACAGTCAGCAACTGGCCACCCTGTGCTGGAGGGGTGAGAATTTAAGGCCATGGACTTGGACCACCCCCTACTGGGACAAGTTCCAGGCGTGTTTCATTTCCTAACACAGGCGTAACCCCAGGGTCTTCCAGAGAAAAATAAATGAGGTTCAAAAGAAAAATAAATGAGGTTCAAAAGTAAACATAATAGAAGCCATTCAGGGTAAAACAAGAGAGAGCGAAAACTTTGGTGATGAGGTCCTCATCAGAAATACCATCCCTTTTCCATCTACAAAGGCAGTTACCCGAGATCCCTCAGCATCATACTGTCAGAAGCAAGTTCACCACCAAGATGTAGACTATTTTAAGTTGAAAATCAACCCCTTGAACTTCATCCAGAACCAAATTGAAAGCCAGGAAGATTCAAGAGCATAAATGCTACCAACTCCCCTGAGGAAAGCACAGCCAAGTTGGGAAGCAGCTGCTTCATTCCCCAGGCAGAGCTCATTGAAAGGGTTGAAACTCAAAGGGCACAGCCTGGATCACTGCAGCATTGCTTGCATCTAAAAAATTGACAGTTTTGTAGATAAGAACAGGTAGAAAAACGGATGGGGCCTGTTCAGTTCTACATCAAGGAGAGCCAAGGCCTCATCCTGACTTCCATTTAGTGATTTTGGCTTTAATAGGGGAACTGACTCTCAGTTGTTCCCTCACTTACATAATTTGTTTTCTATTTTTGCCCACAAGAAATTTTAATTTCACCTAACTCAGGCTAAGTATCAACCTGATCACTCTTTCCCCATAGGTAAGCCTAGCTTGCAGCTCCATCCCTTCTTTGAGGAGGAGAGGCAGTATGTCTGTTCCCAGCTTGGTGGTCATAGCTCACCCTGGATGAGTTCCTACAGTGACAGACAGTGGTCATTGGAGAGGTGTGAAAATAGACTGTGTCAGGCTGGGTCCCCAAATTCAGTGCTAGTAGCCCTCTGCTTTGTGCTGCCATGGTTGGGGGGTTTAGCTGGCAAGCAGTAACTCTGCATCATGTGAGCAAACTCTGCAGCCATGGTCTCCTTGTCATCCTGAAGTATAAGCTATGAGTCATAACCCACCTCACCTCACTACCTAAAGAAGCAAAACCAAACCCATTTTCTGCAATATTCATGATGTCACTGTGGAACTCACCGGTACAGAACACTGTGAAGGCTGAAGGGTTGGGCAAGTTTGAGAATTCCAGGATAATCAGCTGTTCATGGCCATTAAACTCAGCAGTATGGATGAGTTTATCATACCATGTGGACAGGATCATATCCAGAAAGTCCCTAAACCACTGAGTGCTGGGATCAGAGTATTACTTGAGGGCAGTGATCACTCTTACCTGCTTCATCCAAGCATGCACTGCTGTCTCTTGGTGGAGACAGTGTCCTGAGATAATGGTCCTGAGGCAGCAAGGCCATTGCTTTGGTAACATCTGGGATGGGCCACTGTGTACACGGAAAGGGCCTGGTACAAAGAAGGACTGAGATTACCCACAGGAAGCACTAAGGATTACAGAGTGTCATCCAAACATTTTTCCATGCGTTGTTTGAGAAAGAGAGCGACCCTTTCTCTCCTTGACCATTTGAAAGGCATCCAGATGTCAGGTGCTTTGCTAAGTAATAGCAAAACCAGTCAATAGGTACAGCCAAGAAGCAGCTTAGAGATGGTCTTCCTTTTATTGGAGCTGTGTGAATGTGCACTCACGATGAAATTTGCTCTGTGTTGAAACATTGCTAGCACTGCTACAAGTTCAGTCCACTTTCCTGCTCCAAAGAGTAACTGATTAGAGCTATGGAATGGTACAGGACTATACAGGGCTTGAGTTTTCTCAGTGAGATAAACAGCTAGAAGGTGCCTCACAAATGAAATGCCCTTTGATTCCACCCTCCTGACTCATAATCCTCTGCGAGTGCAGTCAGCTCGACAGCCTGCTCTGCTGACCTGCTTGTGTCTTCTCCACGGGACACTCCAGACTCCAGCAGCCTTGCACATGCCAGAGAGTCCTTCTGCACCCAGCTTACCCCAGCAACAGGAGAAGGGGCATGTGGACACTGGCTGCCAGGAAACACAGAGGTCTCACACTTTTGGAAAAGGGCACCATTCATATGGCTGAATCAGACGGGTCAAAAATTTGAGAAATGAAGAAGTATGCCATGTCACAGAAGTAAGCTGGATACAGACCAGTGTTCACTAACAGTTAATGATGATTACCCATCTAATTCCAGAACATCTTACTTTATGACATCTAATTTTGACAATTACAGAAGGGAATGTAAAGAAAAAGCCTGAAAGAAGGGGACCAGAATGTTGCAGCTAAAATGAAGAATTAATCATTTTTAGAGAATAGGCCCAGAAACTGTATGTTAACACTTCAGTCCCTGGTTTGATTTGCTGAAATTACATGCACTTAACCTCCTGTGATGCACAAACTATTTCATTAACTTCTTACTAACAAAGCGTGACAAATTCATTTAAGCAGGGAAATTAAAAGAGGACAGACCATGTCTGCATTTAACATGGACAATCAGCTGTCCTTACCTAATGTCCTATTTCCAGGCCATTTTCTAGTTCCCTTTTAACCCAAAAGGCATAAAATAAAATATTTCTCAGAATAAAATACTCTACCAAGAAAAATGCTTTCTAGTTACCTAAGCTTGCTTAACCTGCCAGAGGACTCTGAGAGACACCTAGGTCCAGTACCCACTGCAGTCAGTTTATGACCTTTCCTTGACTTCAGACAGGCTTCAGGCATGAGGTAATGTTCTTACTCGAAAAATATGGATCCTCTGGGGAGGAGAAAGGCTACAGAAAAAGTCTTGAAAAGAGAACTGAAAGAGAACTGTGCAGGGCTGTACGAACTCTGAGTTCTGGAGTGTTTTCTCTTACATATAAATATTTTTTGAAGTGCATTTATCAAAATAAAAAAGCAGAATATCTGAAAGTTTTTGGCACCTTAAAGTCCCAGCTGCTTACAAACAAACAAAAGAAAGGAAAAGAAAAAAACAGTCATCATAGTTCCAACATTAACCTGAAAGAAGCAGAAACTTCTTTTCACCCATCGTACCATCAGAATACATAAGGTACCACAGTTAAAACAACACTGATGATATCTTGCTAGGTTAATAACCAGAGCAGGAATGATGAAAATAGTCTCAGAAAGAAGCTAAGGATGGCAGACAGGCCTGCATTGTAGTTTGAGAAAATAGGAAATGATAGGGGACAAAAGTATGTTAGAGGAAGTGGGAACAGGAAAGGTCACTTTCATTAGAGTTGACCATTAGCCACAAGTCCATCCAAATGTAACACATGGAAGAATCCTTGAGGTCTGAGGGATAATCAAATTATTTTAAAAAGTACAACAAGATGTGAAAGAAAATTCTGTTTATCAAGGTCTGCAGCTGGATCCTTAACTGAAGGAAAAAGGGACAGCTGGAGAGTAATAGCAATCCTCTAGAAGGCAAGAGATAAGGAACATCTGCTAGCAGGGACCTGAGTGAAAAAAGACCTGTCTGTGAATGGACATAAAATATTAATATTCCCATATCTAAGTTCCTCTAGACAATGGAAGAAATAAAGAGCAAACCTTGAACAAACAAGAGTTTTGCAACAGATCTCTGTTCCGTGAAATTTAAACCCGTATTTCACAGCATGTCGTGATTCACAGGATGCCTCTTCACTATTATACTTTCCAAGAGGAAGCAGAACACAGAGCCCTGGAGACTGTGACACCACCAGTCCCAAGTACAAAGGACTAGATTTCAGTGCACTGATTTTCTGTTGGTTGCTTGCTAGCTTGATTTTGTTTCCATGTGTCATTTTAATTCTGCCTGTAATCTGAGTACATATTACAATTAAGTGGCCAGACCAGCAGGGACCTCAGCAAGCCATTGAACACCCTTACAAAAAAGGCTAATGGACCCCTCAACACTTCACTGATGCACGCTTTGCCATGGTTTCTCAAGGTGGCTATCTTCCCCTGGAAAGGAAAATAACTGGCACTTAGAGCAATTTTAGCAACCGGATATTTAAAGGAATAGAATTCCTCGTGATAGATGTCTGCCACTGGCATCATACTGTATAAAACTGTTTCATAGCCACAACAAGCTTCATTTTGGAAGCAAGAGCTGTGTATTGTTTGGAAGGCTCTTCCTTGTCTGCTGTAAAGATGGGGAGACACCTTTCCTTTTTTAGCTTCATTTTGCTTCTGGCCAATTTATATATCTTCCGT
The DNA here is from genome assembly GCA_013397725.1 of Rhagologus leucostigma. Taxonomy (NCBI): domain Eukaryota; kingdom Metazoa; phylum Chordata; class Aves; order Passeriformes; genus Rhagologus; species Rhagologus leucostigma. The sequence continues at coordinate 2,603,561 of VZTD01005027.1, forward strand.
TCTCACATGATTTTGTCTGTTTTCAGAATATCCCTATTCTTCCCACCAGCATTTTCGTAGACAGCAGCTGCATTGCCTCCAGCCTTCATTTAGCTAAGCTAAACAAGAGAAGCTCTTTTAGTTTTTTCTATGACAAGCTCTTATTTCTCTTGTAATTCTTCTCCTGACCTTTTCCAGTCCAAAGGCAGAGCTGTACAAGTGGTCCCAGACACATTCAGAACAAGCCCTTGCAATGAATCTTACCATCTCTCCACTGGAAATAGGGGAATATTCCCTTTTACATACCTGCAGTACTGCTAGCATCGCACTTGGATCAGTCAATACACCAAGAACTTTCCTCTGGAACAGAAGTCCAATCCTCAGCTCGCAGAACAGCTGGCTCAGGAGGCTCCTCCTTCCTGCAGTGCTGCCTATTGAAGGAACTCAAGCGGGACACAGAGCAAAACCATTCTGTAAGAGGAATTAAGATGCAGCCTGCATCTTAATGCTATATAGTAAGCTAAAATTGATGACAAAGGTATTCAGCTGCTGGATATCAGCCCTGTGTTATCTACCTGCAGCAAAGTTCGCATTGCCAAATTTTTCTGAGTCCCTCTCTATTCAACCTGAGTTTCCACACACACTCAAACCTGCTGATGTTTCTCTCCCAGCATGAGCTACTGAGCAATTCTGGAGATACTGGCTAAATTTGAAGCCACATAGGTGAAGATTTACATGCTAGGTGTGCTGGAAGATTTGCAGTGCAATGCTTCTGACAGCAGAGAACAAAGCTGTGATAAAGCATCAATGTCTGGGTGAGCCTGCAAATATAACTAGAAGACATCAGCATCCCAGCTGATGTTGATGCCATGATGATTTTTTGCTTTCTCATATACCCCTCTCATACACCCTTCCACATACCCTTTTACACAGCTTTGCATGTATCCTTAGTGCTTTTAGCCCACATACTTATAATTCCCCAAGTCTGATAACTAGCTTAGACTCAAAGTTCCGTGAAGCCAGGAGATGAAACTCCTTGAAAACCTTGAAGTTGGGTCAGAAAGCCCCAGACACCAAGGTCCTCTCCAGAACACATTCTGTAAACCAAGACAGGCCCATCCAGGGCGAAGGTTCCTCAGGACGGGGGCTTCTCTTGAGCCTCTCATTGGGGAATCTTTGATAGATATGCTAATGTGCAAGGTCTATAACTGTATGCATGAATTATCGTGTGGGTGCATCTTGGGGTGGGCATCCTGGTGTGCATCTTTCGGGTGTGCACTTTCGGTGTGCATTCGGGGGTGCTTTCTGCCTGGATGTGGTGCACCAGAGGATCCTTAAATAAATACCGAGGTAAACCCCTTTTTCCCTCTAACTGTGTTTGGCTTTTAATTCTAAGCCCAGGGAAAGGCATCAGTGTGAGTCACTGCACATCCACAGACACTCCTCAGCACTTGCCTACAAGCTGGTGAAAGCTTTGTAACACTGTGTGTGTCCTTCCTTTTGCAGTGTGACGGAGAACGTAAGAGAACTTGGTGGCAGAAGCTTGAGTCATCAAAGTTTTGGGGAAGACTGAAGCTTGACTGCAGTGGGAAGGAATCGAGTGTTCCCTGGACAGGAACACCACCACACTCTGGTAGGCACAACAGGGCAAATGAACGGGAAGGGAGATGAGGCTCAATGTCAGAAATCCCATCGAACTCCCTGTGCTGCCTGAAAACAGCTTTGACACATGTGCTGCAGTAAAGAGCTGCAGATCTTGAGGATGTTCAAAGATCTTCCCAGACTATTTGAGAGGAGGCAAAAGCCACCATTGCTGTTCCTGGTTTTGGCCAAGGAATGAATCTGAATGCATCAAAAGAACAAGAAAGAAAGGCCTGGTGTGTCTCAAGCACACTTGGCTGAGGAACCTGTCATCAAGAGCAAGGCTGGAAAATGCCTGGGACTCAGCTGTGCCTGCATGAGGGTGAGCAAGGAGAGCAGCTCCCAACAGCAGCATTGAGCCCATCTCAGCAGCTCTCCAGAAGCTTTACTTCACAGGGGTAGCAGCAATGCCAAGCCAGTCTCAAGTGACAGAGGATGTTTCGTCAGCAGGTACCCAAAATCCTGTACAATAGACAACCCTGACATGTAAGATATTTTCTTGTTCTAAAAAGAGAAGTGCACAAGCAGCAATACAGGAGCCAAAGCCAAATGATCAGCCAGGAGCAATTGTACTCATCAAACTTGTCACTGAGAACAGTGAAGCAAGGGCTATAAACAAACACTACCACGAAGAGGAAGCTCTAGATGCTGCACGCTCCCTGGGAATTGATCAATACTCAAGCACCTGTGACTGGGGCTATTTATCTACTTATTTATTTTACAGCTTTACAAAATTGTTCTGAAGTGCTTCTCTTAGCCTTCTATTTTCCCACAGATGTTTCAATATAAATTATTGTAATTATGTATTGTGAGGAGAGTAATTTGCTTTAACAATTGAAGTGTAATTGTTACCAATTTCATGAGATTTCTGTCCTGTCCAGTTGTCCACACAGCTTGAATGATCTGTATGCCATGGAAGTGTGGGTGTACAGATTATGCTCAAAGGATAAGTTATCCAGATGCATTTTATTCCATTTGACTCAGAGCTTTGGAACCAAACTGAACTTTCTGGGGGAATCTGAAAGAAGAGGTCCTAGAAAATACTTTCTAGAGGCAGGCAACAATGAAGAGAAAAAACCCCTGTAGCTTATCCTCATAACATTCTCACGTAATAGTCAATCAACAGAGGCCAAAAATGCCACAGCCAGTTTCTATCTTTAACAAAAGTGACAGGACAAGAAGAATTTTAGCTGAAATTTTCATTCTAAGGCATGAAAGAGCACTTTCCAACACAACTTTCTGGAGCTAGAGTCAGAGATTTTCAGCAAGGCATTTGGAAAAGAGCCTACACCATCCATCTCCCATTCTAATGTGTTAAATGGGACTCTGAAGAAAGATAAGAAAGGCTCAGTTTAAAGCTAAATTAAACAAATTTTATATTTTTAAAGCATTATCTCCCAGCCTCTCACCCTGTCGAGTCCCACCAGAGCAGCAGTTTTACAATACCTATGACTGATTTTGCTGAAGTTTATCTACTGTGGCTAAGCCCACAGAAGATCTGTATGTTCTTATGCATTTGGGTTCCTCATTTTCTCTGTAGCCTCACAATCCCTTTTTAGTAATGTCATAGAGATGTGAGTTCGGAGATCAACAACTTTGCTTCTTAGCATTCACTTGTTCCTCAAGGAAACAGAAACTGGAGTAACTCAAAGGGGACCTCTCTATATTTGAGTGGTCCTCACTGAGGACTGAAGGACCCCCACTTCATGATGATATTACGTTACAGCATTTCTTTTCCAGTGATTTCTAGCAGCTGTTTAAAAACAAGTTAGATTTTGCTACCTTTTCTGGGTTTTTTTGTCCCTGCTGCCTGGAAAGTTGATAGCAAATGTGATTGCTCTGATGTATAAATAATCCCCTTTGACTTCAACTTTCTAGTTATTTATGGCAAGCATAAACCCAGCTATTATTGTGTGACCATGGCCCTTTGCAATAAATAGCTCCCCTTTCTCTGTGGTTCTTAAATCTCCTCTTCATATACTGCATATATTTTTTAGATAGAACTTTCAGCCTACCATGCAGGATTGGCACTCCAGGGCCTCTCTCATCCCTGTGACCCCTCTCTGCACTCTGAATCCATCTCCTGTGAATCACTCAAGGACAGACCAGCTGAAGTGGGAAAGCCTTTACAGAGGTCGGCTAGTCCAATCCCCTGCTCAAAGTAGGGTCACCTAGACTGGGTTACTTAGATCCATGCCTGGGTTGGTTTTGAATATCTCAAAGGATGGAGACTCCACAACCTCTCTGGGCAATGGAGTTTCAGTGCTCAGGCATTATCACAGTAAAAAAAGTTTCCTCTCACATTTAAATTTCATGTTTCAGTTTGTGCCCATTGCTTCTTGTCCCATCACTAGGACACTGCTGAGAGGAGCCTGAGTCCAACTCCGTTACTCCCTTCATCATATATACATTGAATAAATCCCCCTTCTCATCCTCAGGCTGAACAGTCCCAGCTCTCTCTGCCTTTCCCCATATATCAGACACTCCAAGCACTTAATCATCTTCATGGCCCTTAATTAGACTTGCTCCAGTATATCCAGTATGTCTCTCTTGTACTGGGGAGCCCAGAACTGGACACAGCACTCTAGGTGTCTGCCAAGGCCGAGCAGGAGGGAGGGATTGCCTTCTCTGGCCTGCTGGCAGTGCTTTGCCTAATGCAGCCTGGGATGCTAGTGCTGGGATCAGTAATTCTGGCATAGCGCATGGAATGGCATCGGTATTCTCCTACCACCCCTACAGACAGCTAGCCTGGTTGAACAGCCTTTTCCCAAATACATAATTTTGGATACTTACAGCAACTCTGATCTGCCAGTGCCTTCAGAAGCTTTTCCTCCTCTGTCATTTACAGCTGCTAAGATCCCAATTTGTAATAAAGGTGTTGTTATTAGATAGCAAGTACCTGACCTTTCATTTTGTACCTTTAAATTTCAGTCCCTTTCAGTTACTGCAGTCCTCAAGGTCACCCAGTTCTTTCTTGAATATCTTACATTTGTCCGACACAAAGCCTTTCTCTTTGTAAGCTCTCATTACCTTTCAAAAGTCTCTCTAGTTGGAAAGCCTCTGAAGTATTACATTCTTCATTCATTTTCCTGCCCTTTTTTAAAACTTTTATTATTTCTCCTTTGTCCTTCATCTTACACGTAGTTATGCACCATGGCAAAGCCCTCCATCTTCCTCTGATATCAAGAGGAATGCTTGGCACCACCCATTAGTTTTCCATTCACTAAGAATGAGGTGTACGTACCTTCCAGCAGGAATAACCTAGGTAGGTACCACAGGTACTTCTAAACTATCAAACTAGATCGAACCAAACTTTCAATCTGGGCTGTTAAACCCACTTAAGAATCTTTCTTCTGCTTATGGTGTACTGTATGTTCAAAACTAAGGCAGGTAGCTGCTCCTTATGTCTGAAATGCTAGTGTGGTTATATCGGTGTAAGACGTAGCATTTAAGCTACGTGCTGTGCCAGCCAGAGATCTTCACTGAGCTACAAATGATGACTGAGTGACTTTCTAAGGTCTTACAAACAAATCAGAGCCTAAAACCTCTATATACACAACTGAAAATGTTGTCTGCCATGGATGCAGCTGTGATTACTTTACTTCCTTTGAGAATCTCTTCAACTGGTTTAGACATTAGTATGTAGGACATGTACAGGCCAAACAAAAAAAGAAATTGAACATTCTTAACAAATTGCTGGTTAGATTATTTACCAAATTTAAAGCCAATTCAAAACCTTTTAAAATCTTAATTATTTATAGTTTAGTTCTTAGCCCTGGGCAATAATATGACTAGATATTGGATAATGATAAACACCATATATGCTCTTTGGGAGTGGGGTCAAATGCAGGGAGAATTGTTAAAAGTTAACATTTTTAGAAATTGAGAAGAATATGGCATAGTCTTGGTCTACGTAATTTGCATGTGAGGCTTAAAGCATTGCAGTATGGTTTTCGCTCCTTAAAGTTATTTGTAGCTCTGTGGTCGACATGGGTAAGTCATCTTTGGTGAAGTAGCTGATAGATGTATTTTTTTGTCCAATTTTCCATCTTTAGACTTTGTTTGAAAAATTGAAAAACCTTTAACTCAAAAACACATTGAAGTATCAATGTATGAAAACATTTTTGAGTTCCAAATAGTTATCAATAACCAGGAAGTAAATCAAGACTTCTAAATTAAAATTGAAAGGTATTAGTCTTGAGAGTCTTTTTAGGAGAAAAAGAAAGTATGAAGAGCAGCATTTGCTTAGTTCTATGAAATCTGAAGACAGACACACTTTCAAGCATTTGGGAAACTCATAGTCTGTCCACATTGAAAACAATAGGTCTGTTCTCCCTGCATGAAAACCCATCCTACTTCGCTTTTTAGGTAACATTTCTGATTTTATGAGTACTCAGGGAGTAAAACCAGAAAAAAGATGTGGCCCTGTTAATTATTTTAGAAGGAACCCTACACAATCAAGCAGCCTGTGAGCATTAAACACTATCAGCAGTTACCAGGTGGCCAAGGGGCAGAGACAAAGGGCTGGCTGACGATTGTCTCTGCTCCACAGGGACTGGCCACCAGAGACTCTCCATTAACTGCTACACTAGCAAAAGTGATTAAACATGCAAGACGTGGTGAAATGAGGAGCAGGTAAAGCTGCTCTTCTGGTAGCATGCTCAGCACAGCCAGGCACCAGCATGCAGCTTGCTGGAGGTGGGGAGCAAAGAAGACACCCAGCCCGTCAGTGCAGCCCAGGGAGGTGGAAGGAGGGTGCCACTGGATACCAAACTAGAGGTGAAGAGACTGAAGACTGCGTAGGAAACTAACTGAGGGAAAGTAAGGGAGGAAGGGTGCTCAGGGACCCTCCTGATATGAGAGAAGACCTTCCTGGAAAGTCTTTGGAAAGGCCACCTTTGGGGAAGAAACACCTCTGTCAACATCCACTCCTGCACTGCCCCACCACCAGGAACATTGCAGATAGTCCCATTCTCAGCAAGTGGGAGGTATGGGAGGTTGGTTGCTGCCAGTAAAGGGAAAAACAGGGTCTTGCATTTACCTTGACATGTCACGAGATGAGAATGTACTTACGGGCTGCCGCCATCCAGCAGCTGACACACACGAACGTGATCACAAGTAATTTAGGGTGATTGTATTTTTCAGATTTTTTTTTTGGTACACGCAGAATCACAGAATGGGTAAGGCTGGAAGGGACAAGTGGGCTTATCTGGTCCAATTTCCCTGTTCAAGCAAGGTCATCATAAAGTACATTGCACGGGGTTACATCCAAACTGCTCTTGAATATCTCCAGTGAAGGAGACTCCACAGCCTCTCCGGGCAACCTGTTTCAGTGCTCAGTCACCCACACAGTAAAGACGTTCCTCCTCACGTACAGGTGGAACTTCTGTGCATCAATTTCTACCCATTCCCTCTTGTCCTATTGCTTGGCACGACGGAGAAGAGCCTGATCCCTCTCTTGGCGCTGACCCTTTAGATACTTACAGACATTGATGAGGTCACCTCTCAGCCATCTCTTCTCAAGGCTGAACAACTCCAGCTCCCTCAGCCTTTCCTTATAAGAGAGATGCTTCAGTCCATCATCTTTGCAACCCTCTGCTGGACCCACTCCAAGAGCTCGATGTCTCTCTTGTCCTGAGGAGCCCAGAACTGGACACAGCACTCCAGACAAGCTGGCAAGAGGTGAGGTCACCTGGTGATGTTCTAGCAGCTAGCAGCACAAAAAAGAAGCACAATAAAGCCTGGAAGCACTCATCCCAAACTGCAGACAGAGTGAGCTTGGAGCAGACTACAGCGATAACAGTTCAATATGTAGAAAGCAGTCTTGGCCACCTTTTAGGAAATGAAGGAATAGGGCCAGGTCCTTCTCATGTGAAGGTGACAAAAATCCCAACTTCCTGAAAGAACTGAAAAAGGACACTGCTGGAGTATCAGTGTCAAACACGGAAACGGCAGCCACCCTCACAGGAAATCTACTTTATCACAAAAACAGCACTTCAGTGACTGGCTTCACAAAGAGCTGCTGAAGCAAAATTATTCCAGTGGGGAACAAATCCAAACAAAACAGAGCATATCATGCTTGGACCAAAGAGGGATTATTTTCCTTTGACCCTGGAAGCCAGAAGTTTGATCAACATGTGCACAACACCACAGTAATAATGATTGCAACAGGTATCAAATCTCCTGGAAATACCCTTTGGTGAAGTCTGGCTCCTTTACCAGCTAAATTTCAGTACATGGTCTCATAGTTACAAAACACCAATAAAAAGGAAAAAGTGTCTTGCAACAGATTCTTTCTCACATAATGCTAAAGAGGACGGAGACCTGAAAACAGGGACACATGATATTATAACAGTCAGAAAAAGTCATGAGAGAAAGATGAAATTACAACACAAGTGAAACTTCTAAGAAAATAGGTGTCATCAGGCCAATCTGCACGAGAACAACAAGCTTCCTGCAACATTTATTAATTTGGGGATGTACAAGCCGTGTACATTATCCGTGTGGATAATGAGCATAGCTAAAATTGATTTATTGACTTGGGAAAATTTTAAGAAAACAATGGACAGAAAAGATTATAAGGGGATTTTTATGCAAAAACCCCAACCTAGTAACAACAAAAGCCAACAATCGAACAAACAAAAAACCCCAAGAAGACACATGCTTCTCTGGCCCTACATGAATTCAGAAAACAGGACACATGTTTAGAAATTGCTGCATTTGTTTCAAAATGCAAGAGACGGACCTGCAAGGAGCTGCTGATAATTTGTGGTACTCCTCATGGAGTCTGGTAGAAATTGGCAACCGATTTGTTTGAGCACAGCAAAGCTCTGTGCAATGATAGCTGATTATTACTGTCATTTTTTACCAAGTAATTCAGCTAAGCTTCACATTATCCAGCACAGTAGTGAATGACATAATACAATATTTGCCAAACCTCTGATGAGCTTGTTTTAAACACAGCACAAGACACGAGACACTTCTAAGGCGGCAGAGGATCATGCTTCATACAGAAATTACAATCTATATCAAATGTATGAATGCCTAAGCAAAACTGGATGTAAAAAACCAAGAATCAGAGTCCCAAAAGTGCCAGTCGTAGGCTTCAAAATCTTCACACATGCATGTTGAAGAGGCTTTTGAACTTTGTTCATCTTCAGTGGAACCAGCTGAGCTCAAGGCTATAGTGGGTACAGCCCCTTTCAGTTTTCCAAGGACCAGGACTGTCCATTCAGAAACACTTAAATGTTGACTACAGCCCCAAATTCCACTTCTACAGAACCACTGGACAATGTCAGCTTGGAGATCACCCAGCCACATTCATATGCTGAAAATTCCATGACCAGACATGTCTTAATCATAGAAAGCACCCTCTACCACCTCCCAATAAATGGACAGATCAGTGAGAACAACCGCAATATTAATTGCACGAGTTGAAAATCATAGAATCATAGAATCATAGAATCATAGAATCATAGAATCATAGAATCATAGAATCATAGAATCATAGAATCATAGAATCATAGAATCATAGAATCATAGAATCATAGAATCATAGAATCATAGAATCATAGAATCATAGAATCATAGAATCATAGAATCATAGAATCATAGAATCATAGAATCATAGAATCATAGAATCATAGAATCATAGAATCATAGAATCATAGAATCATAGAATCATAGAATCATAGAATCATAGAATCATAGAATCATAGAATCATAGAATCATAGAATCATAGAATCATAGAATCATAGAATCATAGAATCATAGAATCATAGAATCATAGAATCATAGAATCATAGAATCATAGAATCATAGAATCATAGAATCATAGAATCATAGAATCATAGAATCATAGAATCATAGAATCATAGAATCATAGAATCATAGAATCATAGAATCATAGAATCATAGAATCATAGAATCATAGAATCATAGAATCATAGAATCATAGAATCATAGAATCATAGAATCATAGAATCATAGAATCATAGAATCATAGAATCATAGAATCATAGAATCATAGAATGGTTTGGGTTGGAAGGGACCTTAAAGGTCATCTAGTTCCAACCCTCCCTGCCATGGACAGCAACACCTTCCACTAGACCAGGTTGTTCAGAGCCCCATCCAACCCAGCCTGGGATACTTCCAGAGATGGGTCATCTGGAACTTCTCTGGGCAGCCTGTTCCAAAGCCTCACCAGCCTCACAGTGAAGAATTTCTTCCTAATATCTGATCTAACCCTACCTTCTTTCAGTTTGAATCCATTCCCCCTTGTCCTGTCTCTACAAGCTCTTGTAAATAGCCTCTCTCCATCTTTCTTGTAGCCTTCCTTCAGGTACTGGAAGGCCACTGTTAGGCCACCCTGAAGCCTTGTCTTTTGCCAATGAAACTGCAAAGTTAAAATCACCTTGAAGAATAATATTTTAGCTGCTGTTATATGGTCTCATGGACTGTGCTGTATCTGCAAAATTAATTCTAGATGAAGCTGATGTTGGCTGGAAGATTAGGAGTGTTTTGTCTTGAAATCTGGGTATATAAAGGCCAAAGTGAAGGCACAACACCAAGCAGGCTTAAAAGCCAGCACCAAGAGAAGACCCCACTTACTAAATGAGCATACATGCAAGGACTGATCACCCGCTGATCAGGCTTTTCCCACAGCTCAGAATATGAGCATATTAATGCACAGGTAAGTGTCACTGAGAAGTGCCTATCACAAGTGCTGGCATTTGTCAGTGTCTCTTCTATTTTCTCTAACACAAGAAGAACCAGAAGTCAGTCATTTTCTGCCCTTCTCGCTCTGCACCAGGTGTGATGTGAAAGCAGAGCAAGCAGCTTGCTTTGTTTTGGTTATATAGCTATGGAAAGAGATTAGCTCAGTTGGTTAGAGCATGACGTTAATAACACAAAGTTTGTGGCGATTCACTTGAAGGCTGGACTTGATGATCTTTGTAGGTCCCTTTCAACTCAGAATATTCTGTGACTCTGTGTTTCTTGTAACAAACCCCCAGTTCTTTCAGAAGCATCAGGATCAAAATTGGTGTTGCTTTAAATGTGTGAATAAAGACCAGGAAAGACAAAGAAAATAAAAATTAACTATGGGAGAAGGCTATCTCTCAAAGCTCCCCAAAAGGGTGCACTATCCCTACATACATTTTGACTGCAAACCCAAGTACAAACTCTAGTGAGTTTGTACATCATGGATCTATCATAGAACCATGGATTTGTCTGAGTTGGAGGCGACTTTAAAAGATCCTCTAGTTGAATTCCCCTGCAATGAGCAGGGACACCTTCCACTACAAAGTTTCTCGGAGCCCGGTCCAACATGACCTTGAATGTTTCCAGTGATGGGGCATCCACCACCTCTCTGGGCAACCTGTTCCAGTATTCCACCGCTCTCACTGTAAAAAGTTTCTTTCTGGTACCTAGTCTGAATCTATCCTCCTTTATTTCAAAACCTCTTGTCCTACCACTACAGGCACAGCTAAAAAGCCTGTCCCCATCTTTCTTATAAGCCCTGTTTAGGAACTGGAAGGCTGCTATGGGATCTCCTCAGAATTGTCTCTTCTCCAGGCTGAATAGCCCCAACTCTCTCAGCCTGTCTTCACTGGAAAGGTGCTCCAGCTCTCTGATCATCTTTGTGGCCTCCTCTGGACTCACTCCCCCTCTTTCCTGTGCTGGGACCCCCGAGCTGGATGCAGCACTGTAGGTGGGGTCTCAGCAGAGCAGAGCAGAGGGGCAGAATCCCCTCCCCGGCCCTGCTGCCCACGCTGCTTTGGATGCAGCCCAGGGGACATTTGGCTTTCTGGGCTGTGAGTGCACATTGACAGCTCATGTCCAGCTTTATCATGTCATCACTGAGGTACAGATTACCAGAGCCAAACCAGCTATTAAAAGGATTATGACACTATTTATTACTGAATGGGAAAAAAATAAAAAGAAGAAGAAAAAAGAAATAATTTTTTTAAAAAATACCTTCAAGTCACCCCAGAGCAGAGGTAAGCTGTCACACAAGCCTTTAAAAGCAACCTCACACAGTGTTCAGTTTCAAAACTGAACTTTTTGCCTTCTTTTTAACCTATAGGCATGACAGCATAAGCAGTAGGGGAAGGAGAATTGTACCGAAAGGAAGAGATATCCAGTGGCCCAAAGATGCTGTAGCCAAAAACCTCGCAGAACTGCCAGCAGGGAGCCTGTCTCATAAAGAACATTCTTTCTGAAGATGACTAGTGGTAACTACATGTATTTATCAGGTTAATCCTCTTTCAATAACTCAGCAGTAGGTAGGCATATATTTCATTAAAATGGCAAAGGCTTTCGCCTACCATAAACCAAAAATATAACCATGAATATGAAAGGCCATGAATTATGCACTCTGCTGTCTTTGATCATCAAGCAGGGAGGAGAGCTTTAAAAATTACATTCAGGAATCAGCTCAAGTTACCAGAACACCTCAACATCACAAGCATCAAGTAGGAGTTGATCTCATAGCTGATCAAAAGCTGATTTGTTGCCTGCCTTTACAGTAAATACTTGCAACATATCAAGCTGCCTGTGCACATTTCTCAGAAATCAGATACAAAGAATAGCTCTTCCATACCTATAGAAAAAAAACCCCTCTAAATTAACAAGTTTTGGGTTAATAAAACAAAAATTATTTCACATTTGCTGATAAAGAGAAAGTCTGCTGCCAGCTGGTAGAGATCTCCGTGCAGGAATCCTTCTAACATACCTGAACACCCACACAAAGCCACGCAGACCCTTGCTTGGATCCGCCTTTGTAAAGCAAAGAGCCAGGGTCTTGTCTCTTGGGTCAACCATTGCTCCAGCAGCGTGCTATCACCTTTTTCTTCGTGCGCCAGGAGGCTTCTTCGCTTCCCAGTGGAAACATGCAATTACACAGAGGTAGCTGTTTGTAAAGTGGAGGGAGGAGAAAAGCCCAAATGTCATATAGCCTTTCATTTTAGTCTTGTACCTGAAGACACATGATTCCCCTCATGACTCACCTGGGGTGTTCCCTACATGGTCCCCAGGGGAATCCACTGTGTTGACACTAGTCACACAACCAGCGCCCAGCTCCCTTCTCTCTCACCACTGCAAACTATGGCGAGGGAGGAAGCCTGTGAGCTTCCAAGCACCAAAGCATCCTGCAAAACCTGCTGACTTCACCGACAGCCACGGTCATTTACTCAATAATTCACTAAATGCATCAGGTGGGCAACAGGACCATACATCAGCTCCAGCTGTCAGCTTCCTGCGCTGATTGTCCCCAGTGAGCTGCCAGGCTCCCGTGCTCCTTCTATGCTTGTATCTGCAGGCTCTTACACAGGGTCAGCCTCAGACCTACACGAGGGAACCATCAGTCACTTGAAAAGCAGCAAGGCTCTGACATTCACATAGAGACAGGCAATTTCAGTGAGCCAGCAACACAGACAGGACTGCCTGTGCCCAGATTATTTAGAGCTGAGAAGGGCCTGCCTGCCAGTCTCACTGCTGGGCAGCAGCTGCCAACTCCTCACTCACACATGGGGCTCTTTAGATGCGATGTTTAGATGTAGATATCATGACCTGATGTTTTTCACCTTTATAAGCAGGCTGATCACTTTACATTTAAAGGTGAGAAATATCTTCTATTTTATACCTCTAAGCTTTCAAGTGTTTTTCTTCTCTACAACAGGAATCGGTGAGGGTTGAGGACAACCAGAAGCTTGCCAGAGAGGCACTGCCCCAGACAGCATTGCAGCCCATGGAAGGGAAGGACATCAGGCCTCACTGCCCAGCACAGCTGCAGGACAGACATGGTGCAGGAAGAGCCAAAGAATGAGAACTGCAGGGAGAACAGGCAGCTGTTGCGACAGGGCAAATCACATTGCTTCTTGCATGCCCTGTGCAGATGCTAGACATCACAGCTCTGCAGCTTACTGGCTTCTGCCTGTGATGAACGAGAAACCAAGTTTCCACGGGGCCCTGACAGGTCTTTTCCCAAATGATGCTCTGCCCTCTTCCCTCTCCAGACTCCGGAAAAAGCAGATGCAGGCAGCCCTGTGGTGGGTTTCAGGTAGGAGAGGAAAGGATGAATAGCTGAGATGTCTCATTTCAGGGACCTGGCTGAATACACCTGTTAGAAAAGGAGGACTCATTCAAGTCATTCCTGTCATTGTGCACGTGTTGAGTCAGAGGGAGGTGTGTGGGCTGAGGGGGTTCATGAGGGCCGTGCTTGCAGAGCTGTGAAGACAGCAGCCCGCCAGATATACAGTGTCTGTACATGGAAACTGTATATGGCAGAAGACATGACAACTACACTTGATGTTATTAGTTAGAACAACAAAGAAGACAAAGGGCAAATAATGTCTTTGTCTATACTTCTGCCTACTGTGAATAAAACACTCCCATTTCTCACACCCCAACAGCAGAGCCCCTAGGGCTTCCACGCAGCCCCCCACACCCTTCTGCAAAGCTCTGCTCCCCAGGCCCAGCCCAGACTTTGCCCTGCCCTGTGAAAGCCCTGCAGCCCAAGCAATGGCTGAGATCTCCCTGACCATGCTGCTACAGTTTTCCAAAAGAAAGTTCTGCCGTGCATGTGTATGGCAGAAAGTGAGGGAGGAAGAGGAAGATCTTGTTTGAGGTTGTGCTTGATGACAGCACACAGAAGAGATGGAGGAGAAAATGCCTTCTTTAACTTCTCCCCCTTGCTATGCCTGAACACACCATCTGTCTCCACAGCATGAGGAATGAGAGAGTAAGAAAACTGAGGGAGAAAGAACACAAATAGAGAAGATTCCTGAGCCTAAGAGCAGTACATTCAAGTGGACCAAGTGGGAATAAGGGATTTTTAACATCTGGAAATTATTGAGATCACAGAAAGAACACCATGAAATGTCTACAGGTTAGAGAAAATAGAAAACAGGATGAGAGAAGTCACCCTATTCTTTAGAATGGAGAAGACTGTTCATATGGTCCAATTTGAGCACTTTCTTCACCAGCAAACTGTGGAGACCAAATATATAGATACATTCAAAATTGGCTAAATAAGTGCAGAAGAAAAATATGCTGTCTTTGGTTCTTTCTGTTCTTCAGATTGCTGGATCTGGGGACTTAGGGAAAGCATCACTATATGTTTGACCTCTTCTTATCCTCTTGTTATTGGTCAGTGTCAGATATAGGTCTTGATCTGAACAGAGCTTCGCCTGACCTGGCCCATCCCCAGCAGATCAGACAAGATCTTGGAAAATCTAGTATGTTCCTCTTTCTCCTCTCCCTCTTCTTTTTTTCCCATTTGCTCTAAGCGAGGTGACTTTCCACCAGAATATATTTGGAAATGATAGATCAGTGCAGTGTCAATTTGGACAAAATGGCTGATTGATGTGCTTGTCAAATCCCAGGGGATTAACTCATTTGTGATAAATGTTAAGGAAACAATGTGGGGTCTCAGATGAGAAAGCCAGGTCATTACTCCAAACAGAATGCAGCAGGTCTGTGACCGTTCCACATCCAAAAGCAGCTCATAAGCAGAGCACCATAGAGCAAAGCACAGATGTGAAATGACAAAGAAAATCCACCAACATTTTTGCAAAAGCCTGTTCAGAAGTGTGAGGGGAATGGGATGCAAAAGAGCCTCCACTTTCCTAAGGCTAACAAGCCTGTTCTCCAATACATCTGCACTGGACTAAGTGCAGAGACACTTCTCTTTGAAATAATAAATTAGCTAATTAAAAAAAGATTGGCTTCATCTGATATGATCTTTCCCCTGCTGCTCTGAAGGAGAAGCCAGCATCATAAGGAAGCAAGCAAAGAACCTGCCACGTTCCCTCCAGGACACAGACAATGACTCCATTGGCATTACTACCATGATCCCACAGCCTCAAGAGGGCTTCAGGGCTATGGGCAAGGTTTCACTGTGACAGAAAGCTGATCTGGCACTAATGATGTGAAACACAGCAACAAGGTTTGGTCCACGACAGAGAAAAATTTCCATATACACTCCTCATCAGAAGGCAAGAACAAGAACACTATTAACTAAAAAGGAAGATATAACCCTTCTGCCCTTCACTGACAAAACTGCTATACACCCCTAGGCAACCACTTGGATATTGTCTTTGCAGTTGTTAATTTCCACAGGAAAAATTAATTCTGTTTACTCCTTAAAAATGTCATTATAAGTGTTAATTTGTGCATCTCCTCAGCTGTATTTTCATCTGCACATTGCACTGAAAAGTCTCTACAATAATGGCACAAGCCTAATGACAGGAGACTGTCAAATGAGGCAGCCCTCCATTGAATATAAACTTCCTTGAACAATTATTTCAATCCCACCGAGCAGATTGGTCTCTTAGGGGAGAATTTGCTTTTGCTGAAAAGAAGGCCTGCAAGATCAATGCTCCAAGGCCTAGAGTTGCTCCACAGGCACATGGCAGGTAGATGGTGTTGCTCTGTGCCTCTGCCAGTAGCCATGACATGCAAACAACAGCGCACTCTCCCTGCAGCACTCCATTGGCCTACCGGGAATTCCTCTGAGCCCCTTAAAAACAGTCATGAAATGTTGACACATTAGTGAGGGAATGAGCTGCAATATCACTGCAAACTCAAATTCATTTAATTCAGTTCCGTGGAAAAATTCAGCAAGGCTTTCTGTTGTCATCACAGGCTGAGACAGCACATCTCAAGGTTCCTAAATAATGTATTAAAAGCAGAAGAGTTAGGTTTCCCTTTAGTTTCTATGGTTCTTTTGTCAGCATTTAACATTACTGATCACAGGCCCTCTCTTTTTAGCCGTGGAAGGTGTATTGCAGGATTTTCGCACAGAAAGGACGGTGTCAAAGCTGTTCCAGGACAGACAGCCTTGGTGTTCTGCAAGATGCTCTGGTGAGACCCTACAGCAGAGGCATCATCCTCTGGTGTGATGCCAGTTTTGCCCTCTGGGACATGAGGGGCTTTTGTCATGACTGCATTGTGCTCCATAACCTGCCTTTGTGCTCAAGGCATGTTTCTGAAAAAACACATGTCAAGCAGCAGCAACTTCCTTGGGACTGGGCATCGAAAACAACTCAGGTAACATCACATGTTTTGATACACCAGCACTGTACCCAGGTGTGGGTTACAAGTAGGAATATCTTTTTTTCCCCTGGTCCTAGTCATATCTTGTAATACCAAAGCCAAGATCACTTATCTTAGTTCCAGTGCCAGCCACTGCAACCTTATGTTTTCTGGTTTGCCTTCTCATTGGTCCTTTTACTTCAGCTGAACATGAGCAGGGAAATTCCATTAGCTTTTCCCATAAGATGATGAATTTTCATGCCACTGTAGCAACCTGTAAGAAGTGTCCTTAACCAGTCCTTACCCCCAAGAGAAATGTTCATCTTCTTGGACAGCTATGACCATTCCTTCATTTCCTCATGGGAAGCAAACCAGCCTAAACTTGTGCAGACATGACTGTCCTTCATCGATGTCGTAACTAGAGTTTTCCACCCTGGTGATGTCCTCCAGTGTACTGGCACTTTTGTTCTAAGAAGGTTAATAGGGAACATCACCAGGCAATGGCAGCGAAGAGGACAACAGCCAGCACAGAGTCCAGAGACAGATCTCCGGAGATTGGGTCAACCCCATAATGTCAGTAAATCATTTTTTAGAACAGTATTTTCTCCCTGGCCAACATCACTTCTTATTTATCATGACTTGCTCAGCCCAGAGGAGCAGACAGCCACCTGGAGTCTCTTGGCTGTTTCTAGAGCTTATTACTGGATGCACATCAGAAACAGTTTAATCTCCTCAAAAAACAAGGCCTAGGATTAACGTGGTATGGGTTTATTTTTAAGCACCACTTTCCATCCAGAAGCCCTTGCCTGTAGTGACAGAAATTATGTAGGAATCCTTTGGGTTTCAGTGAATATATGTGTGTGCACAGCCATGTTTTCAAATAAAATCAGTTTAAAAACTCCTGGGACTGATTGTTGTCTTGGAGGGTAATTCGTCCCTGGATTATTGCCTCTTCTCAATGAATGGTAGCAGGTTGATGCATGCAAGCCTTGCTGCCTCTAGGCTCTCAAGGCCCCTGCACTGTTGTCTCTGCAGGTCTATGCATCCCAGGCTGCTCTGCAGAGGCCTGTAGTGACACACAATTTATTGACCTGCAAGTAGCTCAGAAATTCAAATTACAACCAGTGCGCTGGACAAAAAAACCCTATGAAGTTCTCTTCAACCCCTGTGCTAAAAGAAAAATCACAAAATTCAATAAGAGAGAGGTGCCTCCCAAAGCTTATTCCTTTGTATTTGTTGAATATGACTTTCCATGGGCTTCATATTTCATCATGAAAAATGATGGCTAGTTTATGAAAACTGAAGAGAGGTTTGAATACTTCTTTGCATTCATGGCAAGTTCTAACATGAGCAGAATTTCTTGTTTTACAGAGAGGATAATGACACAAATAACCAAACAGAACAGGTGGGACTGGCCTTGCATTTGAGGGGTGGGATAAACACAAAAATAACCACCAACAAAAAAAACGCTTACACCCCCCAAAAAAGCAGAGAATATCTGTGATAGATTATCCTCTTTTCTTTCCTTGTTGCAAGAACATGCCGTGTTGCTGAGCTGCCCAAATGCCTGTTGTCACTGGGACAACAACATAGGCAAGTCAATAAATAAGTAATATCAGGTGCCCAGCCAGTTACCTGCAGTGCCTGAGCACCTGCTTAGGGCTGTGCTGGTCCCCAGAGGTCCTTCCAGGACAGAGTCCCTACTGTGGCCCTCAGCCAAAATAGTGAATCTCTGGGCAGGGGATGGAGCATTGGTCAGGCAGACCTGAGGCTGTGGATGAGCTCCCATGGTAAGCAGGGGCCATTACACACCATATCGCTTTGCAAAATGGGGCAAAACACAGCCTTGTTTTTGCCTTTTCTAGCATACAGCAAGACATATAGTAAGACAAACCAGTTTCTCCCCCATTCCCCAAATCTCTGATTTCTACACTGCAAACTGATTGAGAGACTGAGCAAACTTCGTCCACCAGAGATTAATGAGGCCTCATCGTGTGCTGCTGCCATATTTCCAGGTGCTCTAGGAGGCCAGTGAAGTTCCAGAACCTACAGAGAACAACAGGCACCGTGACCTTGGCTTTCATCACTTAGTATCACTTCATCATAAACTCAGTATTCCCCTTTAGAGAGGAAATGTTTTAACATCGATGTGCAGTATTGAGTTGTATTTATCCCGAAGGTCACAAAACAAATAAATCCGGGAAGATGGGTTGATACAGAAAGACTATTAAGTTATCCTATCTGGAACCAGAGTAGAAACAGGAAAATCATTTCACTTTTGTGTTGAAATAATATTTGCTGTCACAGTCTGGTTACTACCACCCTTCTCCTTCCTGCTGCCCGAGCTCCCCTGGATGAAGAAGAGCTGGGACCGTTACTCCACTCTGCTCATCAAGATGCAAGCTGTAGGTATTCCAGTGGGGATCTGCTGGCCTTCCCTTCACTGGAACATGCTACATGACCAATACAGAGTATGGGCCAGGAATAAGGGCAAAACGTGGGAATGGATCTGGGATTATTCTTGTCTGTGAGGTGGTAACATGCTCCTTGCTTGTTAGTGCCTCTGACTCCCCTCTCATACTTTGCTCTGTGTCCCACACACAGCCTACTTACGCATCAAAGACAGCAAAAACAGTGGTCGTGACCTGCATCTCCAGTTCTCATGCTTTTTTTCCCTGTCCAATTTTTGTTGCCTTCTCTCTTGCCCAGGTGCCTCTAGTCTTATTCTCTACTGCTACCTGCATGTCCTGAGGCTCAGCTTCACTTTTCCATCTGCATCTCTCAGGCGTCTTCCAAAGCCTTTTTTCTCGATCAGTTATTGATCTAAATTGTCCATTCCAAAATGGTGTGGACTTGAAATCAGGGAGGGACAGAGAGAGAAAAACGGAGAAGGAAAAAGAAAAGGAAGAAGGGGATGTATACAAGACCTGAGGCTCACCACAGCCCCTTTCTGCTCATCTCCATGTGCATGTTGCTTCCAGAGGCATTTGTTCTTTGCAACTGATGGTTTCATTTTTTTGCAAAAAGTGCTGTGCAGAATTATGGCATCATGGAATTAATAATGAATAATGCAATCTCTCACCTTCCCACTGGAATAAAATCATCGTTTGATTTGTGAATAATTTACTTGAACTCCCACTAAAAGACTTCTGTCAGAGATGGAACATATTTTTTTTAATTATTAGTGGTTCTTCCCATTAAAATAAATAAAACAAAAAGTTGCATTTCTAAACCTAGTGTTATTCAGAGATAAATGCAGAGGGAGTTATTTGATGAGGTTGGTAATCACAAATAAATTAATCAAATTTTCTTCTTATAAATTATAAACATTTTCTAGAGAATAAACCAGAAATATCTTAATTAAGAGCTTTAAGATCATAGAACAACAGAGATTTCTTCTCCCTCTCTCTGGTGTTTCCTATATTGAAAAAGGTTACTTACCAAAGGATCCAAATTCATTCCATGATAAGGTGAGTGGAAGTTTCTATTTCATCTCAGTGTTGAATGAGATGCAGAGTCCTCATTCAAGCCATAGCAGCTGCAGCTGGACACCTCTGCCTTTTCTCTTCTTCCAGGCAAATTGCCAGGACTTTGCAGATTTGTGAGAACATGCAAAAGGAATGTGATTTCTTTTTTCTTCTCTTTTTCTTTTCTCAATATTATAAATTTGAGTTGTAAACCTTATGTGATAAAATTCTCAATACAGTAAGCAAAGTGTACTTCAATCAGGTGACTTCCAGCTCGAAACCACAAAGTGGTGATGATAGAAAAGCTGAAAGTAACCAGAGATGTTTAGCAGAACAGTGTGACAATATGTTATAATTTCGATAAAGTGAAGAAAGAGTCTGAAATTAATAATTTTCATCATGACAAATATAAATTTATTCATGTCAGAAAACTTTTCCCCAGATGCAGAAAGACTAATACTATTGAGAGATCTTCAGAAATTTACTTCCAAGCCCTATTGGTAGTGTTCTCATGAGGATGATGTTGAGATAGCAAGAAACAGCTACATAATCTGATCAGAGTTTTCATAAATTACCTTTTAAAAAAATACCTTGACGTCTTCCCTGAACAGCAAAGGAAGGGCCACTTGCCTCACTAGTTTTCATTCTCCTTTATCTTGTCCCAGAGTGCTATAAAAACCACAGTAATTAAGTTTAAGTACCTATAATCAAGGATCTTGAAGGAGGATATATGAGAGGGTATACGCAGCAGTAACTCTGGTGCCATCACTGTGACAGTCACAGGCAAAGAGAAGCCAGGAAAGAGGGCCCAGAGCCATGGGCAGAAGGAGAATAAATCTCCATCGCTCCTCCTCTGCACCCCTGCAAAGTGACCCCCAACACTGTGTCAGGCTCCAGGGGACTAATGCCAAGAAGGCAGGTTGTCAGCATGAAACTTGACTCAGAAAGATGGCTTCTCCTGAAAAAGGCCAAAACAGCAGTTCATCCAGTGTGATTCTCTAAAAACCTAGTACAATCTCCAAATCACTTGGACCTCTGTCAAACAACAAACACATGCAGCAAAATATGCCTGCTCCTATCTAAACCCCATCTCCAGTCGTACAGAGTCCTTTGCAAACAGAGCAAAGACCTTTTCCTCCCAAGTACATGGCAGCTTCTGACATGGCAGCTTCTGGCTGAACCGGAGTGGTGAGCCAAAATAAATCACTTAGGGATAAGAAGTGCAGTAAATGTATCAACTCTTGGCTCATCTCAGCAAGCACTCACAGGGAGAGGGTAAAGGTGGGGTATGCAGTCCTTCTGTACACTGAAGTCTTCTGGTTGCCCTTCTATCAAAGACATAGCTTTATGCAATTTTCATGTTCAAGCCCTTTCTTTTAACCCTCCGAAACTGATTGTGAAAATATGTACAGGTTGTTCTCCTTCTAGGAAAAAGGCATTTTGTAGTCTCATCACAGCCAAAAAACTGTTTCAATTCAAAAACTACAACCAGCCAGGTAAGGGCTCCTAAAGGCTGGTTTGTTTTATTCTTCATTGGTCAAGTTCAGTCAGGAGACTTCTATAGATGTGACCCAGGCAGGAGCCTGTGTTCCCTGCCAGAGGCTGATTTGACACCATCTACAACAGAGACCTCTGATTCCCTTTATCTCCTGTGTTAGACCAGTCCCAGCCCCAGTGTGCTTTGCTTTGGTTCTCAAGGTCTTTTCCCCAAGCACAGCAGCCACATTTCTTCTCCCACACAGACCCCATGTGCCACTCACCACTCCATGGGATGCTGATGGCTGCCCCAGCCTACACCTCACCTGGGATTTGCTGGCTCAGGAATCCTCCATCTCTGCGGAGTTCCTCAGGGGCCCATGAGCTGCCTCTCCCTCATCTGAGTTTGTCTAAGAGCAACCAAGAGGTTAAAAATTTTTCACAGACGTGTGAAGAAGCAAACATCGAGGTGGGTAGGATAGCTGCAGAAATTTTATCCCCCAGAGGAGAAAGCTTGTTTAGACGGGGTTAAGCCTTTCCTAAAATACCCAAGAGACTTAAAATATGACTTTCAAATCTTTATTAATCATATACTTTTCAAAGATTTTCCAAAAATAAGTAAAAGTACTTTTTCTCAGTGGTGACTTCTTCTCTGCCGAATCATAACAACATCACAAATCATTTCAACAGTCTGAAAGATTATTTTTAAAAGTAGAAGGTAAAGTTTTTCTTATGCTTGCAACTTCAAAAGCAACAGTTTATACACCCAGAGAGACACAGCTTAAACTAACTAACAACCAGGGAATAATGTGTACTTAAGACCATGTAAAACTAGAGCATAATAGAAATTCAAGTGTCAATCAAATATTAGTGGCAGTGACCCTCTTTTTCCCGGAGGGTTTGACACTTCAGATTGGAAAAAGTTGATGAAAAGATCACAGGGATACATCTGGAAATATATTTAAACTGTGGGACAATAGCAATTTAAATTATGATAATATGACCTATTAAAGAAAGAAATTAACATTTCCGAACTGATTATGTTAAAAAAAGTTCAATTCCATAAGGATTTGAAACACCAGTTATGTCTCAGTTTTGAAGAGGCAGAAAGAATATGGACATTTTATTCGCTGGCTATTCCCTGGCTATTTACAGAAGTGATCCTGTGGCTTTCAACCTTCTCCAGTTTTCAGACCCCTAAAAATTTACAGCAGAGTATCCCGTTAAAGAAAACACAAACCTGTTCACAAGAGGCTTGCTTTACTTGTTTACTTTTATTGATCTGTCAGAAACAGTTCGTGGGAATTAAGGCTTTAAGGAGCAGCAGTCCACCCGTACTGAGGATAGACGCTGCTTCGATGCTGAAGCAGCTTCCTGTCAGCTCTTGGCATGCCCAAAGTGTCACCTGTATTTGGATTTGCACTCACATTCAGGCACAGGTCCTGGTGAGCCTGTGGGTGGGAGGAAAAGCTCATCACCAGCGGATGTAATCAGCAGAATGCTTCTCCCATATGAACAGCTTAATGGCAGGATAAGGCAGCATGAGCTGCAAGGAAACTTTTGCTATCTAAGAAAAGGACAAACGCAGTAAAAGGGAATGGAGGGACCTGCCCATGCGATAGCAGGACTGAGCTGAAGGTCCATACTGCCAGATTTTCTCTAGACATTCATTCAAGTTCCCATAAATCGGTGTTTCTTTGGAGAGGGATGTCCAGCTGCCCTGTGCTTTGTGCTCTGCTCCTGACAGCTTGGCCCCCTCCTCTTTCCCTCCGCCCTCTGCTGATGGATGGGGCAAGGAGAGCAGAGCCAACAGCCTCAGACAGCCTCTTAATCTCACCTGAGCAATTAGTTCTACTTCATATAAGCAGCTAAATACTTCATTCTCTCTCTGGCACAAAGTAGCAAAGGTAAAGGGGAGGCAAGGGACTGCCATGAGGGAATTGCGGGACTCAAGCCCTTCTTCCACCCAGCAGTTCCACTCTCAGACACCGTGTCAGTTTGGCCCTTCTCCTCCCAAACTGTTAGTCGCTTTAGATGCTGTCTTTAGGAGTTTTTTACACAAAATCTAAGTTTTATTTACTTGTGAAATTCCAAAACTTCCATAAACATGTTTAGAAGGCATGGCACTGCTGGAAAGAGTGTCTATTTCCACAGCACTGGTATCAACTGTGGCCTGTGTGTCCCCAAATTAAAAGAACGTATCCATTGGCATATGACTAGAAGTTACAAGAGTAGGCCTGTGCTGCAGAAAAGAAAAGGGTTATGTAAACAATTAGACCAGTATGACTCATCTTGAACATTGGGTTTGAAGAATGTTAATAGTACTATCGAGTATAAAGCTGGCTGTTACAGTTAAAATTGCACTTGGAATTTCCATTATAAATCCTATTTTCAAGGGTTTATAACTTGGCTGTAGTATAAATTCAATCACAGCTAAAACTCAACGTACAGAGTCTCATCACTGGAAGCAAAAGGTTTTTCAGAGAAAAATCCTTCTGGTTGTTTGAGGTCAAGGGAAACAAAAATCCAGTAGAATCATTAAGGGAGAGTTGACACTTTTCTGCCCTCCAGTAAATTACAAATGACCTCTGTATTTAAACTCAGGATTTCATAGGTCATTAATTCAGAATGGAGAATGCTATCTCTAGGTGTATGGAAACACAATTCATTAAAAACATTTGATCTGTTACCCTGAAAGATCTGCTAGGAGGCACATTGAGCAACTTTTCCAAAGTTTCAGTCTAAGTTTTGACATTCAGACTGCCAAATTCCAACATTGGCATTAACTGAAGAGCTTCCATCAGTTTCTGAGCCACTAATGATACCAAGTATCAAGGGTGGCGCTGCCTCCAAGTACATTTGGCAAAGTCATCCTGTTGGCACCAGGATGGATCCCACAGAGGCAGGCAAACAATCCAGACTTCGCGAGTCAGCTGAGGTGCATTCATGTGTCAAACTCTGGCTGCACCAGAAGCTTCCTGTGACCCCCACGCTTTCTATGTAAGTCGATGTTGGGGTGTGACCCTAGCCAGCAGCCAAGCCCCATGCAGCCACTCACTCGCTCCCCCACCAGCAGGATCAGGGAGAAGATCAGGAGAGTAAAAGCAAGAAAACTAACTGGTTGGGATAAAGACAGTTTAAAAGGGAAAGCAGAAGCCATGCACACAAGCAAAACAAAACAAGGAAGTAATTCACCATTCCCCATGGGCAGGCAGGTGTTCAGCCATCCCCAGGAGAGCAGGGCTCCATCACATGCAATGGTTACTTGGGAAGACAAATGCCACCTCTCCAAATGTCCCCTCCTTCCTCCTTCTTGCACCCAGTTTATACACAGAGCGTGATGTCACATAGTCTGGAATATCCCTTTGGTCAGTTGGGGTCACCTGTCCTGGCTGTGTCTCCTCCCAGCCTCCCATGCACCCCCAGCCCCCTGCCCAGCCTGGCAGTACAAAAGCAGAAAAGGCCTTGGCTTTGTGCAAGCGCTGCACAGAAATAACAAAAACATCTCTACATAATCAGCTCTGTTCAGCACAAATCCAAAACACAGCCCCACGCCAGCCACTGCGAAGGAAATTAATTCTACCCCAGCCAAAACCAGCAGGTTTGACAAGACCTGCTCAGGTGGATAAGCAGTGATTTAGACACGGGCACTACCTCCTAGACGTGAAACATTAGAATACATCCCAAGGCGGTATCTTGCTCAAGCCATCACTTACCTGGACTCTTACTCCCTTCCCCCTCCCCCCATTTAATGCAGCTCTTTAATAATAAGCATTTAAGCCATTTGCTAATAGTGCATTTTCAGTTCCATAAGCACACATTTTCTCTACTTTTGTTGAGAAAACACCACCACTTCCACCAGCTTCTAGAAGATACATCTTTCAGCTAGTCTTTCACTGAGGTCTTTGTTTCTACACACTTTATATGCAAGGAAAAGTGCAGAAATCCATTAGAAACCAAATACGTACCAGGTGAAGCTCAGGCCAACAGTGAGGAAAAACCTCTGCCCACAGGGGTTGTATTAAATCAGAGAAGTCACTTGTGTATTTTTAAAAGCAGGATCATAGGAAGTATCCGAGGCCTCAAGCATTTCTGAAAAGATGGGAGGCTTGGGAAGGACAGTGCTGACAAGGCCAGAAGGGTGACACTGTGCCGCAGGATGTGGCACTGTGCAAGCAAGCTCAGGCTAGCCCTGGAAAAGTCTTCCCACCAGCCAGTGACTAGTAGGGCTTCCAAACAGCTCAGCAGCCCTGGCCTGAGGATGGGCTCACCACGGGCTGATCCTGCTCGCACTGCAAAGCACTTCCACGTGCCACTGTACAAATGAGCTACATTAGAAAGAAAAGAAAAGAGAAAAATGTTCACGTCGGCATCGGGCTTGCCTTAGGTAAGCTGCTTTCATTTCAGATCAAGCTGTTTACTCATTCCTTCTCAGATCTTTAGTGCCAGTAGCAGTGGTTTGGAGGGTTAATAGCACTTTAATGATGTACGATGCAACCTAATTGGAAGCTTCTAATTGAATGTTGCTAAGTGGAAGGAATTAGTTGTATCTATGAAAATTTGATAGGGCTCTTGTCAGGTGTCCATCTAGATTGAAAGTATTTTCCCAGAGCTGCTGAGTTAATAAGTTCCTTAATTCCATTGAGGGAGATTTTGTTTCATTAACTTTCCTCACCCACATCTGTCTAGACTTGTCAAAACAATTCCACCTGAATATGAGAACACCTCGATGCATCTCACACATAACTCCTACAAGGACCCCGATGGCAGGCCCTTGAGACAAAACGTACAAACCCCTCCAACAGTGGCTTTGATCTTCAAATTCACAATGTGCTTTCTTCCTGGTTTTTTCTCCTTCAGGTAAAATATGCATGGGCTAATGAGCAGTGCCTACCACTGTCCATGGGAACCACAGGGTTCAGGTGGTGGGAGCAGCTGTTTGGCCCCCAGCAGGGACAGTCTCAGAGCCAGGAATGCTTGGCATTTGGCAGGCTTCATCACAGCTCTGATTTGTCTCTCTGCTTGGAATGGTTTCAAAGCACTCAAAATACATTTGGGGTTTTTATCCTGCATTAAAACAGTGTTAAGGAGAGTTCAGTGGGTTCTACAGCATATGATGGGATGGCAGAGCCGGTGCTTCACTTCACCTCCTATCTGGTAAGCAGTGTTTCTGCCCATAGATCATGAAGCAGTGCAATAAAGCAGAAGGGTCCCAACCTGCAACATCAGAAGAGTCTATGTGAGAGAAACGTAATGATCCTTTTAAAAAACTGGCGATGAGGAAGATATATGAGGGGTAGTTTATGAGAAAATTGAGGAGCTTACTGCAAAACTTGAATTCTGGCAATATAGTGAAGGACTGCAGTACTCTCTCCTTGCATTTGAGACAATAAATACAGACAAGCAGAAAATATTTTTTCTCAGTGTCTGTGCCAGTAAAAGATACTGGTTTAGGCATTTGCTGCACCCTCAAAACACTGGAGCTGGGACCTTTGCAGCTTTTCTAAAATTTAAGAACTCTATGTCAAGGTCAACCTTACAGTGCAACATCAACTTCAGAGCAAGGCAGAGAGGAAAGGGGAAAGCACTGCTGCCAAGGACAAGCAAGGGCACAAGAGCAGCAGGGACCAGGTCCAGAAAATAACCCAGAGACGTTATTACATTGGTTGGACCAAACTGTGGTTTCAACATTCAAGAGACAACACTGACAGCTGCTCTGGGGCTGGGGAGGTGGAAGGCCCTCCAGAATGAATGGAGAACAGGTGAAAAAATGGTTTTAGCACAACATCCAAGCACTCTGCAGTGGTAAAAATGCATGTGAAATCCAGGGTTTAGGCATACAAACCCTATATCCTGACTCTTAACCAAGGACCATCACCAGCAGCAACACTAGCACTGCCAGATGGAACAAGAAAGAATTCAGTTTGGGCCCACACTTCTTTAGAAACTCCTTCCTATAGTCAAAGGAGAGGGACAAAGGAGAGATCAGGTGTCTTTTTACACTGAAGGGAAATAAGGGTAATAGTAAATAGGGAATAATACTTTGCAAAGTGACAGCAAAGTTAAGTCACCAGTCATCAGTAAGTAAAAGACTCATGATCAAAACTGGGATGTACTATTTCTGCTTATTTGGGATCACAGTCCATCATTTCCATAAGGTGGAATCAAGCCCTGGCAAATGCCTCATACACAACTGTTTTGACTCACGTAAGGGCCCTCAAATAATACATGAGATGTTATAAATAGAGAAGATAACAATTTGCTGAACAATCATGTCCCCATGTCACACAGATTTCAAGTGACAAAGCAGAGAAAGACATCAGAGACAGTCAAATGGACAGAAGCGTGTTTATGAGTGTTTAGGAACAAAACTGTCTTGTTTGCTTCAAACTCAAACTGCACAAGCCCACTGCTGGGACTTCTTAAAATAGAAGGGGAAACCTCTAGGAAGTAAATGCATGCACTGAGCCACGAGGAGATATGAGCATTTGGAATCTCCTAACAATTTTCCAGACTAGAACAGGTCCAGCTTTGGCAAAAAAGTAAGCTTCAAAATCAGCTCCAGCTTGGCACAGAGCCAAGAGGTATTGCTGCCTGCAGTGGATGAGGCTGGGGAGAGGCAGCCACACGGAAGAGTGACAGCCAGTGCAAGAGCTGGTTTGCCACCAGCCAGGGACATCCAGAGTTGCTGAACTGGTAGACAGAAAACAGAGAAGTGTCTTTGCTCAGGTAGAGGACCACTTCTACACCAAAGCATTAAAAAGGGAGGCCTTGCATATCCTCCTCAGAACATTTGGCTAGCTACATGTTTGGTCACTTTCCTGCAGCTACTCCTCTGGTCATGGTGCTGCTTGGTGAAGAAACAGGTTCCCAGTCCCCAGTGGGGTGAGTGTCATCTTCTGAACTGAGGCACACATGTGGTCATTTTCAAATTAATTATGGTGGCAACACGTATGGAGTACAGTGTACAGGGCTAATCTGTCAAAACAAAAGAACAATTGACTGAGTTCTCAACTTATTTTTTAAAGAAATAATGAAACTGCTTCTCTTTAAACTTGAATATTTTAATTGTGCTTGATGCATTATATACTTCTTCTAAGCAGAAACATTTATTTTTAAAAACTAACCAAAAAGATGGTTTCAAAGAATTTAAAAGACACATTGTTGTAAGGGTGAGTAAACAAAAATAAAAATGTTGTGACTGTTATCTTTAAAACTTCATGGAAGGAAGTCAGCCTTCTATTTAGGTGGTTGTAAAACAAAATATATCGCAATTGTACCTTCCATGATGAATCTATGAATGATAGAAATGAAAAAGCATGTTACACCAGAAAAAATAAAATTATTTAAATCCATGCCAACTGCCCGTTCAATGGCTGCTATAGCACATAAATTGCCACATTCTGGTGGGCTGCCACCACCACCCTTGCTGCCCTGCATGAATGCCTTAATGATACACTGGATAGCGCCGTAATACAGAAACAGGAAACTTCCCCCATAATATTTAATTGCATAGGGATATTTTAAACAGCAAACATCACTATCTTTTCTCTATCTGTGAAGCTATTCCAAACAAGCGGAAGTACAGTTTAATTAAGCCTAATTCAAATCTATTCTCTGTCTCCCAGTGGAAAAGCCTTATCTACAAGGGCCCAGCTGCCAGGCTTGCTAAGAGGGGCATACTCAGTGTGGTTTATGTCAAGCAGACATCGCATTAATGTGTAAACTGTTCATATAGCCAAGACAGGAACCCAAATCCTTCAAGTGAAAACACGAGTGTCACTGGTACTCACTTACATGCTCTCTCATCCCATGAGTTTTTCACGCACAAGACAAAAATCCCTCACTCATGATGAAGATAAATAGACTGAATTTCATCAGGAAAGGATAGGTTTGGCCTTGGTCTTCTGTCTGACAGAAGGAGCATCTCTCTCATCCTACGTACTGGATTGTAAAATAAAGTAAAAAATTGATCTCTGCTCCTTTTATTTTTGCAGTACTAGCCTTCAGGAAAAGCTATCAACTGTAAATCCAGACTGATAAATGTGCTTCGCTTAGCTCTGAGAAGAGATCTAAGCCCCAGAGAAGGCAACAGTTTAAAACACATCCCCATGTGAAGAGACCTGTGTTAAGTGGCGAAGCTACTGACTGTTCAGCGTGCTGCTTCCTGCTGCTGCCCATCCATGCCTCAATCTTCCCCCGTGCCTTGCAGAGAGACAGGACTCTGACCTGGGGCTCTGCACTCAGCTGCCAAGACATAGCAAGTAAAACCACAAAACACTCAACATCATGGTGCACAAGTCCTTTTTTGGACAGTGACTCCTGCCTTAAGGACGACACACACCACACCTCAGAGCATCAGCACCACGAGACTTGTGTGGACCAGTCCAGCACCAAGGGCCTGTGGCACAGGACACCACTCTGATCAGTCAGCCTGCAGGTCTGCATGGGACAGCTGGGCTCCTACACTTTGTGATTTGTCCCCTTGGGCTTTAGCTTCTACACAGTGTTGCACTAATTCTTCAGTCAAGCCCTCTTCCACAAACAAATCAGCATTCCAGTCACAATACCAGGAAGTGACATTGGAAGAATCAAAAGAGGAAAACTCTTAATAATCTCTCGTTAGTCACGTCTTCTCAAAACTTACTGCCTTCTGCATCACCTCAAGATCTTAAGCCTATAAAAGTGTATATGTGTAACAGAACCACAGAACCTTACCTACTTCTCATTATAAAACTTGTCTTTGTCTTTTTTCCATTATGTGTAATGCTCTCACCGCTGTTCACATGTCTAGGTTAGAGAATAAGCTCTCTAGGACAAGGAATAGATTTTGTTTGTTTGTTTGCACTATGAAGGGACTAGCAAATTTTTGTTTCTTTATAAACAAATAACAGACAATGAACCTCACCTCACATATCCTAACTTTGATAAAATTCCAGATAACTTTACAAAGACACTCTGTAGACTAAGCATTACCGTATCTGGATCAAAAGAGTAATGAAAATACCAGTTTGACTAATGAATTCAAGATGAGTTTGTGGAGATATTCACTCAATTTGTGGTAACAAATCCTTAATTATTATTGTTAGTAGTTTATTCAAGCATCCTCTTTCTATCCTTGGACATTCCTCAGTAATCAAGCACATTAAAAACATGCCAACTGGTTTTTCTAAGGCAGTACAAAAAATTGCTCTCACTGAAAAGCTAGGGTTATACTGAAATCATGAACATTTGCATTCATAGAAACAAAGCTTTGATCAATATTCAATACAAAAACAGTGAGTACAATTTGTACCTTGTGGGAATTCCTAAAGGTCTGAAGGGAAAAAATCAGCAGATAACATCCTATGGGAGGCTTGTAGTTTAAAGAGAAAACTTCACTGGGCACAAAACTCATTAGACAGATTTTAAATTTAGTTCACATAACATCATTCCAACATTTAAGGGTTTATTTAGGATCTAACTGGGACAAAATGCACTCTCACACTGACTGTGAATCTCCCAACTTCTTTTAGCTTATTATTCTGTCCATCTACTAAGGAATACTACCCTATCTATTCCTTTGTCTATTCCTGTTACTCTGTCTGTACTCTAAGGAATAGTACAGAATAATACTCTGTCTCTGAGAGGTTCCATCGTGTTTGTTCACTTGTATTCAGAGGTGATCTCTGTTTTCTCTTCATCCTGCCTGATCTACTCTAGTCAGTTCAGCTGCAGTCGAGTGTCTACAGCTGAGCATACTCGAGACCTCACTCAAGAGCTGCAGATGTTCTCTAGATCTTCCTGGGATACGCTGGCTCCATTGCCAGGAAATTCAGTAAAGTAGGACTCAAACTGGACAATAGAATTGACCCTGACCCAGCACAGCAGCCTCTGTTGATCCTGTACAAAGCTCTGCCATGGAGTGGCACTGACTCAACCTCGTACAAAGAACACAATATAGTTGCACAATAATATAACCCAACACAGTCATATATCCCAGCCAAGTACGAACAACATAATGGAGCTGGTTGAAAAATTTGTTTGGTATTTTATGGCATTTTTTACCCATTTTATTTGTTCAGCCTGCCAGAAGCTATAGGCAGCCTAAAGCCGTTAGAACAAGATGTTCAGGACACAACGTATAAGGCAGGAGAACAAGAGCAATTTATTCCATATCTAAACCAGGACAAATAATTCAGTGTAACAGAGAGGAATAAGGAGAGACACATTTGTAAGCAGCCTGGGGATCTCCTTTGCAAAGCACTTTCTGCATTTGCTTTGCCAGCTACCGGCACGTCCCCCTTCCTGAGGGACAGCCAGGCTGTCCTGCCGCCTGAGTGCTCGGAGCGTGGCACATCGTCGCTAACAGAGATCTGGGGACCATCCCCCTTTGCCTTCCCACTTCATGTACCAGGCAGTTTCCCTGCAGCACCGGAGGCACAGGGGACATTGGAGCAGAGAGCATGGTCCCTGCAGCCATAGCAGGAATGCCTGTGGGAGGCAGGAGAAGGCTTGCCCGTATCCTCCCGTGAAGACTAAGGGGAATGGTAAAGGCAATCACAGCAGCACATCTGATTTCACTAAAAGGGTGGAGCAAGAGGAACTGGAGTTAAGTTTATCTTGCATCCCCTGCCAA
Organism: Rhagologus leucostigma; assembly: GCA_013397725.1. NCBI lineage: Eukaryota > Metazoa > Chordata > Aves > Passeriformes > Rhagologus > Rhagologus leucostigma. The sequence continues at coordinate 2,635,779 of VZTD01005027.1, forward strand.
GCACTTCAGGGTAAGACCCAGAGCTTCACTTCTCTGCTCTGTCTGAGCAGCACTTCTGACTTACTCCAAGGATTTGCCAACCCACAAAACACATTGCACCAGACAGGAGAAACACTGCAGGACTTGGAAAGCAGAGAGATGGGGTATAAAAACCAATCGCTCAGGGGACTAGTCTGTCACTCCTAATTCCTCAACCATTTTAAAGTCTTGGCTTGACACTGGAACGCACCCAAGGCTCCTCAGGTTACAGCTGCCTTCATCCTCTTTCATAGCATTTCAATTAAATGCAGGTGTATTACAGGAAAAGGGAGTTTGACACCATCTTCAAAGGGCCCCTAATCTCACAGGAGTTACTGAAATGGAAAGGATATTTTGAGTCATCTCTACTTGTTTAATTGCCCAATCAGACAGATACTTCCATTGTCTGATTTGTGCCAACATCGAGATTGAACTTAAGATTCACATCTCATAGCTCCTAATTTTATCACATTAGGGCTCAATTGAGTTACAGCAGCCCAGACCCTTTCCAAATCATAGCCCACAGGACTCCTTTATGAAGTGAGTTAAAAAAGACCTTTGGTACTTTCCTAATAGATAGCCTTCATTATTTACAGATTTCAGAACGACAAAAAAGATTCACTGCCGAGCTAAAGCAAGCTGACAGGCTGCATTTGAGGTGCATTAATAGATAAGGACACATTGCCGTACAATAGACTTTAAATATTTCTTCAGCTCTACTCTTCAATGTGTTTTTCAGCACATGGAGAATCTGCCACCCTCCTCTGCTGGAATTTTGATCATAAGGAGGGTATCTTCTGGGGCAATTTTTTTTCCCATGTGCTCCAGACTTGGTCTAGTGTTGAGGTGTTTTAAAATAATTGAGAAGGGGAAAACATGAATTTTGTGAGAATTTCTTTTCTTCTGATAGCTAACAAGGGAGGAACAAAGGGGGCCTTGCGGAATTATTTTCTACTGAAACCCAGAGTGTGTCATATCCAGTCACAACCCACTGCTCTTTTAATATGACACAATATGCTATCCAATGGACTGAGAGCAAATACAGGACCACAGGTTAGAGGACATTTTTCCTACTTTTTCTTTTTCCATCAGGAGTAAAATAAGCAAGGAAGCTGCTGGCTGATTCCATACTACCAAGGGTTACCCATTTCTCTGGTCATTAGCTATAATTAACTGCATAGTTCTGCAGTTTGCTGTTTTATGCTTCCTGGCAGGCTAACGTCATTTTATTTGGAGCAGAAGGTGCAAAGAAGGGAATTTAACTGTGAGGCCTTTTGTCAAACATTTGTCACTTCTTCCACATGCACAGTCTTCAGGATATAGTAAATCCAGTTAAATGAACAGCAACAGATTTTCTGTCCATGTAAACCAGAGAATAAATGTAACCACTGCCATCTCTTCTGGTGCTTATGCACCAAAATTAGAGTTGGTAACCAAAAGCTGAAGAGGGATCCTTACTACATTAGCACCTGGAAACCTCAACCGAAGTGCATGTGCCTCTGAGCGAGGTCCTCACCAAACAAATAAATAAACCTCAGTCTTCAAGTATGCACAGCTTAGACAGCCTGGATGGGGAACAGAAAGTAAACTGGGACCAAGACAGGGGATGCAAATACTCTATTTTGTTACACCTCTGTCCAACTCTCTGATTGGTCCTGTTGTATTGATTTCTTGCTCGTTAAACATGAAGGATATAATTTTCAAACATGTTCCTTTAGCTAAGGTTCCTGAGTCCCATTCATAAAGGGGATTTTTGACATACTTGTGGCAGACAGCTGTTTGCCCAGGTCACTGAGACTCTTAGAACATTTTCACCCAGGCACCTAACTAACCCAAGAGGTGCCACGCTGACATTTCAGCCTTCCTCTACTTCACCCTACCACTGGCCCTCTGGTTTTGATCAGCGAAGACCAGGCTTAGCTCCACAGCGTGACAAGTACCACCAGAAAAGCCCAGCTCAGACACTACTAACCACAGAGGAGAGCGCTCAAACCCTGCCTAGGGGCCACAAGGGTTGGTGGCAACCTGGGGTGTAGAGGTTTGCAGCAAAACCAGAAGTGATGTTTAGACAGCTAAGATACTTGCTGACCTTCCCTTGGCTTACTTGAGCAGGGCTCCTCTCACCTGGGGAGAATGCTTCTCAGACCATACCTCCTCTGAAACAGTCTTTTCCTAAACACCTGATTACTCCTGTTTACCCACCAGTACAGTAAAGAGCTGTGTTAGGCCCCATTGCCTATTGTATTTTTTTGGTGTAATATATGACCTTGCACCCTTCTACTCTTTTAATGCCCAAAAGATATCAGGGCAGAGCACCAACACAAAACTAAAAGATCCTAGCAGGGCAAACAGAAGCTGACAAGACACAAGCTGAATATCCCTGGAGTCTTTTTCCCTGTTTCTGTAGGAGAAACCAAGCAAACTCTTCCTCATCCATCACCTTTGTGCCATTACGCAGGCAGCCTGGCTCACCAGAACAGGTCACATTTACTCCTTTGCAGTCATGCTCTAAAAACTTGGGCACCACTGTGCCCAAAAAGTGGGAAAGGAACTTGTTAGGTCCTTGTGCATGAAGTCAGCTCTTAGGATGAAATGGTTAAGTGAACTATAGCCGTCCTGTTGAGCATTTACGAAAACCAGGAGGGGGTCTACTCCTGGCAGCTCTGCTCCGAAGATGCAGAGTGGTCGTTACTGTCGCAGGCAGATGCAGTGGGAACAAGGGGATAAAAGTACAGATAACCTCCATTTCCCATTGCTCCCCACGCCTTAGTCATCCTCAGAGAGCTGCCCTCCACTGTGCTTTGCAGGAATCAAAAGAGCCATCTCATTTTTAACCTACGTGCCACAGCTTGGCTCTTGCATACATCATAGTGTTATGTGTCTCCTTGTAAAAGGACAGAGATAACATCCTCCTCCAGCTCATCAGCACCAGTGTGTCCCCGGATAAATTAACTACAGCAGCCACTTTTGGTTTTCTCAAACAAATTAAGATTTTGTTCTTAAACTAGGCTACAGGAAAAACATGTACAACATAGGGACAGAGAGATTATGGGCTTCATTCTAGGCTGCTTATTGCTGCTCTGCTCCAATGTCATTTCAAAGGATTTTCTCTCAATTCCCAACAACATGACAGTGATCAGAATCTCAATGTGTCCCAGTTCTCCTCCTGGAGAAGGTCAATGAGTTTCTGTCCTAACCTCTGCTACATAAGAAAGAAGATGATGCTTCACTCCTGTGATGATGAATTGTTCCGATAGAGTCATTCAGGGTTTGATCCTTAGAGTCAGAGCCGGCATTAATTTCATCAGATACAGAGCATGACCCTCACCCTTAGTTGTGCAAACATGAGACCTCTATTTAGTGGAGATGATGCCGTGGTTAAATATTTGTAATTCACTTCTAAATAAGGCTGCCTAAAGCTTAAAAATTGCCATGCCTTCCTGCTAGTTCAAGAGCATATGGAAATGCTCCTGGGTTAAATGGAGTGGTTTGTGTCACTGGGAACTAGATAAGCTAAATATTTATGGTGACTGTTATCCTGGAGAGCTGAGGTCACTGCCCGCTGCACTGTCCCGTTGTTGCGAGGTGTTTCTCACCTCTCTATGCATATGCTTTTGTCTGCTGCCTTTCCTGGAACAGTGAATGTTCATCATTCCTGGCTATGCAATGTCCATCCTTGGAGATGCTTGATACTCAACCGGACTGAGCAACCTAACCTAACTGGAACCACTTCAAGAAGGGGATGAGACTGGATGATCTCCAGAGGTCCCTTTTAACCTAAATTATTCTGTGATTTGTTCACAAGCGTACGGAACAAGTGTTACCAGTTCTTTGATTTGTCAACACTTAGCTAATTGGTCATTTATCGGCCACAAAGACAGGTAGTTTGCTTTCTCTGACTCAGTGTCATGGGTGTAAGAACAAAAAGCTAAATCAAAGAGCTTTTTCAGGGAAGACACTGCATGGTACATGAAGCAAACAATACATATCGATATTACTGAAATTAGAAACAATAAGGCTCATAGAAAAAAAAAAATTACAGACTATGAAAATGGAGTCCATCTGCCAAACCCAATAATTTTGCTGGACACATTACCTGCAGCAGTAAACACTGTTCCTAGCTTTGCCAAAAGGCAAAACTTCACCAGAGCCAGAACACTGGGTCAGCACTGTGGAAAGTACCATGGGTCAATCAGTAAAGGGCAGTCTTCCTCAAAGTGAATACTGAGCTACAAATGGTGGAATGCTACAAGTCCTGCATTATTGTTTCCACCTTTGCAGAGCTGTCCTGTGTGTCCTTGTACTCAGACTGATTAAGCTCAGCTAACTTCAGATATCTAAATTTAGTCACCTGCTTGTCCAGGCTCTACCTGTACCAAATGGAGAGTGAAACACCTTCAGATTCATCTCTCAGACTGGCTGAAGTTTCCCATTGATAGTGCCTACCTTTCACCCTTCACCCTCCTTATGTTTACACCTGGTAGGGAAGGTGTCTGCTCACCTTGCCCATTGTGTTTGCAGCCGCCTGTACTGGTCATTTCTTGTCCAGTTTCTGTCTGGCACACAAGGGAGCATTTGTCCTTGGCTGGGGCATCAGGGTACTGCCACCGGACAGAGCAGGCAGACAGCACTGTCATGACCACGAGCAGTGACCAGACCCACAGCTCTGTCAGCTCTGTCAACCAACAACACAAACCCCCAGGAGACCCAGCAGGGCCAGGAGGCACACACCCAGCATCCCACACCTTCTGGGCCTGCACACTTACGCTGTAGAAGGGAGAACTAACTAAAGCTTTGCTGACAAAAGGGCTGGTCTAATTCTATTTTATGTTCAATTACTTTGCTCTTAAAAAAAAAAAAAAAGAAAATGCTGGAGTAGAAGACATTTTGGTGTTCAGCCTGAAATGGTGCTTTATCATAAATTCCCTGCACAGTACCAGAAACATATGATCTGCACTTTGAATAAATATTTAACACCTAAAACGGGGACTCCAACTTTGATCAGGGACCACACTAGGGAATAAATTGTCATTGCTTTTAAATTGCTGCAGTTTAGCTATAGCAGGTTATATACAGCAGTTATATAAAGCTATATACAAGGAGCAGTTTCTATGCCACCACACCAGGAGCAGAGTATGAGTTATACAACACTTAAACTGAGACACTCTGTCCGAGGGAAACCATATTGCTCACTCTGGGATTTCATACTGGACGTTTATACCCTGGGTAAGAAAATGGATTTTCATAGGAATACATATTTATTTTTCTCATTCAAACAGAACATAAAAATGTGCAAAGTATTCTTTAAGCCAAATTAGAATTCAATTACTGTAACTGTTCTGTTTCTCGGAAAAAAACCCAAACATATCCATGATATTATGGGGTTTCAGATGTTCTAATTAATCCACTGCTTTTAATTGAGGATATGCCAAAGTAGCCATAGTGTTCGTTATTTAAAGAGCACTGGCAACTGGTAATGAATATTGACATCATGGTTGCTGACTCTGGGTCCTTTCACGACAGTAACCCTCCCCAAAAAGCTATTTTCAAACTTCTTACACATGCGTGAAAACAACCAGTGAGAGGGGGAAAACAAAGCAACTGTGATGCTGCATCAAAACAACTGTTCTGCTTTACAGAACTCCTATGTGTGTTGGCAGCCCTACCTACCAACCTACCCCAGCACCTTTTTTCCTGGAAAACGTCAAGGAGGAGAGAAAGAAATGAGTAAACATACTTCCCTCTTTCTCCTAACGGAAGACAGGTACTAGCTGAACATGCCATTTCAAAGGGAAAAAAAAATCATTCCCCACTGAAGTTTGTACCTGCAAGTGCTCTCCCAAACCCTTTCGCCCCCCTCCAACTCACAGCACTGCAGAGACCAAATTGGAGGAGCTTGCAATTCTGTCCATCATTCCCATGCCTTTAACACAGCTAATAACTGGAATTATCAAGGGTGATATCCTATCACTTTAAGCATATCCCAGGCCTTTATCAGATAGGAGAAACACATTCTTCTTGGCTAAGGAGGCAGGCCCAGATCCAGAAAGGTTTTTAGCTCCTACCTCTTACCAGAAGCAACAACCTGTAGGCACCTGCAGGCTCCCATGGTCCAGTAAGGCTCGTGTTTTCTAAGTCACTCACACCATAGCACATTTGCCCTCAAACCACAGCCCAGGAGAGGTGGAGAGCAGCACATGGAAGCTCCCTCCACATGCACAAAAACGCAGCTTGCATATTACAGCTTTACCAAGCACAGCTGCTGTACAATGTGTTTTACCTGTTGTGAGGTGAAGAATTTAAGTCTGGCCCTCCCCTGAGGTTTCTAGCAGCCATTTCATCTTCATGGGATCTCATTACCCAGTGCAAGAAGCCAGCCTGGTGAGCCCCATGCTGCTCCCTGGCAAGCACCTTCTGCAGGCTTTCAGTCACACCAGCAAACCTGCCACAGGATTTATTCCAGTGTGGCCTGCCTGCCCCAGTGTCCACTGCAAACAGGCTTTCACAAACAGGACCGCCTGAACCAGGCCCAGTGTGTCCACAGCTCATTCGGAGCCATGGGCCTCTGATCCATTAAGCTTTACGCTTCAGGGAAAGGACTCGCAGCACTCAGGGCACAGTGCCAGGTGACACCCAGCAGCTCTGGAGTGACAGAAATCCCTCCACACATTTCCAGCACGGGAGATGGAGGCATGATTTAGTCACATCTGCGCCCACTCCAGGGACAGAGCCCCACAGCACCCAAGGCCACCTCACCAGGACTGGCTGGGGGACAGCGCTCACCTCCAGGCTCTCCTCTAGCAGAGGCTTCCTGTGAGTCCCATCAGCCAAGCAGGATGGAACCATTTGGGAATGCCTCTGGTAACATACTCCAGCTCAGGAACTACAAGTGTAAGAGGAGCCTCAGGTCTCAGAGGACTTTGGAAAGGCACTGAGAGCTGTCACCCCCATACTGAGGCTGAGAAGCTGAAAAGGAGGAAAATCCACAGGTTACTCACACCAAGAGCGTGTCAAAGCTGGAGGTCAGAAGCTGTAAGTCTGTGCTCGTGGTAAAATGGGAAGCCACTGGGAAAGGAATGATAATATCGGAGTCATGAAGATTTATCAAAAGAGAGCATTGCCAGGAAAAAACACGAATTTAGTTTCACAAATTCCTTGCCCAGACTAACAGAACGAAAATCTTTTCTTGATGGCTTTTTGCAGCTGGGCAGAAATGGAAAATCTTTCTGTAAATATTCTCTGTCCTCTTGCAGCTGCTCAGTTGTCAGGGTGATGAGATTACATGTGAGAGGGAGAAGAGGTTAAGTATTAGCAGCAAGTAAGAAGCAATGTCTCAGGAGGATGCTGCAGCCACCTGTCAGAGCATGGGACTGACGCAAGTGGTCGGTGATGTCCTGTGCAGGACAGTTCTGCTCTTTCAGACTCCCTCTCCAACAGTAACTCCTGGAGGCACAACTGGGATTTGTCAAAATCAAGAGGGCTACAGCAGAAGCACCCTGAAACTAAGATAAGTTCAGCTCCCAGGCAGGTAACCAAGCTTGCAGGAGCCAGTGAGCACTTTCTTTGGTGCCTGTTAAGCACCAGGGTGTGACCTCATTAGAGCAGTAAGAGATGCAGAAGACCACCCTGGGAGCCTGGAACCACCTGCTGCAGGTAAGCTGAGTGGAGACTGAGACGCTCATCCCGCGTCAGAGACACTCGCAAGCGCTCCAGTCTGCCCCGAGTGCACAGCCCCCAGCACCGGAGCAAGGCACGACGGTACACGATGGAATGAAGGAATCCCACCCAAGGCTGGTGTGGGCCCCAGGCAGGAGAGGAGGCGCGGGCAGCGGCCAGGATGCTGCGGGCAGGCGCTGGCAGCCGGGCAGAGGCAGCTGCTGCGCAGGCAGAGCTCCAGCGACTGCAGACATTGACAGAGCTCTGCAGAGCACAAAGCTCGTCCGAAGGCAGGTGGAGAGAAATGAGAACAGGAATCAATTACAGAAAAACAGATAGAGCTCATACCTGCCACAAATGAAAGAAAATTGAAAAACAGTCACAGCCTTCAATAGTAATAAAAAATAAAATGTTTTGGTCTCTGGATGAGAGGCTGAGAGAAGACCTTGCAGAAGCACACAAGGATAAGGCAGGGCTGCTTGACTTTGCTCTTTGCAGGAGAATGGACATGCTGTGGGTAAAGCTCACCTCCAATTTTCAATGAAATCCTTTAACCTTGTCATCAAGAACACCTCCCCTCTAGAGAAATCAAATAAAAGCTCCAACATAATTAACTGAAAATACGGGGAATTCTTTGCCAGAGGCATCCAAAGCACTGGAGGAAATTTGGAAACACAATTCTTCACATAGCGAATTGGGAGGCAGATATATCAAAGATCAGACAGCACAAAACTAGTGGTGGGATCCATCTGATGAGATGCAGATGTCTACACCTGAGCTAATCATCCCACATGCTCTGCGTATTCACTGGTGAGTTTTTATGGCAACAGGTTTCTCGGGTCATTCCCTCTTTCCTTCCTCTGTGAGCAGTGCAAAGCGTATGCATAAAGGAGATGATACATATGAGTCATGGGAAAAAATAGATGTTTTATTTTATAAGGTGAGAAACATGATCATATCAGAGAACCTGCACTGTAAGATACCATGAGTGGAAGAGTTTAGGTTTCCTAATTCACCTGTACTTATCTGTGGGACTTAAATAACCCCTTCTGCAAAGAATTCCTAGACAAGGCTGCACATGGCACATGCACACACACGTGTCTGGGCTGGTTAGAGGGTGATTGACACTGAATAATTAAAGTGCTGCAACCTCTCTCCAGATACTTCACTTGCTGACAGATAGACAGAGAGGTGTGTGCATGCGACAGAGCACAAAGTGATTACACACATCTAGGTCTTCACTCTTTCTGGTCTCGGCTCCTTGGCAGTTTCCTCAAGTTGTCTATGTCTGTAGCCAAGTTTTAATCACTGTTAAATCACACCATATGACTTGTGCTTTGGAGCACTTTGTCAACATCAGAAATAAGTATTATTCCCACAAGGAATCCAGCTGGCCTCTAATTAGCTTTCAGAATATATCAATTAAGGTGATAATGTGCTGTCCAGTGATGAAAGCCTCTGTCTCACCAGCTCTGAGAAGATCAATACAACTGTACGATATGAAATATCTACCAATTTATTTTCCTGGCAAAAGAATCAATACAGCAATTTTAATGGGACCAATCGTCAAATAAATGTTATCAGTCCTGAAGAAGTCCCGAAACCGAACAACACCACTTGTATACATTCAAGCAATATTTTTCTTTCTGGTACTTATTACTGCAGAAAAATTACACTTGTCTTAGCAGCAGCAAAACCACTAATGTAGACAATCACCGTCCTGAGCTTCAATCTATGCATTACACGGCAAAGCTGTCTGTTTTTGTGAGAAGCTCTCCTCCAGTGCTACCTTGGTGCCAAAGAGATCTGTATGTAATAGGAGGAAAAAAAGGAAAATGACAGAAGTTTGCATCTGCCCACTTGGCTATATCATACTTCTGATAAGGGAGTGGCTATTAAAGTTCACTTCTTTAGAATTCCATGTATTTCATGGCCATCTGAGCACAATCTGAAACTCCTTGAAGCCAGGTTTGCAGCATTTGTACTTCATTTTGAGGCTCACCTGGGTCTGTTCCATACATCTGTTCCTGTCATAGCAGGCATGAGCTGCAGCATAGAAGAGCCTTGCTCTCAGAGTGACACCATCCAGGACATGTAATTAGGGATCAGCCAAGAGGTTGCTGCCCCATAAAAATATCTCACAGAAATGTTTCTACCACTAAAGCAAAATCCTGGAAAAATCTCTCATCAGCCTCAAAAATGGATCACGAGTCAGCTCAGCTAAACTGACAGAGGTACAAAACACTACAACAGCGAATTGGCTGTGTCAGGGCCTGTCAGCACCTGCTACGAAGCACTTGTCAAACCAAAAGAAAAGCTGAGACAACAGCAGATTTCTCGTATTTCTGGTAAGAACACATTTGCATTACTGCTTGCAATGAAGCATCATTAGTGTGAAGTGTTTGAATACATGCTGAGAAACAGCAGCAAGTGCACAGGCAGGGCAGTAACACCACAGATCACAGGAACCAGAGGGCTTTGGGGTGTGCAAAACCCAGAATCCACTACAGGGCATCCCTTTCCCCATCTGCGCTTGCTGCCTGGTCATCTATTCTCCTGGTAATCTGTTTTGATTTCAGTCTCTTCATCTCCTGCACTGAAGTCTCCAGGTTTTTCCTCATGTTTCATATTAATATATTGAGCAGAAAAACCCCTGTCTGGTCTAAACTGACACAACTCCATCTGGGGTGATGATGGTAGACACCAGCTACACTTCTGGATGAAGAAGAAACAACACAGAAGTCTCTTGGCCCAGGCAAACAGGGTTTATTCCCTGTCAAGCTTTTCAAATGCCCTTCTTTGCAGGCTACTCCTCAGAGACTGAAAATACCCCTCTGGGGACGTGGCCACCGGTGCCACCTGCTCTGCAACTTCCATCTAGGTGGAGGATGAGCCAGAAACAGCCTGACTGGATCCTTGTCTTCTGTTTGGCACAGCCTCTCTTGTGTTTAATAGATAAAAATTAAGACCAGCAGCAGAGTGGGGATTAGGATGGGTTTTTCGCATCTGAGCTCAGGTTTTTCAGAGGCAAAATCAATCCCTTGTCTCATTCCAAGAGTTTCTGCATCCTTGTCTTGCCAGGCACCAGCTTCAATGATAAATCTGCTGTTTGGTCCAGAAGAGAAAGCAAAATGAACTTGGAGTGAGCTCAGGGGCTACGTTCAACTCTAATGCAGGCTGTCACTGCCTATAGTAGCTCCAGAGCAAGGTCCTGCTATGAATATTTTCAGACCATGAGCTAATCTGCTTCATAAACAAAGAAACTTTCTGTTTTCTCTCCTGAATATAAGGCACCTTTGAATAGCTTCTCATTTTTAACATTACAATGAGTTATAACCCCTTTGTGACTCCATGTAATTACTTTTGCAGCTGAATTGCATATGTATTAAGTGTAAATTCCTGAAAGAGTAACAAATACAGAAACTGTTCCTAAACAAAAGGTACAGGCTGGTAAACCCAACCACTCGAGTTCACAGCTGCATTTCCACAGGTACAGTTATGGTCACTGTGTGCCAGAAAACAGCCAAGTACTTTTCCCTCATTTCAAAAACCATTTTGCCTCCAAATTCAGAAAATTACTTTGACAGGCCACCAATAAGTGATGAGAAAGGAATCAGTGGTGTCCCTACTGATTTATAGGTTATTTTCTTCACTGGCCGTATGTTGCTGAATTCTTGCAAGGCGTTGAGAAACTTCAAAGCATTTCAGCACACAGCTTGACCTGAGCACGTTCAACTCCTAATTCATTTTACACAGCAAATGGTTTCCTTTCCAATAGCCCTCGAACAGCCTATCACAACCTGGCTGTTGCTGCTGCTTAGATCAATATATTAAACTGAGAAGTGTTATTCAAGCAGAATTTCATTTATAAAATAAAATTCTTGCAATGAAAGCTGAAATCCTGCTCTCTCCTCCATCTGGGCCTCCCCACCATTGCTGATACAACTGAACCCCTGCCAAGAAAACAAAATCAGTTCCCCAAAGCTGCCCCCGAGACAGCCTCACTGGCTCTTTCTTCACAATGTTTTGGCTAAATATAGGTCCTTGAAGGCAGCTCCAACCAGTAAGTGCTGCTCCTTGTGAGCACCAGTGACAGGTCACAAGCTGGGAGATCATTTTTATGGAGTCGGGGTCAAAAGTGAGGCTTTTTTTTCAGCAACATCAGCCCTGAGGCCACCTCTGCTCTTAACAAATCAGCAGGAATTTTATCAGCGACCTTGAGGCACAGAAAGTACTGAACATTTCAGAGGCGACCTAGCCCCTTTCAGATGCTTCAAGCAGTAGTTAAAGCACTGTTTAAATAGACAGAGAGTTCCTCCTTCATCCTGCAGTTTTAAACGAGGGTAGTAGGCTTATGTCAGCACTTCTCCAGGCACCAATGTGCCCAAGAGGGAATTACCAGCAGACTCTCCCAGGCAGCAAACCTGATGGCTCGTTTTGGAACAAAAGCCAGAGGCACCTGCAGGATGTGCATCTAAAAGACCACTGCACCCAGGCCCGTGTTCTCGACTCTCTTGCTAGCTCAGCATTCACTTGGGGTCAACAGCCCTGCTCATACGATCTTTAAAACCCTCAGCAGAGACTGTGCACTTTCATTAGCCACAGCTGAATCCCAGATTGGCAAATAGCAGCTGAAACACCTGTTTTTAATTGAAATGAGTCATGATAGACAGATTTTCATTAGTGTTCATACTAAAGTTGCTCTTCGTAGGGCAATCGTCCATTAATCTGATCGTGATCATGGTTTTCTTAATGATGTGGCAACTCGATAAAACATAGTTCATAAAGTGAAAAATTTCTCTTCTTTCTCCAAGTGAGTCGCTGCTCATTTCCATTCACTGTAATCTTTCTTACACTGTGCATAACATCAGCCTCTTAAGAATGCAGATCATTTTCTTGAGGCTTGTCCCGGAGTCCCAGCGTCCATGCAGGGGCACCACTTGTCCAAGAGCACTTGCTGCACCAGGGATGCAGTGTGGAGCTGCAAAATAAAACCAGGATGTTCTCTTAACAGTTCTCACAGTGCACCAGAGATCATCCAAGGACAGTGGTCCTGCTGGAGGGGACACTGTGTGTTAGGGAGCACATCTGCTCCTCTGCTCATTAGCTGCTGCTTCACTGAATCTTACACACTTTTCAGATGACAAATGATGGGCAAGAGTGAGAGCTGAGAGTGAAGAGGTGACATGTTTCTCACATCAAGCACACATGAACCATGATGAACCTGCAAAGTTTTATGTAGTTATAAATTGAACACACAGACAACCAAAGCCACTCTCCACAGCCAGACAATTAACACTTTGCAGAGCGACCATGAGCTGCCTGGAGCTGACCCTGTCACTGAAGTATGCAAGGACTAAGGCGGGGGAAGATTTGCCTCTGGTGAAAGGAGAATACATGACCCCAACCTGGGAGGCAGCAACCCTACATTTCGGAAAAGGTCACCCTTGCACAAGCACACATATACAGGAGCACTGCAGAGGTTTGCAGCACCATCCTCTGCCCTGCACAGCTCCAGTCGTCCTCAGAGGGACCCCTTAGCCTGGCTTCGATGGCTGCGCTTGGACGGGGACACAGCAGTTGCTCGGGGAACAAACCCAGACGGCTGAGGGGAGTCAGGGCAGTGGCAAAGAGATGCTGGGCAGGGCGGGCAGGCAGCCACAAGCCCCTCACCAGGGAGGACCACAGGCAATTTTTTGGGGTGTCACAGGGCGGGTATTTCTTGTCAAATCGGCTGTAATGCTCAATAACACACAGCAGATTAGAAAATGAGGAGGTAGGGGGCTGAGAAGAGGGGAGGGCGTATTTTAGATGACTTAACATAGGGGATCAAACACTGCAGATTCATTTCTCTAATAAAACACTCAGCACGTGATTTTGTGGTGTTGGTTGTTCTTGCAGAAGCTGTGGCTGCTGCAGCCACTTACATTAACTGAACACAGAATGAATGCTAACATCTCTGCAGAGCTAAATAGACAAGCTCATATTTTCACTTAGTGGAGAAAAACTGCCCCTCTTAATGCTTTATGACTTGACTGACAGAAAGGAAATTTCAGTGTCTGTGCAGGCAGACAGGAATAGATGGGGAAAATGATGAATATTTACAATACAGAGGAGACTATTTAGGTGAGATATTGAATATTATCCAACAGAAATGTGAGTGGAATTGTTGCTAAATGCATAAAATCTTATATTACCACAAAGGGAGTTGTATTTTGAACATTCAAAATAATTCTGAATAGCTAATGCAATGAAAGAGTTTATAGTAAGTACAGTCTTGCAAAATGGCATAGTTGGCCAGTCACACTTGCCAAAAACCCAGAGAGGATTTGATTGAATTTCGGAAAAGACTAAATGACTGTATTGGCACTGGTCACCATGGCAGCCCTGTGGGACAATTGCACAGGCCTGTCCCCCATGGCTGCACCCACAGCTACAGCCACTCCAGAGCAGGCAATCACTGACAGCCAGGAGAGGAATGTCTCACGGCCAAACCTACTCAAGCCACCTCTGAGGGGCCCAGTCAGGTTTCCACAGGCAGGAGACAGTGGCCACCTCCCACCCCAACGTCTCCCTGCTTTCGGCTTCACTCTCCTTGGTGTTCCCTTACTCTTTGCCCTGCCAAGGGTCTCCCAGAGCTTGAGTTTTTTCTGTGCTATTTGTCTCCGTGCAGATCTCATACTGCTGCCAACACCACTGGCAGGAGCTTGGGCATCTTCCTGGTGCCCTCCCTTGGCAGAGCAATGCTACTGTCAAGGTCCCACCACGGTGGGATTTTGGCAGCTGCTCAGTCCCGGGCAGAGAGGGTTGGCAGCAGGCTGAAGGTGGACAAGATCTGCGCTCCTGTCCTTTGCTTCCACGTCAAACAGAGGATAGAAACTACAACCTCAGATGCTTGGCAGGAAAAAAGAGAGCTGAATGCAGAATTTTACCCTCCCTTAATTCTATTTAGCAAGTTTATGGAGGGGAGCTGTTCTTTTAGCCAAGGGAATTCTGCATCACTAACAGATTGGTATTGTTTATGCTGAAACTGGGTGCTGAAGAAGCAAATCAGTTTGCAAAAAAAAAAAAGTATCAGCATCTACAAGAAACAACAGAAAGAGTAAATGGGCTTAATTAGTCATTAGACAAGGAACTAGATTAGCGTGTTCTTACATATATTTAAGAAATACAAGCTCTTAATCCTACCCAGTGCACTTTATTCCTTGTGCTGGGTAACCCATCTTTGTAAAGACAACTCTTTGAACAGCTGCATAGGTCAAGGACCATCTCTCCCAGCAGCCACGGCCACCGAGCAGATGCTGGACATGAGCTTAGCCTGAGGGAAGGCACACCAAGTTTCCCCTGCACACTGGTCCCTTGCAATCCACTTCACTGCCTCTCTGCTAGGCATTGGAATAGGAAAACAAATTTATAGAGTTTTAAAAAAAGCTGTCAGTGAGAGGCTTGAAGAAAAGCTCCTGGGCCAGCCCCTGACAGCTGACATCCTCACGTCACCTCCTCACTGCCGTATGCTGCAGCACACAGGTTTGCCAAGGGACATCAGCCAGAGCACTGTGCTTCTGCCTGCGACTGTTTCTCCCCTGTGATAGGCGAGGAAAGGTTTTGGCAAGAGAATGCCAAAGCCAAGCTTGGTAGCTCCCCACAATGTTCTTTTGAATGTTCTTATTTTCCTGATGGAGGATGGAGAGATTTACAAAGGAAAACTCCAGAAATAGTCAGATAAAGAGAAATAGCATTCTTTATCTCTCAGGGGACAAAAAGGGCTCATGTGCACTGCCCTGTGCATTCCAGACAGTGTTGGAATGAAACAGGATGTTTGCTGCTCACTGTAACCTCACTGCTAATTCCCTGTTCCGATTCTTAACCATGTCCCAGGTCTTCGGCAAACAACCATCCCCACAGGTCAGGATTACCGAGGACAAGCTTAGCAGCATCCACGCAGAAACTGTGCCATTGACCATGCCCTGGGATTTGTGAGCAGGACATCCGGTTTTCCTTCAGGAAACAGGGTCCATCTGCAAGCTGACTTGCCCTCATTTGAGTGTGCGATATTGAGTGGGATGACACTAAGTCATTTACTTAATTCCAAGCATTTCTGTGCTTTCTCTGCACACACTAATGGCCATTTCAGTCAAAACCAATCAGGTTAGGTTTGCACAGACACTCTGGGTGTTTATTTAAAGAAAAAAACCCTAAATTATTGGGAAACGGGTGCAGGGTAACACTTACACGGGGAATCAAATCTCCTAACTGGATGATCATCCGCTTTCTGCTGGCAACAAGTCTCCACCGCAAGGGTCCTCGTGGCAGCCTCTGAGCCACCCATGAGCTTTTATTGGAAAGCCAGGGCACCAGTTTGAAGCACACTGGCAAGTTCCTAAGTGCAGCTGAGAGTGTACTGGAGTAGACTTACCTCATTGCTAGGTGAAATGATTCATGTTAGTATTTGTTTTAAGAAGAGAAAAAAGGAATCCCAAAACCAAATTCCACAAAGGACTGGTAGCCTCTTCAAATAGATAAGAACTGTACTCAGGGTAATGCCGTAAAAAGCCTGTAACCTGCTGAAGTGTGATTTGTTAAGACATTTGTGGTGACTAGCAAGCTCAGATTAGTTCCTAAAAGCCATATTCATTAGCTTTCACCGAGCTCATGGGATAAAAACAAGTTGCATTTCAGTACAATCAAATGCATTTGGTGGGAAGGATCACATGAATATGGCCATTAACCATCCAGACCAGAGGAGCTGTTTCACTTCCTAAAGAAGTGCAGAACGTATATATGATGGACTTGCAAAAAATTCAGCTATATTCCATTTCACCTTAAGTGTGATAAGCTCAAGCACATCAACATGCTTAACAGCAAGTTCAATTTACAGCCTGTACTTACACATTGCTTTTTTTTGTAGAAGCTGAGGTTTAGCATCAGAGGGACAAGCTGTGCATGACAGAGAGGACTCCTGTAATCCCGGAGAGGCCATAGCCAGGAATATTATCTTCCTCCAGGACCCCATACGTGATTAGGAGAACAATGCTCATTAGTTTCCTCTTAATGCAGCTGAAATCTCAGCACGGCTACTTCCCAGCTCGAAAGGATTTCAAAAACTGCTCAACAAAACTAATTTAGTTTAATTAAACTTATCTATATTTTATAGACAAAGCACATCTCAGACAATGTGCCAAACTTACAGATAGCATTGACCCAAGAGATTCCACTCCTGGGTAAAGCTGCTAGCTGATAGCCCAGTGTAATTTAAGCAATAATTTTTACATGACTGAATCTGATGAATAGTTTTCTTTGTGAAAAATGGCTTCTGGCCAGACATGGACAAAAATAGGCAATGAACAAGGCATTCTTGGAACAGATCAACTTCTCTCTACTGATTTAATCGTAGCAATACCTCCTAACAGACCTGAAAAGAATGTTCTTCTGCATTAGGCTCTCTAATTCCTTGATGGTTTTGACTGACTTATTTGCCTTTGAAGTTGGGTGAGCATTTCATTATAAAAGTGTTCACTACTTTATTATAAAACGTCCACATGGTATAGACTAATGCCTCGATAGCAATTTTTATGACTTACAAAGATGATGGCAATGCATTTTTCTGGCATCTAGTTCCACCTTTAAAGATAAAATTTGCAGATCCTTCTGCAAATAAACCATTCATCTGGAAGGATAATACTAAATTAAGAGGAGCTGCAAACACCAGAGAAGAGAGCAATATGAAAAAACAAATCTAATGAAATGTGGTCCAAAAGTGAAGGTAATAGTCTTTTCTCACTAGAACTGTTTATTGCAAATTGTATGTCTCTTGGGTTACCTTAACTGTTTTCTGGATCTTGTAGCTTGAAGCACGCTGGGTGCAAGGTTTGGCTCCACTCTGCACAAGGTCCCTATGAAATTAACAATAGAAGTGGCTGCTGCACAAGTGTTACTGTCCTTCAGCCGCCTGTCACCAGTCTTCTGCCCAGTTCCCAGAATGGGCAGTATAAGGAGTCATCTCTTCCAGGACAGAAGCAACCAGCTTATTTTAAACCTCAGGTTATTTGCCACAGGGAGGTTACGGCTGGGGCACTGACCTCCAGCATAAAAGCAGTAACACCCTGAGCCGCAGTGGCCATTTCTGCAGCAGCTGCAGCCTACCACAGCTCAGCATCCCTGCTCCAAGGCATACTCCATCTCTCACAGGATGTAAGCATCAATCAGGTCAAACTAGAGAGCAGCACGATAAAGAAAAACATCCATTAGTAACCTTTACTAAGAGCCATTTTCTTCTTGTATTTAGTATCAGTTTAGTTACACATATCCAGGATTACAGGAACCCACAGGGTCAGTTTAGTATCTTCAGATCTTGTGCTATGTTTTATAGTCTGAATTGAATGTTCTCTACCATAGCTCTCTGTTTTTTAATGTTTTGCTTCAGGCATTTCTCTCTCTTTATGAGTATGGCCAGACGGCAGGACACACCAATCAATGCTGCAGCTGAACTCAGACAGTTGCAGGAGGAATTATTTTCTATTTCTATTCATATAATATTTAAGGAAAAATACCCATTTAAAATGTTTAATATTAATCTGAAATCCCTTATGTTAGAGCCTAAATTTCTTACAGTCTTCCACAATTTAATGTGCAGCATCAATATGGTCTTTACGAAGTGAACACTGAACAGAAACTTCCAGGATGCTGAGATTAACACTACCTCTGCTATGACACGTTTTGTGCCTCATGAAAGTACTGCAAGCTGGGTATCTTCAGTAGCTAGCACATCTAAGGTCAGTCTATTTAACTGATCTAAAAAACCCAAACTCTTCGGTGCTCTCATGACTTTTACCTGACTTCCAGTTTTCATCCAAAGAGGCTTCAAACAAATTGTAATAAATTATCTGGCAAACAAATGTCTTCGTTATTTCACACACAACAAAGAGAAAAATTGATTCTGAATAAAAGCTGACTAAACTATGCCATTACATAAATTCTTGATGTACATCTGGAGAATTAGCTACATGTAATAGATCTTAATGCTACACCCAACTATAAATCAACACACTAGAACCGTTCTAGCAGCAGAAGGAAATCAACCACTATTAATATAATATACAAATGCAAACAAATCTGAAAATTCATTATTTAAAACAAGACTTCCTGCTTGGCAATTTAAGAATGTTTCCTGGCCAATGGCCTTGGAAAATACTCAGCACCTTACTCGGACCCTTCCACCCCTCCTGAAGGAGTCTCCAAAGGCGGCTTCCCATAGCCTGCAACTTACATGGGTGAAGAAGCCTGAAACCCATCCTGGCAGACAGTGCAGCACCTGAAGGTCAGGGTTCTGCACAGAAGGCGGGTCAGATGCCAAGTGGGAGGCTGCTCTTGGTAAACCACAAGTGATTTATGAGTTGTGGATCAACTACATAAAGTCATCAGGAAAGTCTGGTTACAGACAAGCCGAATGATTTCCCCGCTTCCATTTCTCCTGTGTAAAGCTGGGACAATGCTTATGAAGTACAACCTTGCAAGAGCTTGGGATTTATTCTGATGCTACAGTGGCACTCCTGGGACCAGGAGAAAAGGAGACAGATGATGGGTGGCATGCCCAGCTGGCCCTGCTCCACCTGCCCGTTAACCGTGGACACACATCCCAGCTCTTTTGGCATCAGATTGAGAGGTCCCCAGGCGTGGATTGAAACAAGCTCCCTGGAAAACACCCTTCAGTCAAGTCAGTCCTGAGACTGGAATTTGTTTTGTGCATTTGTGCTTGTTTTCTTAGACCAGAAAAGCACTGCTAAAAGCAGACCTGGTGTGGAGCCTCTTAAAGCAGATCTACAGCTGACAGGAATGATAACCCAGAACCACAACTACTTCCCAAAAATGCTGAATGCTGGCTTTTTTGTCTTAATATTTCTAGCATATGCAGCAGTTACCTGTTCTTACATACACTTATGGCATCAAGCACCTGCCTTAAGTCCCTTTCCTCTTCTTTTTTACATGGCTTTTTTATATACACATCATGCCCTCAAGGATGGACATATTTGAAGTAGATGGGCAAACTTCATAAGGATTCAAGAAACAATGGCTCTATATCAAACAACACAAATACATTAGAAACTTCATTATTCAAAATTATGAAGGTAAAAACACTTGAAAAATTATTTTTATGCAGACAATTAAAAAATCATCACAAGATTAGAAGTGCACCACAATCCTTCCAACATGTGTAATTTAATTTCTAGTCTTACTGTTCAGGAGGTAAGAATATTTCTCTCCCACTTCAGCATACAAATAAGAATATTCTAGTCAGGAACAGTAAGTATTTTGGTTTTTACTTGCTTGCCCCAACAAACTCTGTTCACACTTCTTAGAGCAAAGCTTTGATTTGAGAGACTTCAGATGATGTACAAGACAACTGACCACCACCAAGTACACCATGAATCTGTGAACACCTCTAAGAAATACACATCACTGTACATATTGTCATCCATATCCAAATCATCTCTGAGTAGCTTTCTGCTGGTGGAGCTCTCTGCACTGCAGTTTTCTGCCTTCCTCCACAGCTACAGGAGCAGGAGCTCTGCTATCCCAGCATACAGGCATTTTTGTTGAGGCTGCTCATTACATTCACTGCAGCCATTCACACGATGGCACATGGGACACGTGCACCAGTCACAGCAGCACCACAGCAGATCCTTCTTCATTAACAGATTCATCAGTGATGCTGGTCCCAGATCACAATGTTTTCCAGGCCCGCTGTGGCACTGTAGACTAAACAAACAGTGTTCATCAGCTGCCAAGCAGGTCCCATCTTTCATGTTAAGCTGTTTGTGAAACTCAGTCATTTCTTCTCATTCCACATTGTCAGGAAAGAGCAGATGGCAGATGTGCTCCGCCTATAATATTGTTTTTATGATACCCTGCCTGCTGGCAGAGCAGTGGAAGAAACATTTGGAGACAAGAATTTGCAGTATATTTTCAGTTTTGGGTAACTGAGCTACAAGACAGCACAGGGTACAGGGAGAGGAGGAAAGGCTTGTACTGAATAGGTGCTGATAGATTCCTGTGACCAAAAAAAAAAAAAAAGGAAAAAGTGAAAAAGTGATATTGACAAAAAGGAGTATTTAATACGTTCATACGGAAAGACCAAACAGATACAACTATGAGACAATGTGTTCTCATTCATATGGGATTCAAATACAAGACTCAGTTTTAGCTTCTAAAAGTTGTTTTCCGAATTGCTGCACACCAGTGACAGAATCATAACAGAAATGATACCTGAAGGATAAACATATGCTTCCATAACAAAGCTGAAAGAGACACCATTAAGTTTACATCAAGGATCTAGCAGTTTTTATTAAAATATTTTTAAAATATGTACCTTATACACAGAAGAAAGTACATACTTTATTTTTAAGTAATATGATCTGAGCTGCCAACAGTATTTCTTCCTTAAGAATTTTAGTATGCATATATCTTCCAGAATAACAAACCTGGCACAGTCAAGAAAGGAACATCCTGTTTTCATTTAAAGCAAGATTAAAATAAAAGAAGATAATTGCTTCAAAACTTGGAGATTTAAAATTATGAACGTGCTACTGCAAAATGACACCTGGGGATTTAGGTTGAAAAGTTCATTTAGAAAGCCTTATAAATCAAACTAAATATTGTCTATAACCTATGAGCCAGTCTAAGGCAAACCCATTGCACGTGGAACTCATTTATCTACATTCACTGGTACCCAGCTGCCCAGATGCCAAATTCATTTTGTGTAAACTACTGACAAAATTGTGGAAATGTCCCTGTCTTGGGGTGCCAAACCGGCACAGTCCCAGAGAAGAAAACCTGCAGAAAAATAATTAGCTGTGACTGTTGAGCAGATGCAGTACAAGCTCTTCATCCTCTGCCAGAGAAAGCCCAGTATCTAATGGCAAATAGGGGTCCTCCTCTTGGCTGAATTGCTCCTTCTTTCTTTTCAGTGGCGTTTCTTCTGCTGTGGCACTGTTGCTATAGCTTCTCTTCCTTCTTCCACTCTTCTCCTCAAGTTCACTGCAGAAAAAAATCAATTAGTCTTTTTAGCAACTGTGGTAATCAATATCATCATGTAATCTAACAATTCCTTTTAAACAAGGTAAATCCGTGTCAAGATAAGAGCAAACAAAATTACAATTCAGAAGGGTGAAGCAATGGAAGCTGATGGACTCTGAATGTCTAAATTAGAGCTGCTCTCACACCAAGGTGGTGGTGGATGTTCTGCTGTCTTAATCAATTACAGCGTATCAGGATATTGCTATCAGTCTTATCTAATATTTGCTGCCTAATACAGCAACAGACAACTTGACAAAACTGATTTAGCGATGTGTCAGTGGACCTCGACATGCATTCAAGATCTTGCCTACAATAAATATGCACCAAAAATAAAACTGTAAGAACTGTCATTTCATTGGTGAATGCTACACTTACTACAGTTTTGATTTGGGACTATCTCATTTGATCACTCTTTCCCTTCTTTCAGACATTTCCCTTGGAAGCTACTAACCACCTCTTCGCTGTGAGAGGAAGAGGAAAGGCCTAAACCCAGTAATTTTCTCTGGTGAATTCCTATTTCTTCTGCTGTTTTTCTTAAGACTTGAATGAATTGCCTTTTGCAGCCTTCAATCTGGATGAAACAGCTGCCAATCTGTTTTATAACCCTGGCCTCTACCACATGGCCACGGGACAACAATGGGAGGAAAGACAGAGCCTTCATGTATCCTCATATGTTTTTTCTCCAAAACATAGAAAAATTGCTATAAATCTTCTTATCTAAGCTTAAAACAATCTAATCTAATAAAACCTATTCTGAGATACATCTGTGAACCAGATTATAGAGAGTTGGCTGTTGTGTGCTGTAGGGTAGAATTCATACCCCAAAAACACGAAAATGCAAACCCCCGCACCCCAAACCATTCTATCCCAACAAGCTAACGAAACAAAACAGCATTGTCAGCTTTACATGTCTGTATTTTTTAAAATATAACAAAAATAAAAACGGAACTTCAAAAACAGAGTTTAGACTTTTCTAAAAAAGTTAGTTGAATTCAGATTTTCAATTAAAATTTGTCGAATTTCTACTCAGAAAATTCAGTTTACTTACAAAAAGAATTTCAACAAGAATTTTTTAAATGTCCATAACTTTTACAATTGCTTAAGTGTAAATGCAATGCTTGTGAAATATTTCACTGAGAGATACTGTTTAGAGACTTAACAATTACAAACAGCAGTTACAATAAATAGCTCTAATTGGGGAATACTGTCCTTAGAATCAATACAGCAGAGAAACCCAATGCCCAATTAAAACCACATTCAGCTGCCCACCTTATTTTTTTCCACTAATAGGACTAGTTAACAGTCTGTGAAATGCTGGTTTCACCACTCACTGGAAACCAGCCTAACCCAAACATTAACCCCAAAAGATGGCAATTTTCAGCAAGTTCCCAAATGCTCTCTGAGAGGGATCAGCAGCACAACACAGCTTGTACACTGTGCTTTCTGGCTGCCCCTCCATAGAGATGAAGGAGGTATTACACGAGATCTGACAGCCTTGTGCTGGTGGGCTGCACATGTATGACCTGCCTCCCTCTCTTGTCCATCCCACCTTTCATAGAAGAACAATGCCACCTCCTGCCTACTCATTACAGCCCAGAGAAAGGAGGAAAATCCTCTAAGAAACATCCTGCATTTCCACAGTTAAGGCAAATGAAATATCCTACTTTTATATTATTCTTTCCTGCCTACCCAAGAGAAATTGTGTAAAGAAACGTGGTCTAGTGCAAAGTGTCCCTGCCTATGGCAGGGGTTGTCGGACCTACATGATCCAGAAGGTCCCTTCCAACCCAAAACATTCAGTGATTCCATGAATAGATGATGACTGCTCCAAATACTCACTCTTCCTATAATTCACAGGATATAGCAACTTTGCTGGCTTTGAGCTGTCATTTGCATGGGGGCGGCTTTTCAGGGCTCGCTACCAATATTTTATTCCTTTTCTGGGGAAAGGACTCTCATATTTCCCTCTGTAGTGCTTAAGATATTCCATAAATGCCGAAGCTATACTGACAGTATATGAAAATATACTGAAGCATAAAGAATTATCACTTTTCCAAGTGGACGGTGTGGGTCTGGGCTGGAGTTTCATGGTGTTCACTTTGATCAGGACAGACTGTAGGGGTTCACTTTAAAAGCACAAGGAAGACCTCATTAAGTAAAAGCATTTTAGCTTGTTTGCAAAAGAGCCAATTATTTCCAGTCTTTGAACGGACTCTGAAGCCCAGTTTGCATTCATAATTGACTAATGCTTCATCCAGGACATTAGTTAAAAACATCTTAGCAATTAAAACACTGCAGAAACCTCACAAGCTATGCATTTGTACCTACAAGCCATGAAACAGCAGACTTTAAATACCAAAAATTATAATCACTTCTGGAGTTTCAGAGGCCCATAGGCCTAGATAACTATAAGGTAAAACATTCAAATATAAAACACATTTAGAAGGAACTGAACTGCGAGATTCCTCAATTTTTTCCACAAACAAAAGCACATTAACACAATTATGACTAATTTTCATCGTAAGTTTTGTGGGATGATTCTGCTGAGTCAAGCTGCTTCTTACTGTTACTGAGGGATTGTGCAGCTTGATTAGCAGTGTAAACTGAAGATGCATCTACACATTAGCAAGTGTATTTTTACACTAATTTGACCCCAGCTGGGCTGTGAACTGGAGAGGTGAGTAAAGAAGAATGTGTAACACAGGAAGCAGCAGCAGCAAAACCAAGAAGCAATGAAGAGAGCTAAATAGTTGTGCTTCCGTGATGCACAAAAAGTAGATGCAAAACAGTGTTTGATAACGACAGCTTAGGAAGGTAAGCAGACAATCATGTGAAACGTGCAAATGAGATGTTCCTAATTTTGAGATACAGAAGAAAGACAGACTGACTGTCCACAGAATGATTTGGGTTGAAATGGGTTCTTTGAAGAACAGCAAGTCCAACTCCCATCCCTGTTCCTCCAGGATGGATATTTACCAGCGCTGGTTTGGGTGGTGTGGAAAGGGGCTGTACTACCCTGGAGGAGCAGTCAGAGTTGTAGATTTTACAAAAGGTAACAGTGGCAATTTTAAAAGGAAGATGAAAAATGTGTGGCATCATGATGCTCAGAAATATCCTGTGCTCATTCAGGGTGCTTCTCCTTAGCTGTCTGGACAGAAAGCTCTTTGGAGGAGATCTAAGAGGCATAACTCTCAGCTCCACATATGAAAGGACTGAGTGTGCAAAAGCAGCTATATGGGAATAACTTCTGCACTTACTGTCAAATGAATTCCTCTTCAGTCTCCATTAACTGAAGGCCTGTCACTCTGCAGAGCCAGTCTTTTTATCACTGGTCATTTTCCATGGACATAAATGGCAGCTTACTCCTCACAAACACACAAACTCACAAACCGATGCGCTACCAGCTAGCGTCCACAAATAGCCAAAATAAGGTTATTCTAAGGTAAATTATTTTCTAGCAGAACAATTCACTTAGAAAGCAACCCCCAATTCAGATCCAAACTGAGGCCAGCGCATCTTTTTGTCTTCTGCTTTTAACATTTCAAAAGTGGCATGAGCATCTGATTTACAATTCCTTCCCTTTACCATCTGGTGAAATTTAGCTTTTCAGCTGCCTGAACAATCCATGCAGTCTGAGGCTGACTGATGAAAGGATTTACTCTGTATTTACACAGGTGAGAAGCCAACTTGTCAACAGGCACAGTAATTTCTGTGGCCACCATTTGCACAGCTGTAACAACCAAGTAAGATGCTATCATCTGGTAGGTAATATTTATTATTTAAACATTTAAGAATGGTTTATGAATCCTGTCCCTAAAACAAACATCAGCATATCTCAATGGCATCTGGGAAACAGGACCCAACTATGACCCTGATAGCTATACACCAAGAAACTCTAATTTTAAACTACTACAAAATAAACTCACAGGTATGTTTTCAGATAATACCAGGGAAAAATAGAAAGCTTTAATTGTTAGTATTTAACTCGCTTCTGGACTTTAAGCAATGTCTTAACAAGCCATAAGGCTTAGATTCTAAATGCTTGAGAATGAGCGATTTGAAATGTGCAGTCACACAGCCAAGCTGCTGTTGTTTAAAACAACGTGGTCCTGCAAGATCTCCAGACAGGCTCTGTTTCACTTAACATTTATCAGAGAATGCTTTGGAGCCTAGGTTTACCACCACTCCTCTGGAAACAAACCGCCCTTGCCACTGAACTACAGGCCATGAGTCAAGTTTCCAGGATGCAATAAAGCACACAAGCTCTTTCCCAAAGAAATGTACAGGAATAATGAATGAATCTGCTAGTAAAATACAGTTCAGAAAAGTTAGGAATAATTTATTCCATAAATATTGGCATTTTGCTAATCAAACATGCTGTGCCCAAAACTTTTTCCACGTAATAAATTTTAATTCACAAGGCCATGGCAGCAATCCTAATGAAGATTAATTACCATAGTCCCTTCCATAAAGCCCAGTGCAGCTTCTTCCTTACTTGCTGTCAGAATGCTACAGCACACAGAAACGGTAATTAAAATATATTGTGCTGTGTTATTTTCTGGATCTGGACAGGCTGGATCAAGCAGCTGAGGCCACCTCTATGAGGTTCAACAAGGCCAAGGTCAGGTCCTGCAGCTGAGTCACAACAACCCCAGGCAGTGCTACAGGATGGGGGCAGTGGCTGGGAAACTGCCCAGAAGAAAAGGACCTGGGAGTGCTGGTCAACAGTGGCTAAGCATGATCCAGGGTGTGGCCAAGAAGGCCAATGGCATCCTGGCCTGGATCAGCAGTGGTGTGGCCAGCAGGACCAGGGCAGTGACCGTCCCCCTGTACTCGGCACTGCTGAGGCCACACCTCGAATCCTGTGTTCAGTTCTGGGCCCCTCACTGCAAGAAAGGCATTGAGGGGCTGGAGCGTGTCCAGAGAAGGGCAACGGAGCTGGGGAAGGGTCTGGAGCACAAGTCCTGTGAGGAGCAGCTGAGGCAGCTGAGGGTGTTTATCCTGGAGAAAATGAGGCTCAGGGGGGACCTTATCACTCTCTGTAACTGCCTGAAAGGAGGGCGTAGCCAGGTGGGGGTCCGCCTCTTTTCCAAAGTAACAAGTGACAGGGACAAGAGGAAGTGGCCTCAAGTTGCACCAGTGGAGGTTTAGATTGGATAACAGGAAATATTTCTTCACCAAAAGGCTTGCTGTCAAGCCCTGGAACAGGTTGCCCAGGTATTTAAAAGACATGTAGATGTGGCACTCAAGGACATGGTTTAGTGGGACTTGGCAGTGCTGGGCTAATGGTTTGATCTTAAAGGTCCTTTTCAACCTAAATGATTCTATGATTCCCTTACTGGCCATTCCACTGATATAAATCAAAACACCTCTACAACTGAATATATAAGCCTCTATCAGGAGCAATTCAATATCTCAATGTCCAATTTTGCAGCTAATTAGAATAACCAAGGCTTTTAAACTGAGACCTTTTATAATGTCTCTCCTATGGTGCTTTTCTGGCCATCACAGCATTAAGTTCTGGCCTTCACAAAGACACAGATATGACCTGAATAATCCATGTTAGAAGGAGCACCATGATTTGCTGATGAATCATCTCGAAAGACAATGTAATGTCAACCTCATCAAGAATGACCTAAACTTAGCAGGTCAACCTCAGCATCCTGCTGTAAGAAGAAGCTATAAGAAACTGCAATTTGCCCATAATTTTCATAAATACAGGAAGGCACACAATAAAGTAGCACTGACTACTAACTTGCACACTTGTCATCTGCTGACTGTCCATAAAGTCACAAACAAAACAGTACCAGAACTAAGATATTTCCCCTCATGTCCAAGATCTTTTCCATGCTGATCTAGGAGTTAATGTGATCAGTCACACCCACTAAAGATTTAAAGAAGGTAATTATGAGGTCAATCAGAACTTTGTCCTTCCTCAACATTTTTTAAAGAAGTTGAGGAATTAGAAATACCAAAAACTTAATCTGACTGCAAAATGAATATTTAAGAAATCCAGCTGCTTTTCTTTCACCCTGTTCTATATTCTTAGATTTTTCACCTCATTAACAATTTGTATTTGATAGCCTTAAACCAAATATGATGAATGTTGCTAGATATACAAAAATTAATCTCATATTACATGCTTGAAGTCATTAATTACTCTGCTTGTAGAGGTATGGCTGGAAGGGAATTTTATGCAAATGCAAATTTAACTCATGATTTGTACAGCTCCCCCAGTTTAAAAAAACTCTGTGGGAGGACAGAGAGAATATTAACAATGATTTTGATTTCTGCAACCACGGACAGATGGTCTATTTTTAAAGACTCTTGAAGGAAGACACCCTAGGTCTCACATACTTACTATGAATTATCCCTTTTAGAAGCATTTTTCTCACCTTAAAGCAAGGAGCAGCTAGTGTAGCCCAACATATCTCTATTTTAATCCAACACTTTGAGCAAAATGCTTGGATTTTGGAAATATAAAACAGAACAGAGTTGTGATTTCTAACCTCAAAGCCTAATTTCACTGTCTGCTATTCTTAGCTGATTTGTTTTTTGAAGTCATTAGGTCAGCATTTCCCAGCCCCAAATGCAACTCCTCATACAATGCAATAGCAATTCTAAGAAAGATGGAGGAAGCATAAGCACTGATTTAACAATCCAGGCCCAAATTAATTTCCTTCACTGTATCTTGCTCCTTCTCAAAAGCATTCTATGGAGTGCTCAGAGCACCTCACCAGACATACCTACACTGAGCATCAAAGCTGACTTTGGAGAAGTTGCAAACAGCCTTTATATTTCTAGGAGTGCCCAAACAGGGTGTGTTGGAATGCAGAGCCATTGATGACTCTGGTGACAGCGCAGCATGTGATGGATAATCCTGTTCTGGCCATGGCCTACCCGGGGAATATCAGTCATGTTGTTACAGGCTAAATGGATTTGGCCACAGTGTGGGCACAAGTATTGGCATGTGATTGTCCACAATCTGCTGCAACTTCGGATGGTGCCAACTAAACCTCTTCTGGGCAATGTCTCAGTGTATTTTGGTGCAGTAGGACAGGCCAAGGACTGTTTCCAGTAAGCTGTGTTGATGAAACCACACTTCTTCAACGTGTGTAGTGGTCTGTTCTCCAGCTCCAAAGTCAGCTTTGATGCTCAGTGTCGGTATGTCCGACATGGTTTCCTTTGGTGTATGTCCTTTCTTTCCTAATCTGCTCTACAGGAAGGGAAAATGACCAAGGACCTTGATCTTCTTTGAGTCCTCGCTCTCCTTAAGAGCATGTGTCCTGAGTCCAGGGGGGCCAGATCAGCCACTGATTCAACAAAAGTCTGCACTTATTACCACTGCCAAAAATCTGTCCATCTCTGTCAACTTTTATTCTTAAAGCACAGCTAATCTTGAGTCTAGCTGACATTCTGAGGAAAGGATCAATACAAAACGTGATGTATGAATACATACACTCCTTGCACAAAGAAGTAGCGATTTACTGCTGCTCAGAAAAAGCAATGCATTTCCCCATCCTTGTCAGTTCTATTGACACACACTGGTGAACAGGCTCCAGGGGACATGGCAACCAGCCTGTTAACTTAGGGCTATCTAGTCCTTAAATCCATGTCCCACACCCAGTCCTGCATACTGACTCCACAACATACAGTGACACATGGATAAGGACAATCTAGCCCCTAGGATTCACCCGATTCAGATGTGAAAAGCAAGAGCTTTATGAACTTAGACATCGAGAAGAGAGCAAAATAAAAACCTATGCTCCCACTTACGTGTCAAGGTCATCCTTCTCAATCTGTTACATGATACATTGTTGGTCAGAAACACACAAGTGGCCTTTTTGTTGCAGTAAACCACACAGGACTTCATGCAGTACCTCTCCATCTTCCCATGGTATGCTGGCATCAACTACAGATCCTCATTCCCACCCTGTGCTTTTCTATTAAACTACACTAAACAAAATCTTCTGGTTCATACATTATAAACACTGTTTTAAATTAATTTAATTTATTATTATATATTTACTGCAAACTCAGAGTCCACTTCATTTGAGTGTTGAAGAGTCTGAGCAACACTGAATCATAGAACTTATCAAGTTTTACCATGCACAAATCTATTTAGCACAGCACAGGTGCAAAGGGATCATCCACATCCTCAAATTACTTCCACATTTTTCCTTCCACACAGAAAGAACCTGCAATGTGACAGAAGAGAAATGCATTTCTGAAAGAGGACAAACCCACCACTGGTCACAGCTGAGCACATCAGCGATAGCGGGAGTGCCTCTGGGATCAGATAGTTAAGAAGGGGAGAAAAAACAGTGCAACAGCAACTACAGCCAGAGAGAGGAGCGAGAATATGTGAGAGGAACAGCCCTGCAGATGCCCAGGTCAATGCAGGAGAGGCAGGAGGTGCTCCAGGTGCCAGAGCTGAGATTCCCCCACAGCCCGTGGTGCAGGCCATGGTGAGGCAGCTGAGCCCCTGCAGCCCATGGAGCCCCAGGAAGTTGAGACCCCACGGGAAGCCCATGCTGGAGCAGGCTCCTGGCAGGACCTGTGGCCCTGTGGAGAGAGGAGCCCATGCTGGAGTACGTTCACGTTTGCTGGCAGTACTTGTGAGCCCACGCCGGAGGAACCTGTTCCTGAAGGACTGTAGGCCATGAAAGGGACCCACACTGGAATAGTTCATGAAGAATTGCAGCCCACAGGAAAGAGCTGAAGAAGATTGTGGAAGAAGCCCCCTGTGGGAGAGACCCCACATGGGAGCAGGAAAAGGATCCTCCCTTGAGGAGAAAGGAGTGGCAGAAACAACATGTGATGAACTGACTGCAACCTCCATTCCCCATCCTTCTGTGCTGCTGAGGATGAGGATGTAGAAAAAAATTGCAAGTTAATCCTGGGAAGAAGAGAGATGTGGGGAGTGTTTTAAGATTTGGGTTTATTTCTCATTACCCTACTGTCATGTGATCGGTAATAAATAAATTCATTTTTTCCCAAGTCAAGTCTGCTTCACCCGTGACAGTAGCTGCTAAGGGATCTCTCCTGGTATTATCTCAACCCCTGAGCCTTTCATTACATTTTCCCTCCCGTGCTCAGCTGAGGACAGCAGTGATAGAGTGAAAGAGTGACTTTGGTGGGCACTGAGCATCCACATAGGGTCAATCTGCCATGGAAACACATGAAACCTCCAGGGTATTAGTCAAGATTTTTCAATGTGAAACAGTCTCACTGAGATCCCTTCAACACTGACTCAAAAATCCTTCTCATATAACTTCACAAAAGAAAACAATAGCCTTTAGCTCAGATTTCTGTTCAGCACCTAACACACAAACTTTTAAAACTTAAATACTAAGTCCCATAAGAAAGAGGACAACTGTAAGATGAATTCCTAACATGTAAACAAAACAGTTTATAAAAAACATCAACATTTTTAAATGAACATGGAAGATGGTGCATACCTATAGCTGTCTTCACTTTCTGAATCCTGCTCTTCATCAGAGTCTTTGTATTTATCAGGATCTGGGAGAGTGCTTGGATCAAACTCTTCTTCACTTCCACTGTGACCAAGAAAGGCCACTGTTTCCTCTTCAACCTGTCAGGTGACAAATGGAGAATTATAAGACAACCAAATAAGTCCATGTTACTTGTCACAACCCCATTAATAGGGAGGCTGTAACAGAAACCATTGCCCTCAAATGCAGTCAAAGACCACCAGTATTACTGCCAGGAAAAGAGAATCATTTCAGTCATCATCAGTGCTCTCCTCCAAGGCTGTTTGTTAAAAGTTGAAGAAACATTATTAAAATAGGAAACACAAGGATTTACATTCAAATTCTACTTTCCAATACTGTAATCTTAAATCTACAAAATCTAGGAGAGATCTGGGCAGCAACTAATCAACAGCCATCTGAGAGCAAGTGTCTAAGTAATATGCAGCTTTACCGTCCCTCAGAAACACACCGGCAAAGAGATACTCATATGAGGACACATAAATCACTGCTGTTAGGTGAATTTAATTAAATACTCTGATTTAAAACTCATCTAGGTGTCCTTGCAGTTAAAAACCAAGAAGCTGCTTAAGCTGAATTAACTGCTCTAAGGGAGTTTCAACCGTCCTCTACAACAGATACACATTCTTTGGGCATCCTCCCTCCGTCACCCCTCCTCTCTAGGGCTCAGCTTCCCTCTGTCCCTACAGCATGTCTCAGGATGGGCTGGCGGCATTGGCTAGTTTCCTCAGGGTGTGGCACTGCCTCACTAATTCCTTAACAAAGAGAGCACAGAAGATGCTTCTCCATAGAAGTACTAGACAGTACAAAAAAGCTGACTGATTTTGCAGATACAGGGTCTGCTTCACTTAATCCTCAACTGATGGCACCACTTTTGTAAATTTTTGCTAGTAAGCATGAAGAAACCAGACTGGAGGGCATATGCAATTGTACATGCACACCGAAATGCAGACGGAAAGCTTACAGGCATTTCTAAGCAACATGAACCCTAGATCCATGCATATTTATGCTGGAAAGCAAAAACAAATTCCAGGAAACTATAATTAAAGACATTGCTACCTTTTGTTTATATATCTAATCAACATGCACACAGCTGAGTTTCTAAAACAGTACTCATTTAAATGATCTTTCATTCTATGAATAACTTCACATAATTATATATTTAAAGTTAATTTTTGTTTTGATTTTTCACCATTTATATCACCAAGTTTTTAAAGACCAGTCTTTATGTGCACATACCTTCTTGCAATAAAAATAAATAATAATAAAAAAAATATTTTAAAAGTGCCAAATAGAAACCATATCAATGGTCTCTTACATCTGCATACAGAGTGAGTGAAAGGCAATGAGCTGGTGAAGGGTAAGATTAGTCACCACTGCAAGAGTCTGTTCTTGCTTGACCAGTGACACTTCTGCAGTGTACTGAAAGCAAGCAGAACAAAGACGTAAAAGCCAGGTTTGCAATCAGAAGGCAGAGGAAAAACACAATGAATACACATTTTGTTCTTTACTACTCTAAATACCAGTAAAGGTAATTATATAGCTGGGTATATAAAATGACTAAAAGCATCATCAGACTCTGGACCACTATAAGCTTCCTAAGGTAACAAACACCA
This sequence comes from Rhagologus leucostigma, assembly GCA_013397725.1. Taxonomy (NCBI): domain Eukaryota; kingdom Metazoa; phylum Chordata; class Aves; order Passeriformes; genus Rhagologus; species Rhagologus leucostigma. The sequence goes on from VZTD01005027.1 coordinate 2,668,654, forward strand.
ACAGAAAAGCATGCTGATTCTCAGGAACTTCAGGTAGCACTTCACAAGAAAGTTGGTTTTGGTTTTCCAGGGTTTTTGCTTACAAAAAAACCATCTTCAAGCTCATCTCTTAGTACAATATTACAGAGCATTGCTAACTCCACAGAAAACTATTTTGAAGGTCACCTTTCCGCTAATGAATTTTCTTATTTGAAAATCATTCTGCATTAAATTATAGCTTATATTAATTTCTTACAACATTAAATATTTGCTCTTTACTTGTCCTTCCAGTTGCACCTATTCTTTCGATACAGTTGGTGCATACCAATCTTATATTTTAAAAGAAAAGAAAAAGAGAAGTAGCATTCAAAGCTGTTGTATGGAACAATGTACTTTTTAATATGTATGTGTGACACCATGCAACAGAGTTCTGTAATACTAACATTTATTGGCAGTCATCTTTTAAGACTTGGGTGTTCATTCATATTCTCCATTATGACACACAGACCAAACCTTCGCTTTCATTACACATGCATATTAATTTTTTCCAGGAGAAAATACGCACAGAAGTGTTAAACATAATGCTTGCTATAGCAAAAGAAATAAATGGCAAAGATGCCTCTTTCATTCATCAGGAATCATGAGGTTGTATTTCTTATAAGTATCACTGCTTACATATTCATTAAAATATTTCTAAGACCCCGAAATTGTTAACAACCTGAGCAGGAACATTTATCATCCACAGCTGAACAACAGAAACTCATTATTTTTCCTCTCTCACTTCAAATTTATATCAGCCAGTCAGGAAGAAGAAATCTTGTGACTTCACATTACTCACCACAAGAGCTGGAGAAAAGAACTAAAATCATAGTTCAAAATGACACGTGTAAAAGTTCTTCATGTACAAATAGGATGCAATTTACAGACTCAGGATTAGACTTGTCCTAAGGCAATTGCCGTCAAAAGAGATTAGAAGAGATTTTGACAGCCTGTACTTTATGTCTGAGGTTAGCGACAATGTAACACACACTTCGGAGCGTGTGTTTATTGTGAAGTTCAACTGTGGAAGGAAACCTGCCATGCTTGACACTAAAGACCAAATCAGGCTGGCCAGGAGAACTGGATTTGGTGGCAATCACCTTTTCACTATCTCAGGGATGACAAGCTCTCTCCTTGCACCACACCGGCCCACGTCCTTTGTAATTCTAGTTCCAAAGAAACCCATACAAGGACTTTCAGTTTGAACATGACACTGAATGCAAACGTTTTTGCATTTACACAGTCTCCCTCTGAGGCATAAGGAGATTCTTCTTATGCAAACTCAACATTTTAGAAAAATTCAGCAAAATTTCTGTGCTGGAACTTTCGGAAACCTTGTTGCCCTCAACATTCCACAGTGTACCAAGTCAACAACAATCACATTTGACCTTACTGCAGTCATTTTGAAAACATACACCCACTGACACAGGGCAGGCTCCTCTACAGCTTCTGCCATGTTTATCAACAGAATACCTCCAATTCAACTTCTGTCTTTGTTACAAGACATAATGACAACTTCCTCTCCTCCTAAAGAGGTCTGAATGGCTGGTGGAGCTCAAGTAAATGAGTTAGACAGGCTAAGAGAAACTTAAAATGAAGAAATTGATGTACCTCAGACACCCAAGGGACTCAAATGTTCAAAAAAACAGAGTGATGTCTCATTTCTACCAGGCATTAGGCACTGAGGTGGCAATTATATGACTATCATCAGAAGAAAAAAAAAGGAGAACTGAAAAAAGCACCATGAAAACCTGAACATACAATAAAAAATGTTGCATTTACCAAGATTTCATTTCTAAAATACGTATTTATTATGGTACTTAATTTATATCTAATTTAATAGGGTTTTTTCCTCCAATTAAATTGTCTAGAGTTGCACTTTTCATGTTCAACCCTTTAACCAATTTATCAGTTTCTAGCAACCAGTTTGAGAGGGGAGAAATAATTTCTTAGGCACTATCAGTTCTGTCCATAGTCCTTTACAAAGCACAGTGGGGGAATATTTCCAATTAGCTGGAAACAAAACTTTTAAGGTTTGTTTAGAATTTGATCACACTTAATTTGAGTCCATCAGGAGTCACACACAATATTCAGCCCTTTTTGAGCTATGCCACCCTTCAGTTTTTGCTACTATGGCCTCTCCCAGTAAGTGGTGCTTGTGATTGTAATGCCAAGAAAAGGTAAGGTCTAAATACTGCTAGGAGGTTACCCAAGACAGGTACAAAACTTTTTGAAAGTTTAGCATATTATGGCTCATATAAAAGGATATTTAAAAATAAAATACCTTGTAAGATCTGACAGCATTCAAATTTTTTAAATTTTCATCTTTTTGACAATTATTTTTCAGATGAAAACAGAAGTTGCATTATGTTTATGATGGAACCCATTTATATACACAGAGAGGTTTTACAGCATTTCCTTTAAAACAGTTTACTCTAGATTCTCCTGATCACCTCGCAGGTTTGGGTTCTTTCACAGCTTGTACCCCCAACCTACCACACTGTCCCCAGTTGATGAATGATTGCTCTGGTATTTCATCATCTACATTGCCCCAAAGGAATACAGCTATTCTGGCAGTTCAAAAATGAAATACAGTCTTTGATGTTGCTAGGGTGTTTGATCCAATAGTTGCTTTGAAGATCAAGACAAAAGCCTTAGCCTATACTGAAAACTGACTGGGAGCCAGTTGAGCAACCTACGTGCTGCTCTGACACAGAGCTGTCCAAGCCATGCCAAAACTCACAGCTACCCTCCATACCATCCAAGGTGCATCAATGTTCCATGGCTCTGGCCAGAAAGGCTGGTAGCCAAAAACTGGGGAAAGCAAGGTTCCAGGTTAGCCAGCCAGACACAGTCCTTGCACTAAGGTGATCTCACTGATCTTTGGGCTCTGGAAGCAGTCGGTAATAGTTTCTGGTTTTCACACCACTTGAGAGAATTTAATTCTTGGTTTTCATAGAAGGGACAGATAACTCTTAGCTTTGTCTTCAATCATTCACCATTCCCAACCACTAGCAGTCACACCAAGGTTCAATTTCATCCAGTCATTCTTTATTTCTTTTCAAGCCATCCAAAATCTTAAATAATACAGTCTGCCTAGTTCAGCCAGCAGAACCTTACTTTTACCAGTGCTCTCACATAATGCACATGAGAATACTTAATTTTCTTTCTTGGCATTCCTAAATGCGCCACATTTTATGGTCAGTGAATAGGTAAGCCTGTGTTCCAAACTAGCAGACACTGATGCATATATTCTGACATTCAAATTTCTGTGTAACTACAGCAAAGCAATTTGTGCTGGAAATGGCTCCTGCCACAAGCACAGTTCAGAAGCACTGAAAACACAAAACTCATTGAAATTGGTGAGAAGTTCTAAATCTATTCAAAGATCTTTTGCTTTAATGTATTTGCATTTCAATTATAATGGATATCTCTCAGAACTAGACCTTACACTTCTCCTTTTCTAATTTGTTCTTCTAGGACCCACATAGAATACTCATCGTAAAGACAAGCTTCTTCCAAGTTGTTATTAGCCACAATTACCAATGTGATTTTAACAATAGGGAAGACGAGTATCAGGATAAAACAACTACACTGTTACCTTAAATGTAATTCATGTTACAGACGTGAAAATACAACAGAAAGGAAACTAAGTTACTAGGTGGGTAGCACTAGAAGCAAAATACATGCTGAAACATTAAATTCTCGAAAGCAGCAGAGTAAAAAGAAATGACTAAAAAAGTCTGAGAGAACGAAGCATGCCAGCATACTTGTCCAAAAGTCTATGGCCCTGCCAAAAAAAACCCACACCAAAAAACAACAAAACCCCAACCAGAAAACTACAGTGCAGAACAATGTTTTTGAACTTATATTCTCAGCACACAACCCTTGGACTGTCTTTATACTCCTCCTTGCTCTCCACTTTCAGGTTCACAGCAGTCATGGCTGTCAGCTCAAATACAGAAAACAATTCTCCAAAGTAGTGTCTGTGTTCAAACATTTCAACATATCAGTCCTCTCCAGGGAACCTTGGCATATATCCACAGAGACGGTGCCTACATGAGAGAACCTTCTCTGTATCACTTTCTGGCACTTTTGCACAAGCCTGAGGCAGCTGCATCCCCTGCCGTGACACAGCAGTGTCCCACCACCACCACCACTACTCACAGCAGAGACTGCAGGCAGAGACCACTCTTTGCTTAGTGATGGGTATTTTTCAAAAAGGAACAGATCAACAGCAGCACTGACATGAAATAATCAGAAAGGAAGCCCTTTAAGTCACGTAATTCTATAAACTGGTTAGTTCTGCTCTTTTCTTGGAACAACTGATTTGTATTCAGTACACAACAAAGAGCTACACTGGCATTAAGTGCTTGTCCAACGACACAATTTTTATGTTTTCACTGTACTGCTTAAGTCACGTATTCTAAACGCTTGTACAAAATACAAATATAAAACAGCATACTTACAGGGAGAAAAATATGAATCAAATTAATTCCAGACAGTGAAAGTTATTTTAACTCCTTCTGGTGGTTCTACATGAAGTGAGGAAAAGAAACACCGAAGTGGCATCGCTGCTCATGGCACTGACTCAATTGCTTGCTGTGAGAACAAGACCTTGTGTGCCTTTGTTCCAGACCTAAGTCGCAGCTGCAATAGTTTCATATTTGTTCAAATTTCCAAACAAATAACCAGTAAATCAGAAAGCACCTGGCTGATGCTGCAGAATTGCAGGGTCATTTTTTATTAATTGTTTTTATTGTTGTTGAATTCACCTTCTTAAGCCATGAATTCCTTTTCACAAAATTTTGCAAAAGACAACTCTGGTACAAAAAGCACAAAAAGGGCTAAGTAGAAGCTACAAAAGAACAGATGAATCCAGACTGATGAACAACAAGAAAACAAGCTGTCTGGGGAAGATTTGAGCAACGGGCATAACACAGCAGAGAGACCTGCCCTCTGGTATTTCCACAAGCATTGCTCCAGAGGGGAACCTGGATGAGGAAATTGAATAAGATTCTGAGGTAGACTGGCAGCCATCCACCAGCAGGCAGAAAATTATAATATCCCCTGATAACAATTTTATCTACATGAACAAATATGACAGGCACATCTTAGAAATGACAAGTATGAAGAACATGAAAGATTTATGTGAGGCAAGATCTTCTAGGCCAACTAACTGAACGAAACACAAATTTTCAGGTCTAAAATAATGTAAAGTAACTTCAAAGCAAAAAATCCAACCCAAATTAAGAATAACTGCTGAGTTAGTGTTACTCAAGGAATTGAGTAAAATGTAATAATATATGTGCAGCAGGCTTGGGGAATGCTAGTACAGGGAGAACCTACAGGAGAACCTTCAGGAAGGAGAGAGCACATTTGTCATCTGTGGTAAATGAAAAGACAAATGGAGAATTAGGAAAGATTTAGATAAGCACCAGAAAGTGACCACAGCAATACAAAGGCATAGACTAAAGTGAGAGGTATCTGGTGATACCCAGAGCAACTGTGAAAGAAGGTAGCAAAGAAGGTTGAACTTTTTTCTTGAGTATTGCCTAATCCATGAAATTCATCAGCTAAGATTTTACTTTAGGCAGAAAGGTACAGCTGGCGTAGAGAGACTGAAATAAGACTCATCAGTACAGACATGAATTTGTATTTTTCCCCATGAAAAAGAGAAGGGAAAAAAAGCAAAAGGCTGTGCAAAACATTATCACAGAAGGAGACTGAAGATTACAAGATTCCAGAAATTACAAAGGAGGAGCTAGTAAAAAACAGAGACACCAGAAGAGAGTGTGGTCACATTTGCAAACCCCCAAAAATTGAAGTGGATATGGAAAGGCCAAGTGAATGACCAACACGTGAGAGGAAGGCTGATTAATGTTTATTGAGTAGAACTGAAACACATCTACGCTGCAAATGAACAGAAGGGCGTGAAGAAATATGGCAGCTCAAAAAGTACAAAAGATCAGTGTGGAAGTGGGAATCAAAGACAAACAGGGAAGAATTGTAAGGCAAAAGTGAGAGGGCCTAAGAGAGGAAGACTACCAAAGACAAGATCTGATGGAGATGACAGTGACGACAAAGGGAACCAAGGGGGAGAGAAGAGCTGTCTGAAGCTATTTTAAAAATGGGAGAGAGTAGGAAATGGGGAGAGTAAGAAGGCATGAGAATGGTACTGGAGCTGCCTGTAAAGGATGTAGAAGAAAAGTCAAGAGGAAGAGCCGTCCCAGGTATAGAAGAATTAAATCAACAGCAACAGAACTAAAGAATGCATGGTGGAATGCACAAAGGCACCTCTTTTCTTTGCCAAACCCATGAATATTTTGCCAAAGTATACAGGAGTTTACATGGCCTCAAAAAGCATGTAGGTAACAGTTACAAAATATATCAAGGCATGGTAAGTAACAGCAGCACTGTGCCAATAACTCTGGAAATCTCTCAGCTCCAGAACTCTTCAGCCAAGGAGTGCTAATGATCACAATTTGAAAACCCCTCTACAGGTATGACTGCAAATTTTCCTTCAAACCAACCAAAAGATCTGACAGGGAGAAGGGAAGTAGGTCATTCTCATTTCATGGAAGCCATTATTTTTTCCACTGCTGTTCTGTTTTCTATCAGTCTTTCAGGGCTTCTCATACAAATACCACAGATTATTAAAAGAATCTGGTGAAGATGACTATCTCATTCTCAGCAAAACCAAAATGTTTGGAACAATGCAGTGAGGGGAAAATTGAAAGCTGAGACAATTTTCCATCAAAAGCCTAAATCTGTGCCTAATTATATCCTATACAATGGCTCGCTAAAGAACCTAAACTGTGCTATCTCAGTCTTTGGGTTTTGTACTGCTGCCAAAAAGTTTTACCTTATTTCCAGTGACTGAGTAACAACTTTTGGATTCAGGAAGAAAAACAAGCAGTATACAAATACTCATCTGTAGATGTAATTAATGTACTTCAGACTTCTAACCGAATCCTTGCTGCTCCCCAAAAGTCCACACTTGCAGCAAATCAGTTTTTAACTTGCTCTAAGCATGGAAGGCATCTATACAAATTTTAACCTAGGAAATTGCAATTTTCAGCTCATATAACTTATTATAATCTAGAGTTGTTCATTTGCTTGCCTGTTCATTTCAACAACATCTAAAAAATCTTTATACTGCATAAATAATGTATTATATCCACAACAACAGGATGCAGTATGCTGTATGATTGATTACCTCGGCATTTAGCTCCTGTGGGAACAGCTTTTGTGAAACAAGCTCTGTCTAACTCTCTGAAAATTACATTTTGGTAAAACTGTCTGAATGATCAAACTTAGGCATGGTCAGACATAATGTCATTAACATTGCACAGGCAGGTACAAACTTGCACTCTTCATACTGTACTAAAGCAGTGCTGTTTTACATCCGTTTCTCAAGGAATCAGAGAGAGCAACATCAGGGCAGATCAATTTAAACCAGTGATTTGAATCACTAATGATAAACACCATTAAAATCAGGAAACTTTTAATTCCCACAGTATGTAACACATGTAATCACTGCTACCTTTTTTTTAATGCCAGTATTCTGAGGCACAGTTGTTTTACACTGGACTTCACATAAAATGTGTATGCACAGTTTTATGCTAATTATTTAAAGTCCTAGATTTTCCTTTTCTATTAGCAAATGATAAAAGAGCCATCACTTAGTTGCCTAGTGATTACTATTAATTTTTTAATCACGGTTAGTGTCAAGCTGACTCCTATTCCACCTGAACTTGAAACTGATTCCAGCCAGAATTTTAATTCTTTTCTAAAATACGTATATCATATGCATATTATTTAAAAGTTACTAATTAAATAGGACCATCTTAAATACAACAGATACATGGAGGTAAAATTAAGTTGATCCAAGCAGATGCTGTATGTAAGTTTAACATTTATGTATACATTCTCTGCTGCTAGCAAAATTTACTGCTTCTAAGCATCCTATCTTAGGAGATTCTGGTATGGCTAAAAGACTCAAACCTAATTTACATTCACAGGTGGAAAGAGGATGGTTAGAATAAACAAAGATAACCAGATCCTCAAATCCTAACATGTTTTTCAATTTTGAATCGCACCTTGAATTTATCTTATCAAATATATCAAACAAATAAAGTATTTCAGAACCAGGAAAGGATACAACTTGTTATAAAAAAGCAGCTGAATTTCCCTGTTAATGATTGTTCTCTAAATCACATCTCTATCTGAAACTTAACCAGCAACTTTATTTTTTGAGTAATTTTTTAGATTTTTCTAGTAAATTTTTTCATAGGTAATTCCTAGTACCTTCATTTTATCCACCATTTTTAAATTCTCAAAAATGAAAAGAATGTATCTAACAAATTTAAATACGTATTTTAATAACTCTTTTTGTTATTGTTATTGAGCTGATGGTTTTTATCTATCATGTTATTAATAAGTTTAAGATGGTTTTTCCCCATTCCCCCAAATATTTGCAACATATACAGAATACGTGAAGGAAAGGGAGACAAGGATAAATATTAATCTAATTGATTTGAAAATAAATCATAACATGCTTAGAAGGCTGTCAGGAGAAGTGATTTTAGCCTAACTTTACTGCTCATTCTGAACTCCAGTGCAAACAGCTCAGTTGCTCTACTGACTTTCCGGTGTTACACACTCTGCTTGCAATTCCCATTTGCCATCCATTAGTAAGTACTGCAGACAGGAACAGCAAACTGAAAACAGCAGCCACTGGCTCGAGCGTAGACACACTGCCACATATTGCCCTACTGGGGCGTTTTACCTCCGGCAGAAACAAATGCTTAAACTTATTATGCTTAGCATTTCCTAAACTGCCGAAGGGTCACACAGGGTTTCCTGTGGCCACATAAATTCCTCCTTGAGAGTCATCCTCCAGGATCAATTAGCACCACATAAATTCCTCCTTGAGACTCATCCTCATGGATCAATTAGCAGTCATTGGTCTTTAGAATTTCAATCATGATGAAAATCTGAAGGAAGCAACTATAACACACCCCATATGTAGAAATTATATTCAAATGCTACTTTCTCCACTACCAGTGGTGGATGACTTAGATTTGCTTAATTCTTCAATTCTTGACCTAATATGAAAACCAACACTTTTTTTTTCTTAGAAACCTTTTGCATCTGTTATGCTAAACAAAGACAGACAAAAGAACTGTGAGTTTTAAACTGATTTCAGAGACACTGGAATATTTCTGCACTTAGAAATGGTGGGCCCTAACTGCCTGGTCCTCTTTGCACAGTCACACATCTTGCAAGGGGAACATTTTATTTTTAAAGTAGTATTTTGCTTTCTTCAGGACTACAAGTCTTTGCCACAGACAAGTGTAGGATTTCAGCTTTATGGAGTCGCTAAAATTATTTCTGCCTCAGAAGAGCAACCTGATTATAAAACCCAATTACGATTTGATCGCATCCACAAACCTATCTCCTCACACATGTATCTTAAATGGCTTGCACTTCCTTTTTAAGTTCTTGTAGATTCACAAAATTTTGAGCATAAAATTTAATGATCTATTGAAAATAAATAAATAATTTGTTATATCACATTGTACTTGGCATACAACATTAGCACAGAGAACATTTGCTAGAGGTACTGTTAACTGAATATCCTTGTTACATTATGCATGACTTCCCAAAGGACTGAGTACATAATATCCATCATGAAATTCAGAATATATAACTAAATTTAGAAAGAAGTATATTCAGACCTATGATCAGCATTCTGACATCTCCAGTTATGAGTTTTAATTAAACTTGCTTTTGTATTAAGTCTATTTTTATTAAATAAGTACAGAATCCTGCTTTATACATTATGTATAAGTAAAAAAAAGATAAAAAAGTAATTTGTAGATGCCTTTTCTTAAAGGCATAATTCAAGTCACTGTTCCATAACTTCTCTGCCCAGTTGTGATGAAGAGGTACCACTGCTGAAGGTGATCAGTTCCTTCAAGAGCTTCAGCACCTTGCTGGCAATCCATTTTAGCACCCCAAATACTACTTCCAGTGACAACAAGCTGATAAATGAGATCAATGGGTGATAGAGTGCATAGATTATTTGTAATTTTTTTTCCCTGGGCAATAAATTACCAAAAACTAAAACCAAAAACATTCTTGGACATCTCTAACACATCAGACTAACCACTCATCCAACAAAAAACCACAGGGTTTTACCACAAATTTATATTGTCCCTCTAAATATTCTGCTCATAAAATGAACTGCTTCAAATTAGTCTCAAGCAAGACATGAAACTAGAATTAACTCGGACAACACATTACCAAAACCAAATAATTCTTTAACAAGAGAAGCACAGCTTAAAGGATTCAGTATTTTGTGCTTCAGGAAACCTATGAGAATGATGCACTGACACAGTGACACAAAAGAGGGGTGGGGTTGTAGTTGGTTTGTTCTGCTTTTTTTTACCATCTTAATGCTTTTCTTCAAAGGTTACTCCTTCCACATTTCCAAGAAATAGTTCTTATTAATAGAACCCTCTACTATAGCATTCGCATTTTGACCTGAATAACTACCTTTTAAGAGAAGCCCAAAATAAAATTCCTTGGAATCAGCATATTTGTATTTACAAATTCTACATTACTCCTTTGATATCAATCAAATGCACAAACAAAGATTTACTGGTTAATGTATTAAGTAGAAGCTGAAAGTAACTGTCTCTTGGAAAAACAGCTTTATCGGAACAGCAGACAGCTGTTTTCCTGCTAGACAGAAACCTACTTAGTTATCCAGCAGAAGAAACTAAGAACTTCCGATTTGTCTGAGCAATTTCACTGCATTTCCTGAAATTCAGGCAGGTAGAATGCAGCGCCTCTTAAAGTTTTGATACTAATTCAGCACAAATGGTGCTTTAAACAGTCTTTTCTTTATATCTCAGAAGAAATCTGTACTAGAATAAAATTCTGATCTGATTTTGCATGTGCTTTTCATCATATGTAAACACCTCTTGCTTTTCAGACCAGTATGCTGGGCATAATCATGTATTGGTACAAAGAAATTCCAAAACTTTTTGTCTGTATTAAGTTGGGTAAGTAAACATCTTGAAGACATGACAATCACAGACAAACAAAATATACAGCACTCATTACAAGTTTTCAAGAAGCCAAGATTTCGTGCAGAAAATAATGTGAAGGATGAGTCAAACTTTTCATAGTATTTCTTGACTATATATTTCCTATAACAAACAGACTGTGAGCACATGCTGACAAAATGCTGGATATACATAAACAGCACAAAGCAAGTAAAATGCTTTAAAGATGTGTTCTGTTAAATTGAGAACTACTACAAAATAATTAACATAAGAAGAAATGCAAATATTGGAAAGCTATTTTAGTTCTAGCTTTGCTGTTTGTGTTTCATTGCTAAAACATTAAATCCATTTTATCACAGACATGCGATGTACTGTATTTTGAAGATCCATTCTGCATTTTGCATTTTATTTCACAAATGTGAAATACTTAGAATTTCAATATAGAATTTCCTGGAGAGAGTTTCGGACAAGCAATTCGTCAAATTTGTTCTTATTTTCCTATTCCTCCTCACCTTCTCCATCTATTCAATGCTTTTGATATGGCTTGCATAATGCACGGCTGCAGCCACTTTCCCTGTGTTAAAGAACACTTATTTGAAAATGAAGATGCACCATATTATATACCATAGCTTTTGGAAAGAATGAGAAGTGAAAAACAGCAAAGCTCCTGCATGCTAAATACAGTCAGTGACTACACGATATACAAGAACTGCTGCACCAAAATGTTCTTGCTGCTGCTCCACTGACACCTCTGAATTTGAACAAATGTGGCTCATTAAGATGAGGCAGAATAAAGACAAACCTGAAATGGAAGTTTCCCAAAGTTTTCCACTTGCAGGTACCTTATTTATGACTCTTATTTTCTTTCCAAAATAGGTAGAATGGCAAGAATCAATGTACTGCATATGTTGTAATAAGTCTGAAGAGGTTTCAGTCTTAAAGCCCTGCTTTCTCCAAAAGGTGTAAAAGAGTTAAATGAATGGCCTAAAGAGAATAATTACACAGATGGGTAACACTGCCATTTTACAGGAAAAAATAAGAGTCATCATGGCACATTTGTACAAAATGTAGTTGACAGCAGTTAATTCTGGAACCTTTCCAACACTGGGAGGATGCTGATTTTTTTTTTTTTTCTGAATGATGATTTAAGCACAGGAATACTGTTGTCCTGTGTATATGTTCAACTCCCTGTACCCTATTCATATTGCAACTCATATATGTATATGTGTGTGCATATACATATATGTATTTTAGAGAATATTATTATATATGTATTTGCATTCCTTCATAATGTGCACTTGCAGCCCAGAAGGCCAACGGTGTCTTGGGCTCCATCCAAAGCAGCGTGGGCAGCAGGGCCAAGGAGGGAATTCTGCCCCTCTGCTCTGCTCTGCTGAGACCCCACCTGCAGTGCTGCATCCAGCCCTGGGATCCCAGCACAGGAAGGACATGGAGCTGTGGGAGCGAGTCCAGAGGAGGGATACTGAGATGATCAGAGGGCTGGAGCACCTCTCCTATGAGGTAAGGCTGAGAGAATTGGGATTGTTCAGCCTAGAAAAGAGAAGGCTTTGGAAAAACTCTGCAGCCTTTCAGTACCTGAAGGGGGCCTACAAGAGCTGGAGAGAGTCTTTTGACAAGAGCAGGCAGGACAAGGGATAACAACTTCAAACTGAAAGAGGGCAGATTTAGATTAGATATTAGGAAAAAATTCCTTACTCTGAGGGTGGTGATGCTCTGGAACAGATTTCCCAGAGAAGCTGTGGATGCCCCATCCCTGGAAGTGTTCAAGGCCAGGTTGGATGGGGCTCCAAGCAACCTGGTCTACTGAAAGGTGTCCTGCCCATGGCTGGGGGGGTTGGAATTGGATGATCTCGAAGGGCTCTAGAATGGCCAATTTAGGCCATTCTATGATATGCTTTTTCAGCAGGTCATACATCTTTGTGAGAGACACTTAATGCTCATTGTTCTTCTCATTTTCAAAAACAGAGAATTAAACTGAATTGTTCAATGCAGATATGCATGCACAAGCTGGGATTACTAGAATTGTGTCAGGCATGTGAGAGAGGGTGAAGAGAGGTCCACACTATTCCAAAAATGACAGCCTATGAACAGCAGACTAGGTTCCTCACAAATGCCATTCGGAAGCCTGACGTTCCCTCTGCACGCTGACCAGAAGAATTTTTCTGATGTTAAACAAAAATAACTGGCTAAGAAAAAGTGAGCTGCACATAAACTGACCCCTTTCATGCTTTTGTAGCTTTAATGGAAATTTCACTAACCTCTCCAGAATTATCATTACTAATTTGCTTGCCCATTTAACAATAATAATGTTGGCATCTGACATTTTCAAGATTTCTTTATTGCTTTTAATTACATGGTCTTCTTTTAAACTCAACTACTTTCTGTTTAGTCTGTTAATAAGAGCAGTGATTTGCTACATCATATTTCAGGTGACACCATGATGATTTTTTTGCCTTTTCATATACCCCTCTTATATACCCTTTCATATACCCTTTTGTACAGCTTTATGTATCCTTAGTGCTTTTAGCCCACATACTTGTAATTCCCCAAGTCTGATAACTAGCTTAGACCCAAAGTTCCGTTAAGCCAGGAGACTGAACATCTTGGAAGCCTCACAGCTGGGGGTCAGAAAGCCCCAGACACCAAGGTCCTCTCCAGAACACATTCTGTAAACCAAGACAGGCCCATCCAGGGGGAAGGTTCCTCAGGACGGGGGCTTCTCTTGAGCCTCTCATTGGGGAATATTTGACAGATATGCTAATTTGCAAGGTCTATAACTGCATACACAAATCATTGTGTGTGTGCATTTTTCAGGGGGGTGCATTTTCTGTGTGCATTCTGGGGTGCATTGCGGTGCATTCTACCTGGATATGCTGCACCTGAGGATCCTTAAATAAATACCGAGGTAAAACCCTTTTTTCCCCTCTAACCATGTTCAGCTTTTAATTCTAAGCCCAGGGAAAGGCAACACAGGTATTTAGAGAATGTCTGCATAGCTACACCAATTAGATGTTTTCCTACACTCAGGTAGCTGCATGTAACAAAAGTATACAAAAGAAGATCCAGTAGACTACACCGGAAGGGCTGAAAGACTGATTAGGTGAATGAATTCACACGAAAGAAACAAAACTAAGTTTATTGTCCATTCCAATTTGAATCAGCATGCCTACTTCTCTAAGAGTACTTCCAACCAGAGATAAGCATAATTTTCAACAAACAAAATACCTTTTCATAAAAAGTTTTACCCTATCTTGAGGCTGCCCAGAACCACAGTAGGATGGGATCCCCTACGGACCAACGCAGAAGAATAGTTACCTTCAGGAACAGGTGAGCTTCCTTGACACTACTGCACAGCCTAGCACTCCTATGGAGATAGTCAGTGGCAATCTTATGTCAGAAGACTAGGTCAATATCTACCAACTCACTCTTAATTAAATGAACTGACATCTCTCTATCAGTAATCCACATTCACAATGTAAGTCACGAACAGAAAGCAGCCAAATTCCAGTTAGGATTGGTTCAGGGGAAACAGGCATATTTGCTTTAATCTGCTGGGTTTAAGTGCTAAAATGGGCATAACGGATATTATACACAGCTGATCAAATCTCTAATCTGAACAACTTCTAAAATCAAGTGAAAACAAAGTACTTGTATTTGTGGATATATCAAACTGACCAGGTTATTACTCACAGAGAAGCCTAGAATTTACTTCTTTTTGCTCTGTGATTATTCAAGTAGTGTTGTTCTGTCCGTAAAATCCAAAAAATTTGTTGTGTATCCTTTGTTGTCTTTAATCCTTGCTTAGATGATGCTCAAAAGAAGACTAGGCTCAATTGTTCTTAGCTAATTACTTGAATAATTATTGGCTTTTACAATAAATCCTAATTATAAATGTTAACTTGTAGAGTGTGCACTTACTCTGTTACTTAAATACTTGTAGGCATCTTCAGGATCGAACAAATTTCTCATGGCTTTATCACAAGCTGTTTTAAGTTCAGCACATTTTTTCTAAACAGATAGGCCAGTTCCATAAAATAAAGGTGCCATTTTAATGGAAACAATATTTTCACTGACTTGTTGAAAGAAAACAATGAGCTATAGTCCTAGAAATGAATGTGCAATCTGACAAATATGACGGGCTACTACAAATGTGCTGAATTAAAAAAAAAAAATCACAAGGTTGCTTTTTTTCATTTAGTCTCCTTGCTGAGAGATGGGAAGAAAACTATAAATTCAAATTACAAAACCCATCTGAAATATCTGAGACAGATTGTGCTTCCAACCATTCTTTCTTTGAAAGCACCTTGCACACAGGAGACCTGTTCCTTTTCATTGTTGAAATGTTTCTGGCTGCCCACTAATTAAAATTAAATTTAAATTAAATCACCTCTATTAAATGGCCTGTGATTTAAGACTCAAAAAATAAACTTAAAATAGAAGGATATTTTACTTTATCTTAAGAAATCTTAATCCTTAGTCAGCCACTATGTGACCTAGTCAATTTACTGCTCAGGTGGTGTCAGGTTCAAGCTTCTCTGCCAGGAAGTCTACTGTGTCTCACTGAAAAGATAGCTACAAGAATCAGTTGAAGTATTATTTAATTTATAATGCATAAATTATTTAATTTATAATGAAGTATTATTTAGTTTATAATGCAACACTCCAATTTATAGTGTTGCAACACTGCAAATATATGACAGAGTAGGTTTTTTATGAACACGTCATATAAGAAAAATAAATTTAAAATTCTTACCAGCACACAACTATTTTAGTGCAGTTATAATTAATGAAGCTGCCATGAGGGCATATGCAAAAAACAGTCTAATTTGTTCAAAAATTATTCAGGACAACATTTGGATGACTGGAGGTCACAGCAACACCTTCAACTAAATGCATTTACATCAAGCCACTTGCTTGACAACTATGTTTTCCCTTTATTTCTTCTAAGTGCTATCCTGTAGACTGATGGTTGTGCATTCTTTTCAAATTGACCTGAATTTAAACAGGCAAGGTCACAACCATATAAGAAATAAACCATTTCAAAGTGCTAGAGCTTTTAAAATCAACAAGAAATCACCTACCAGTACACAAAAATAATGTCAGGATTAACCATTTCAGCTTTTTTCTTGTCTGATTATATATATATGTAATGGGGAAAGTGAGAAATTACAACACCTACTCCAAGTATGGTTTCAAGTAATTGAGGTTAAAGTACAGGATATCTGAGGCAACTGGTTGTAATTTTTATTTAAACTCTGATACCACCTAAACAGTGAGTATCACATCCAGAGCAAGAAGCAGTACCATGTCTGAAGTACCACTTCATGAACAACATCTTTATCTTTCACTACGGAGAAACAATTCAATTGCTTGAAAATAAAATCTAGATAGCATCAAAATTCAACTAAGGCAGGAATGGAAGGCGCAGGCAGGCACTCCGTAACAACCTTGCTGCCACACACTAAAGCATTTAGCAAACATTTACAAGGGAAACCTCAGATCCTGCACAAGTACCAAAAAACACAACTACGAAACACCTCAGAAAGATTTTTCGTAGTTCTCATGAAAGCCAGGAATTTGTAGAGGAACATTTTCAGAGGGTGCTGTTCCTCTAATTACAGACCAAAACAAAAAGAAACCCTCAATCCTCATGATTCAGAGGGAAAGAAACAGATATATAAAAAAATCTAGTGACAGGTTGAATCCTGAACCCAAGAGCAAAATGTACCCATGAGGTATGTCTAGAAGACTTTAAGTTCTCCTCAGCAATATATTCCAACTTCAGTTTCCAGAAGAGGCAGAAAGTCACAAACAAAATTTAACACTGGAATGTATCACTACTATATTAATGTGAAAGATAGACAAATAACTTGCTTCTAACTTTAGTCCTAACTTAATGACCTGATCATAGAAGTCAAACCAATGTATCTCATTCTGATTCTTTTAAATGCAGTTTACTGATACAGTTTTTGATAGCCTCTCTAACCACTAGACCATGGAAACACATGCCATTGGTATGAATCATCTTAATTACATTTTAAGCTCATTTTCAGCTAAAAAAAAATCAATATTTTTGTTCAGAGACAGCTGTATTACTACTATTCAGCAATTTTAAAATATTTTTTGTACAAGAACTTATAATTCAAGAAGACTTTGATTTGGAAAAAAACCAGCCTGCTACTGCCCAAACTAATACTTTCTACTTCTTTCTGTAAAATTAAAGGCTGTCATCAGATATTAAAAAAATGGGAAACTATATTCAAGTTTTCCTTTTAACTATGCCATAAAGTCAAGGCCTTAGCTCCAATAGTGTGTTAGGATAGAATTTTTCATTTTAAATAGCTTTCAAAGCTACAAGACATAAACAGATGAATAAACTTACAAAATAGACATGCAATGGCGAAAAATTTTTTAAAATTTCAGTTGTTCCTCAAGCTACTACATATTGCCTGATGATTATAAAGAATACTCATATGTAATCTATCCCACTGTCTTTTAAAAACCATTCCTAGAAAAGATGACTCATGAGGGTGCTTCACAAACAACAAGAAAGCACCACAATTTCACATGGTCTGACTTCCCTGAAGAACTTCAAAGAATCCTCTTCCAAAGGAAGAGTTCAGAACACTTCAGGCAAAACAGTAAAATATAAGTTACAGCCTCTATCCTCTCCTTCGTATGTGCTACAGAAGCTGCCCTTGTGTATCCAGAGCCTTGAGATTTTTTTCAAGCATTGCAGTAGCATTTTCTACACCTTTGCAATTTGACTCTCCAAGTCAAATCTATTACGGAGCTTGAGTACCATGTTTTTTCTATTTTGCTGGACTGATGTTGTGATGAGCAAACTTTACTGCCCTAATTCAGGGAATAGTGCCGTACAAACACTGGCAGTCAATTAATGACAAGCTAAGAAGGCTATACAGTATTATAACTGGAAAGGATTAACACATTTACAAAAACACTTCTTGCTTGTAAGAAGCCACCATAACCCATATCTGCACTTCTAATTGTAATCTGCACACATCATTGCTAAATAATTGACAAAGCTGTTGAAATTCTGATGCCCTCTATGTAACAGCATGGCCTGGAAAACACCTTTGGAAATACCTCTCAACAGGAAGATGATGTTACCAGCAAGAGATACAGAGAGGAGTGGAAACCTGACTAGCCTACAGTTACTGGAAGAAACGCTTGTACCATCATCACATCATGTATATGTTGCAATTTCTTTTTAACTCCATCTTTATATTGTTTCTCTTTCTAAAAGCCCTTCAGATAAGAGAGAGGAAGGACGGTCAAGGAAGCAAGCAACTAGCATGACAAGTGGGAAAATCTGCTCAAATCTCTGCTCCAGCCCCAAGTCAGAAACAAAGTCTAAGGAATTCACTCAGTATGTCCCTCTGCTCTTGCCTGCACATGAGAACAGAAGTAAATCCTGATTACAGACTGCTGTGAGGAAAAACACACTCAAAGATCACAAGGCACTTAGTACTAGTCACAAGGTCTACAAAATTTAGACAGTCTAACATATTGGATAACAATTTATTAACTTGTCAAGGTAGCATGCAAGGAATAGTTTTTCAGAATTTAAAGCCAAATGGCAATTTAAAAATTCGGTCCACGAAGACTTACATAACACTATTTTAAATAACACTTGCATTCACCAGTAATGAGTGTTCTAGAAATACCTTCAGTTAGACTTATGGAAGACTCATTTGGTTTAAAAACTTCTTACAGTAAGAAAGCTGTTCTAAGGTCAGCTTGGAAAATATGACTAGAATTACAGAGGATATTTCCTGCTCCTTTAATAAGTTAGATGGTTGTTGGTACTGCAATACAGAAGTAGTTTATCACCAGCCTTTGACACAATTTTCCAACAGGCAACTCGTTATCTTTGCTTACAAATACCATACTTAAAATGCATGTATTATAATTACAGTAAAATCACAGCTGTAGTGGTTGATGGGCAAAGAGACTTCTGTGCTGACATCTTCAGCATTTTACAGCTGCCTAAAAGCACAGACAGACTGAAAATATTTCCACTGAATGGTGAGGGCAACAGATGAACAGCTCTAGCAGCTATAGATCTATCTGATGTTTCAAGCTACCAATTCAGAGCCAGGAAGAGAGTAAAAGGTTCTGGAAAGATGCTGTGTGGTTTTGTTTTATAGTGAAACACATACCAGGGCAAGTAGCTCATTCTTTTTAATACTGTTTATGATACTATTTCATTCTAGTATTGAGCTGGTGACTCAAATATCTGAAAAATGCTTGAGCTAAAAGTGCCTTTCTGAGGACAGTACTATATTAAGACAACTTCAAACATGCTAAGCATCTTACTACCAAAGGTAATTTTAGACATCAGTATGCAGGTGGACAAGGTAAAAGTCCTACTCAGCATCACCACAAAGCAGAATAAAGAAACAAACAAAAAAAGTCAAACTTGAAAATTTCAATTTCTTGCTGTGTGTTTGAAACTATTCTCTTGTGCATACTCTGGAGATAACATCAAACATTAAAAATAGTTGCAGTTTGCTTTGAGGTCTAGATGATATACATTAGAAAAAATTACAGAACTGCAGAGCGATTTATTTACAACATAAATTTTTCACTATGGCCAAATCATCTCTGTCCAATAGCACACATAATTACAAAATACTCTCCTTTTTTTGGAATACTTCCAGACTTACTAGAAGAAGTTTCCTAGAGAAGTTGTGGCTTCCCATGGTTGGAAGCGTTCAAGGCAAGGCTGGATGGGACTCTGAGCAACCTGACCTAGTGGAAGGTGTCCCTGCCCATGGCAGGAGAGCTCGAACTAGATGATCTTTAAGGTCCCTTCCAACCCAAACCATTCTTTCATTCTATGACTTCAGCAACCAGGAAAAGTCTTACTGTCACTGCCTACTGAAGAAATAGCATGTTCTTCCGCCTGGGACCCTGCTACTCAGGCTGTAGCCAGAAGACAAACAGAATACATGAAACCAAAAGACTATGGCAGCATTTCTCACACACAAAGTACAATATTTACAAGAATTGGTCTTTTTTTAGTAGTATTATTATTAATATTTTAACTTCACGCTTAAAATGAGACAGCAAAGAACAGCGTGATCAGTAGGAGTCACTGTACCAGATTAGAGAAGGAACTAAAACTCACTATACAACAACTCAAACTGGCTAGAAAGCTTACACTATACTTTGCCTTTCTCTGGAAGTTACTAAAAGAGAACATCAAGAAGGATTAGGTGAATCACTCTCCTAGTTTCTACTTGTCAATTAGAAGTGCTTCAGCAGATCCATTCAGACCAATGCTGCTTGTCTTCTACCCCAGCCAGGCGCACTCCCTGCCACTTGTAAAGTCACTTTGGTCTACCTCATTTCTCCAGATGGACTAACAGACCTGCTCCAAAACTGGCGTATCATTCACAATCTGGAAAAGACTTCACCAGACATTATCCATAAGTGAACAACAGGCTACGGAGTCAGCCATTACCTTTGTTCTGACTATCAAGAACCAGAATTGAACAAGATTTTTCTGATTCCTCTTACTAATATAAAAAGTTAAAAATCGGAGGCAGAAACCACATCCTTTAACACAGAAATCCATCCTAATATGCATAGATTTTAAGATAAAGAAAGCCTCTAGAATAATATAGGTCTCAGATGGCCACAAAGTAGCACAAAATTATGTGTGCTATTGGACAAAATGATCCTTGCATTAAGTCAGTACCTGCTTATTGAGACAGATCAGAGTCTTGGATTATACAGTAATTTATATCCTAATATTCTTTTAACCATCTATTAACAGGTGCAGTGATATTTATATATCTTTTACGCAGTCTTACAAAGGGATATCCTTCCAGAAGTCTAGAATACTTTGATGCTACGGTGAATGCTCTTAGTGACAGAAAAAAAAAACCCAAGCACTTCTATATATGCAGGCTGTATTAATCTTTTTAATGCTCTTTATGTTCCTACCAAGAAGCCTTCTAGGAGTTTAATTGACTCAGTGCCCAACACACAAATGCAGTCAGCAATTTGTAAAATTGCAGAATCTGTAAAAATCTGAAAACAATTTCAACTGAAGACTGGGTTTGAAATGCAATGGCTAATGAATTATACAGGGAATTGTACAGGGAATTGTCTTTCAGATGCCTTTCAGAACAAACAATACAGGAGATTTTCTTTAGCACCTGAAAAACTAATCTCATTGATTTGTAGTAATGAATTAAGTATGTCAACTCCTTTTTAAGCAGAGCAAATTAACAGAATTTGTATTTTAGTTGGTGAATCAGATATCTGCACTAATCTCTTGCTCTTTGTCTACATTTAGATGTTTTCTGAATGTTTTCAGTATCATTGCATTATCAATTATGAGAAAGGAGACATTAAAAAACAGTACAGGATGAACTAGAGCAGGAACTCACAATGATCCCTCACTGACTACCCATAAAGGGCTTTCAACCCATGGCAGTAAGAGCAGCCCAGTCTCAGAAGAGCAGTGGCTGTCCAGCCTTTAATGAACAAACACGTTCATACAGTGAAGCCAGTATCCTGCAAAGCACGGCCCCAAGCTTACTCCTCACCTATGTCCTCATGGCAATTCTGAAAATGGGAAATCTGATACAGGACCCATCTTTCTGCCACGGTACAGAAAAACTCTGCAATCACTGGCAAAAGAGGGAACTGGATGGAATTCCTCCACATGTACAGCCACTAGAAAATTCCTTTTTGTGATGCAACACTATGATGTCAAAAGTCCTTTCACCAACTGCATCACACATTTGAATATTTCTTATAAGCTTCTAAGTAAATTACCTTCAAGGTTCATAAATAATTTGCCTTCCTGTCTTGAGGCTGAAACAGCAATCTGGTCTTTCTGCCAAGGGACAAACCCAAACATCCTGGCCATATCAACCAATTTCAAAGACGTGTCAATTTTTTATAGACTTCAAAAAAAATTTTAAATGCATGTTTTTCAGCATGACACCTTTTGCTTTTCTGTGAACTCTGTCTGAGCCACAGTCTGACCTAACAAACAGCAAACCTTACTGACAGAATTCAGCATAAATGTGTTGCTTGTAAGATCAATCAGACAGCTTCCCAACCTCTATTTTTATCTCTTCTAATTTTAGCTCTTTCTTTGCTTTACATCTGTCAACTCAGGCCTTGTACTGGGTTTGCATGGCAAGGTTTTGCTAGCAGGGGAAGCTACAGCAGGGGCTTCTGAGAGAAGCCACCAGAAGCTTCCCCTCTGTTCGACAGAGCCAATGCCAGCCAGCTCCAAGACAGACCCACCACTGAACAGAACCAAGCCCATCAGCAATGGTGGCAGAGCCTCCGGGATAACATAGTTAAGGAGGAAGAAAAACTGCTGAAGAAGAGTGAGAAAATGTGAGAGAAACAGCCCTGCAGACATTGAGCAAAGAAGGAGGGGAAGGAAGTGCCCCAGCGTCGGAGCAGAGATTTTCCTCCATTTTGTGGTACAGACCACGGTGAGTCCACCTGCAGCCCATGGAGGTCCATGGGGGAGCAGAGACCCACCTGTAGCCTGTGGAAAACCCCAGGTCACAGCAGATGGATGCCTGAAGGAGGCTGTAACCCTGTGGGAAGCCCACACTCCTGGCAGATGTAGCAGGAGTCTTTGCCCTTGGATTGTGGTCAAACAACTCAAACAACGCCCTGTTTTGGAAGCTATCAGTGATGGGCTGAGATGGGCTGCGGGGTTTGGTATTGAATTACGCTAAAACAAGTCTCTCTCACCAACCCCAAACTAACATCCTGATAGCGAGGCAAAGACTTGGCAGGTAAGTCCCTAAGATGACCTGAAGACGTGACTGGCAGTCAATCACTTTATACTGTAACAGTCCAGTGCACTTTCATACGGTATGATCTTTTAACACATTCCTTCTTGGAGTGTATGTATGAAGTTTCCTTCCTTGAAGTGGGAATGCCTCTTCAAAGATACTCCTAGAGACTGAGTGAAAGAGATCTGCCCATGGGCATTGGTATGGTGAGTTACATCAATCTCTATTTAATAATTGGGGTTTTTTTCTAGCTTTACTATAATTGCTTTGATATAGTGCACTATACTATACTAAATGGTATTAGTAGTTTTAGCTTTTACACTCTGCAGTAAATAATTCTCATTAAAATCTTTTATCTAATCATTTGTAACAATAAATAATTCATTTTAAATAAATGTATCTGATTTGCCATCTTTAATCCCGTAGGACAAAGTTAAAGCACTGAGAGTCTGGGGCTAAGATCAGATCCAGCCTCACCGAGGCTCCTCTCTGAGAAGGAGTTCAGAAAGGAAGAGGGTCCTCTCTGCACCTCGTGACTCAGTGGGATAGCTTCTCTAATAAACTTTGTCTGAAGCTCCCCCTCTCACCCACAACAGCAGGACCTGTGGCCCCAACGAGAGAGAAGCCCACGCTGGAGCAGGTTTGCTGGCAGGACCCATGACTCCTTGGGGGATCTATGCTGCAGCATCCTGTGCTTGAAGGACTGCACCCTGTGGAAGAGACCCACGTGAGAGCACTTTGTGAGGAACTGCAGCCTGGGAGAAGGACTCGTGCTGGAGAAGTCCATGGAGGACTGTCTCCCCTGGGAGGAAACCCATGCTGGAGCAGGGGAAGAGTGTGAGGAGTCCTTCCACTACAGAGGAAGGAGCAGCAGAGCCAAAGTGTGAGGAACTGACCACAGCCACATTAACAGCCCAGTCGTCCTGCTCAGCATAGAGAACTCAGGATTGAAGTTAAGCCCAGGGAGCTGGGAAGAGTGGGGAGAAGGTGTTTAAAAATGTTTTTATTTTCGTCTTATCCTACTCTGATTTTATTGGCTATGAATTACATTAATTCATAAACAAAAAGCTTCAATTTTATTCATAGAGTTATGCTGCACAGGTGCCTAGGAAGGATTAATTTTACAAATTCTATGCATTTCTTAAGTTAGTAAATACCTTGAATAGTTATAATGACCCTTAGCACTACTTTTGTAGATATGTAGTCTGCTAGAATACTAGGTGATGGGAAATTAAATATGCTAATAACTTTTGGCATTTTTAACAGCACATGAATTAGCAAAGAAAATGGACTGAGATTGCTATTAATTATAAAACCTAAGGATCTTTATGAGCTTTCACCTTAAATAGCCACTCACGTACATCATGTAAATGTACATTTACTGTGACTGTAATTAATCAATCACCTTCCCTTGTCCACCCAGAATTTTTCTTGCTGAAAATTTCAGAGCCTTGGCAGACTGTCCAAAAAGAATGAAGAGAGGAGGGCAATATACTTGTATAAACCAGGTCTAATCCTATTACATGCTGCCGACTGCCTTACTGACATATGCTCAACCTACCCTTTTATCAGTCATAACTGTTTGCTTTGCAAAACTGCGTATGAGAAAATTCTACTTACTTGTAAGTATTTTCCTTAAAGTATGAGGAAGGATCAATGTCAATCTACAAAAATTCCCACCATGGCAAACTGAGAAAGGAAGCAAGTCCTTATACACATGCAGCTCAAGCTGTAGGAACGCATCTACACTCTGTGCAAACCTGGGACCTGGACTCTATAAAAGTAGTGCCTCCATAAGAACACGCCATGACCCCCACCACAGAGAAGACCAGAAGAAAAAGGGCCAGCAGGATGCTGCAGGACCCATGTGAAGGTGACTCTCTTTCTACTTAATCTCTCTCTCTTTCTCTTCACTCCCCACTCTTCCCTGTACCTCACATTTACTGTTAAATAAAATCTGTACCCTTGACTTCAGGGCCTATGGTCTCATTTGCACCTTCATTTGGACAAAGGTATCTTTTAATACCTGAATTCTAGAAGTGGCCCAGGAAAATATTACCAGTATATATTCATTTGAAGGAATGTCAGAAAAACATGAGACCTTACAGCATGAAGAAAACAAACCAAACGAAAAAAAAAAGAAAGAAAAGAAAAAAAAAAAAAAAAAAAAAAAAAAAAAAAAAAAAAAAAAAAAAAAAAAAAAAAAAAAAAAAAAAAAAAAAAAAAAAAAAAAAAAAAAAAAAAAAAAAAAAAAAAAAAAAAAAAAAAAAAAAAAAAAAAAAAAAAAAAAAAAAAAAAAAAAAAAAAAAAAAAAAAAAAAAAAAAAAAAAAAAAAAAAAAAAAAAAAAAAAAAAAAAAAAAAAAAAAAAAAAAAAAAAAAAAAAAAAAAAAAAAAAAAAAAAAAAAAAAAAAAAAAAAAAAAAAAAAAAAAAAAAAAAAAAAAAAAAAAAAAAAAAAAAAAAAAAAAAAAAAAAAAAAAAAAAAAAAAAAAAAAAAAAAAAAAAAAAAAAAAAAAAAAAAAAAAAAAAAAAAAAAAAAAAAAAAAAAAAAAAAAAAAAAAAAAAAAAAAAAAAAAAAAAAAAAAAAAAAAAAAAAAAAAAAAAAAAAAAAAAAAAAAAAAAAAAAAAAAAAAAAAAAAAAAAAAAAAAAAAAAAAAAAAAAAAAAAAAAAAAAAAAAAAAAAAAAAAAAAAAAAAAAAAAGAAAAAAAAAGAAAAAGAAAAAAAAAAGAAAAAGAAAAAAAAAGAAAAAGAAAAAAAAAAGAAAAACACCACAAAACTTTTCCCTAAAAATACTGAGCACATTTTCTAAGCCTTTGCTACTAGATGATGCTATTATCTTTCTTCCTGTTATTCCCCTTTGCTTCTGCTCTTGGTTTCCCCACAGCAGAAATTAACCAAATAGACGCAATAGCAGCTTGAATTTAGCTCCTACAAAAGAAACAGAAAACAGGATAAGGAAACAGGAAGAGATAAGAAACCCGTAAGTCCACAAAAAATTTCATAAAAGGCCAGAGGGAAAAACAAAACAAAACAAAAAAAAAAAGTGAAAGGAAACATTAGGCCCTAAAGAAAAGAAATCTTGAGGGAGCCAACACAGAAAGACCCAGGTCCTAATGGACTCCATATACAAGGTGGAGCTTCATTTGGGGGAAGTATGGGCTTATCAGATTTCCTGAGAGGTGTTAAATAACCAGATGTGTTAGTTACTAGCTTGGCATTTCCCATTAACAAGCTGCTTGGTTTATCAATGCAGCCAATAGTGTGAAAGAACAGAAATCTTATTAAAATCTCTGCACACTGTGGTAAAACAAGGGATACCGCACTTCTCCTGATCTAGTATATTTGGCAAGAGAGGACTGACAAAACACTAAATCCTTAAAAACTCTGGAAAAATTATATTTCAGAGAACCACCAAGAGCTTTTCCCTTCTCTTTTTATGTTCACATAAGATTCAGCATAAAGCAGCTGGAATCCTGGTGACTGCATGACCCCCGAGCATTCTGAAAAAAAAGCCATCAGAAGAATTTTAAGATGCTGGCAACTACAGCATTATCAGTCAGAATGCAGATAATGGTTTCCTGATTGCACAAATCAATTTTCATCACTAGTAGCAATTACAACTGCTATAGCAGACTATGTACAATACTGCAAGCAACACGTTCCAAGAATTTAAACAGAGGAGGATGCTGAGAAAACAGAACTACTTAATTTAAAACTAAATACCACTACTTGCTGCATGAGGATGTCATCAAAACACGTCAGTAAGATTACCCCTGCTCATCAGCCAATTAACTCATTCTTAAGTTCACATCTGAGATATACAGCAAAGTAGAACTCCTGCATCTGAAGTCTATAATCTAAGAAAGTTTCAAACATATAAGGAAAGCTGCAAAGCAGCTCAGAGTACTACCAGAACAAACCAAGGTGCAAAATAAACAAGTTTGAAGAGTCTGATACAGCTTACTTCTGAAATGCAATCACCTGCATAATATTTATACAGATAGAATTGAGGAATGTGAATACACCTGGCTTTTCATAACAGAACAGAAAAAGACCTCTCAATCCAGAGACAATACTCACTTCCTAAATAAATGCTTTGTGCAAAAGCTGCTGTAAGCCTCAGGTAATTACGTCTGCATTGGTTGGAGCTGCCCACTTCTTCAGGATTATGGGCAGAGGCAGAAAAGAGGGTGAAGATCTATAGAAGTTCAGTTCCAGGCAATTCTTCTGTACTGTGTTGATTATGGCATCAAAGGACTATGGTGAGCCAAAGGCAAGAAGAACTCCACACTAATAAACAACTTGCTGTTCCAGACAGGTATGGAACACAGCAAATGAGCATGGAGTAACAGCTTTAAATTTTGCACTTTAGAGTGAAAGAAATTTAAAATACCAGCTACTAAACACTATTAACGAGTAACATAGAGCAGATAAACAAATGAAGTATCACTACAATTAATTTCATATAGTGGTCTGTTTGCTAAGATGAAAATGCTCAAAGAAAGGTTTATAACATTTTAGAACAGCTTTATTTTTTTTCTTCTGTTCATACTGGTGGATATACTGCTCCAGCACTGTCTATTGCCTCTTATTCCTTGGCCAGAGTCAGGGAGACACAAAGCAATCTTTCATGTTCCACTCAGACAGACACTATTGAGGAGTGTGTTAAATCAGTGAAGAAACTGAACAAGAAATTTTGGAAGCCATGAAGAAATGATGCCGCTAATTTACGTATAAATTCCAAATCATAATGAAGTGGCTAGTTATGTTTAATTAGTTATGTTTACATTTGCCACCTTTTCAAGAGACCATATGCAAAAATGAAGTGCTTACATATTGAAGGACAGTGATCACAAAGCTACACCCCAGTGCTTTCTTCTTCCCCATTTAAGTTTACAGAACACAGTGATACACAGTTACAATGAAAGTATTCCATAAATGCTGAAATGGAAATCTGAAGCTCAGCTGGAAAGGTCTTTGCCCTTGAATATATGTGCTTGCACTTTATTGTGTAACTAAGAGCTCTTCTCTGGGTTCTTGCACACCTACTGTTTTTCTAGATACATGCATGGAATTGTAGTATGCTGCCTCAATTGATAAAGTGTGTATTTAAACAAAAAAATGCATATTGCCTTTTCTAGTGGGGCTTAATCATCAACCTCAGAAAGGCATCTGTGCAAGACTAGCAGAGCTCTTGAATGGCTTTCCCTGTGCTCCACCACACTGCTGTATGCAGGCAGGAACCTGATGGTGGAATCCTGCTCTTAATATCCACGGAGACAGGCAAAGAGTAAAAATGAAGCAGAGTAATATATACCTCCCTTGCTCAAAAGAGGCATGGATGTGAAGCAGTGACTCAAGTAAACTCAGTTCTTTGCTGAGCCCCATCCAAGAGCTTGGGCAGAATGGTGCCAAAGCATTCCTCAATTCTACAACTACCAGGAGTTATTTGCAACTATATGATACAAATAAATAATTACAAACCCACATAATTCAAGAGGAAGAGTGAAATGCATACTTATGTCAATTTGCAATTTTCATAGCCTGAACTTTCAATAAGAAAACCTGAGCGTTTCTTTTCCCCCCAAAATGCCAAAATATTGTTGATTTTGAAATAAATAAAATTGTATAGTCTTTAACACACTTAAAGCTCTGAAACTCAGCAGTTGTCTCCAAAGCCCCTATTCCAATGCTACCAAACTTACACAGGCATTCTGAAAAGTTTTCCTGCAGAACAATGAATT
Source organism: Rhagologus leucostigma (assembly GCA_013397725.1). NCBI lineage: Eukaryota > Metazoa > Chordata > Aves > Passeriformes > Rhagologus > Rhagologus leucostigma. The sequence goes on from VZTD01005027.1 coordinate 2,697,319, forward strand.
AAACAGTGTAATTTTCCTGGAGTCTATTGGAGAAATTTCATCAGTATTGCCCTAGATATTTAAAACAATCATTTACAATTAAGTAAGACAATAACCTCTCTGCTCCCTAACATGCCAGAAATCCTGTTACTCTGCTCTTAAAAATTCGTATTACATCTTTCATCAAAAGCTCCCTTAGAACTGCAACCTACTAAAATCAGAAAAAAAAACAAAAAACAAAAGTTCGAAGAAAAAAGAAGCTTCCTCTCCAAAAGAAGCACTGTAAATGTGCAAGTGAACACAAAGCAAGGAATACGGTATAGGCATATCAGGCACAGTAATGAAGACGCACTTGTGTTGATCTACTGTGCATCCACCTCATCCCAGGAGACCTTCAGGGAATAAGAGAGTATTTGCAAGGCCCACAGTCCCACTATTATGCTTCTCTGCCAGGCCTATGAAGAAATCACCTCAGTGACTGGTAAAACATCAGCTTTTGGCATGTAGAGCAGCAAACTCTCATCACATACTACATATGATTAAAAATAACAGTTGTGAACATTACACTCACAAAATTCAATTGCTATAGCCATGGTCAATTAGTTTAAATGGTCAATCTGATAAATATATTTGAAATCCTCAGTGTGCTGTTGGCTGCAATGAAAAGGTTTACAGAAGCATGGGTAATTGGCAAATCAATCCATCAGAATCCTTACTCGTAACTTGTTCAGGGTCACAAGACTGAAATATTGGTTTAATCATATAAATTCTTAATTGCAGAAAAGACAAGACTTATTACAGCTTTACTTAAAGCAATTTAATTGTTATATTAACTGGAATCAATATGTTATTTTCAAAAAGCAAAATACAGGTAATATTTCCATACAGGCACGTAATACCCATTTTCATATATTAACTTAAATATTGTAGAATAGTTTGATTTTTAAAAATGTTTCAGCATACAAGTAGTTCAGAATCAGCAATTCATTTTCCATTTCATGACTTGACTTTGAAATGAAATTACTAAATTAGTAGGTTAAGATGTTGATATCCCAAATTACTCTGTTTATTCACAGAGCTTCTCAAGGAAATTCAAAACACTCAAACCTTGCACTGAATAAATAAAGCTACTTACAGCTTTTGGATGTGCATACAGCACACAAGAGTTAACAGACCAGAACTACTTCTAAACTAAGGTTAACGAGATTGTTTTAAGAAAGAAGTTTGACTTATTAAAAGGGATCAAATTGAAGTGGTAGTTTCAGTTGTAAGCTCCCCACACTAAACACCCTGGAAGATTTTGTAGATGAACAGAAGTACCATTACCTCATTTTTTGCTATTCTTTGTGGTTTTCAGAATCAAAAATAATTATTGATGAAGAATAATTTTTAGTCCTTTGCAGTGATTGGCAAACAGCACTGACAAGACATAGCCTGACCTGAGGCTACACCAGCATAACACAACTCTCTCTCCCTTACGAACAACAAACTCCACAATCTCAGCATCCTCCAGACCATCAGAATGATCTAGCCCTGAAACCCTGCTCCAGCTCCAGAGATCACAGAGAGCTAAAGCAATGCCTCCTCATCACCATTCATGAGAGGATCATGAGAAGTGATCCAGAACAATACATCATCACCATTAACCACCAGTTATCAGGCATCCCATGAGACTTTCACAAGAATACTCAGTGACCCCAGTGATCAAGGGGATTTGGGAACCCGGATTCACAGGAGGCACAGACCAAATTCCTCCTTCACTCCTGTAAACCTCTTTTCTACACTGAAATTACTGTTCACATTCACACTGAATCCAGTGTCTCCAGCCTAAGCACAAGCCGTGGGCTAGATCTCAAGAAAAAGGAAATTCAAGGCAGAAGCAAAGGTAATGTAAACTCAGTAACTACAGTAATGATCCACAATGGATGAAGAATTTTCACGACAGTCTGAAGCGTATATTTCATTAAGTGGATTATTAGCCACAGCTACCCCAGGGATGTGACTTCCCTTTTCCTGTTTAAATTTTCCCACATGCTACAAAGATTTCCTGAGTTACATTTGGCAAGTGTATCTCAAATCCCATAGGGGTGCTGGAGATTAAAACAAAATGGTGGGTTTAAGCATTTTTCTGGTTAAAATCTCAACAGAGAGTGGTAGAAGGCACAGAAAAGAGAATGCTACATTGAGCATTATAGCTTGTAGTGAATGTGATATAGGCAGGTATCAATGCCCGAATCTGCCATATCTGAAAGTATATGCCTCCTGCTCACCCACGTGTATTTTGTAGCTGTGCTCACAGTAGAAAGATTCATTGTGACTCTGAAAAATCTTAAATTATCTATAAAGTATATATTATGTAAAGTCTCATACACAAACACTAATTCCTGTGGGAATAGCAAAATATATGAGGGAGAGAACAGGAGAGAAAGGGAGGAGAGAAGCTAAAGTATATTTATTATCCTGCTGTTGCTGTTGATATTTTAATGTTCTACAATTATTCAGCAAGCATTCATCCCCAAGAAAAAGCCCCTGACAACTGAGCTCTTGGGTTTTTTCCACAAGGCAGTTTTCCAGCTGGGTAAGAATCCCCATCCAGTTTTGTCCAGTGAAAATAGGGAAAAACATCTCAGTAAGGAGTAAGTGTTCAAGCTGGATTTCTCCAAGTTTTCAGCAGGCTACATTTTTCTTATGGACCTTTGATAAACAGCCTCTGCTCTTCTAGTTAGAGCTTTTTCAGGTTTTTGTTTCGCTTTGGACACCAGCGTGGTGTAACCACTATAGGACTGCCAAAACCTGAATCAATGCACCCAACTGTCATGACTGAGCAAGTTTTACCTCCTGACACTGCTTACAGATGATGTTCAAACTATTTCTAGCAGATAGCAATGCCTTCTTTTAGGGACTAGTTATCACTTCTCGCACAGTGCTGGGAGCTGATAGTTGAGGATCACCTAGCACATCAGTGCTGGGCAGGGAACAGCACCTTCTCCTGACTCCTGCTCTGCTCCCCCACCTTGAAGCACAGACCCATTTAGCTGCTCCTGGAAAATTCCTTTCCTATAAAAACAATTTTCTTTAAAAGAAATCAAAACCTTCCTCACTTCATAATTATCAACACATCAGTAGGGCTCTAAGGCATCAGGGTAGCAAGACTAAAATCACTAATCGAGAAATACAGTCCTGTTTTGCTGCATTGCAGCTAACAGTTGTAGCAGGGTTAGGACCTTTAAATCCTGGCTGAAACCCCAAAGTCCTTTATGTAGACTAAGAAATTAGTATGTATAGACTCTAGAGGGAAAAGTGGAAAGCCACGAGTACAGGGATGTCCTGCTTGAGGCCAGGGGCTGGCTTCACTGAGTAACACCCAGCTCCTGTCCAGGAGCAGCTGTCACTGCTGCTGCTGCTGCTCAGTGCTTTACTTCTTGTTCAAAAGACTACTTCTTGCCTAATTTTCTCCAGACTATCTTCAAGTAAACAGTATCAAAATTTGTTTGAGGGCTTGAGGACTGTAATTTAATCAGTACTGAGCGAGGACAAAATATATGCTTCTTTCATCTTAAAACACTGTATTTGTGAATATCACATCAAATTCTCAGAAAATGGGAGACAATTAAACATCTCATGATAAAAAAATACCAAACCCCTAAATTTCCAGTTTTTCTTCAGTAAGAATATATGAGAAAACTTCTTTTATTTGTTTTTACAGCCTTTTGCATGAAAATTTGATTAATGGTCATAAATCCCTAGGAATACTTTCTCCAAAGCATCCTTTAAGAGTCTCCACTTCTTACTCAGTTATTTATTGCATGGAGATTTATCCAAGGTGGAGTCAATAACACTGCAGCTACCTACTCATCTAATCTCCTGCTCAGGCACACTCAGCAGAGCGTGCCAGAATTTGGTTAGTCAATTCCAGTTGCAGCAAGCCTGGCCTGCCCCAGCATGACAAAGGCTGAGCAAAATCTTCCCTGCAATTGCTCCTGCAGCTCCAGAGGAAAAGGCAGGATGTCCTTCTCTCCTGTGATTTTTCTTTTTTTTCCCCCCTAAATTCACAAAGAATTATTATTTAATACTAAGAATGGGAAAGTAAATTCCTGTTCTGGTCATGTCAGACCCGGTGGGCTGTGTACTAGTGAAAGACAGCACACAATACTTCGTAACCCAAGGAGTTTGTAACCTGAGGGAGACAGTTAATAAAACAAACAAGGGGATAAAGCAGATAGATGTGAAAAACAAATTATGACCACAGCTGCTTTGAAGTGACTGGCTACTCATAATTGTTGATCTAGACATCTTCTCCAGCTGCTAAACTGCACTAACATGGCTAAAAATACCTTTTCCACTTTTTTTGGCTCTCCTTATTGCTTTCTCTTTTAAGAAAACATTACTAATTATCCAAGGAGCAGCATATGGCAGAGTAAACGGGTCACAAGCCATATTATGAAAGCACTAGTGAAAATGTTAACATTTTCTGAACTCCTGATTTGGGGAAAATACATTTTCTAAACTCGTTTATGTTCCAGTAGTTTCTGTGTTTTACTGTTTTCCTCTTCCTTTATTCCCCTGGGTGTCTTGTAGGACCTGCTTGAGTCATATCCCACATAGACTACGTGAAGAGCTTCAACTACTATGGCTTCATATCTAAGATTCTGTGAAGCAGGGAGTGTTCTTAATTAATTCCTCAGACACCCAGCAGACAGAAACTGGCACCTTTATCTACTGTCTACTGCTCCCTTCCACTTCCAGGCGTGAACGGCCCAGGTCCAAGCTGGCAGGCTTTCCCAGCTGAAGTATTTTCCCTGAAATGAGCCACACTGAAAATGACAGGACTCAGCTGCACAGAGTTCTGGCAAGAATAGCTTCTAAACAACAAAAAAAGCCCAACAGTTTTCATGAAGGAGACATGTCAGCTCCTGAGGCTTGCACCTTCCTGCAGAGAGTGAGCTAAGCGCTTCAGGAATAAAATGGAAGTCAAAGCAATAGCAGGTTTGCACAGCTGGTACCCTCAAGGAGAACATGTGCCAATCTCACACCAGACCAGCACTAGTGAATCCGCTTTCCAAGTGCAAGCGTTGCACAAAAGAGAGGCAGAAGTGCATAAAATTGTGGGCTTAGGGCTAAGGCTCCACATTGAACCCATACCATGCACATGGACACACAACCCCCCACACAGACAAATCATTCCTCAACAGGGATCAACTTTATTCACTTTCCAATAGGATAGAGAGCTTCATTCACTTGGCCAAGAACAGGATAGGACATGTACATCAGCATGTAGATCATTTTGAAAGAAATGGATTTCTTTCTCCAGCTGCTGAACAATATTTTATTCCTTAAAAAGAGGCAAAATTAACAAGCAGTATTCATGAATGTGATACAGCCTGATTTGATCAGTGTTTTCTCCCTTTATTAAGATGTTTGTTAATTATTCATTCCATAATTTTCCTAAAATGCTTGCTAAATACATTAAAAAGTATGCATCTTTATACATTCAATTACAGGCAGAAAATTTCTATTGCTTGATTGGGGAGTCATGATGCCAATAGCTCTCATAGCTTGCCATCTTTGAAGGCAGAATCATACTTAAAACTTAGTATAACTAGGCTTTTCATCTGAAACTGTAATTACTTTCCACTTCAGAGCTACACAATGAAGCATCTTCTTATACTTAAGCCTCCCAGAGCACAGCCAGCTTGCAAAAATCGGACAAAGAACATTATTGATTTTCTCAAGGGAGTAAGATATTTGCCAACTGCCAAGAAGAAACTGTAACTATTCATGCATAGCAAAAGTAGATGCAGTGTGAGAAACGACATCGCTATGTCCATATTCCAGAAAATCACTGCAGCCGAATGAAACCTCAGTTTATTGCAAACCAAGCAACATGAAAAACTAAAATAGCCTCTAGGAAATTAGTAAGGTACATATGGGAAAAGGATAACAAAGGTTTCATTTGTGGTAATAAGGGGAAGGCATGAACTTCAATGTAAATACCTGCTATTTAAAAAAAAGTTCAGCAGAAAAAGGTTGAAGCGAGACTTGACACACAAAAAAATCATCTCACTGTCTCCAAATTATAAACATGACCAAGTATTCAGAGAAAGAAATGGCATCAGTACTGCAGCTGAAATTGCAACTCACCTGATATACGTGATGAAGATGCTGAAATTCCAAAAGGCTTCCATACATTTTTTGTATTTATACACACACAAACATATATATTCATGCTTTCTCAGTATCCTTCTACACCAAGTTATTACAACCACATCAGAGCGTGGGAGTAAGAAAAGACAAGCAAACAGAAAATGCCTTTAAAGAGCCATTAATCACAACACTGCTTATCAAAGAAAGGAATGAAACAATTTTAAAACCGTTTCAATCCCTCAACCAGTAGCGTGATCGAAACAACAAAAACCCTTACCTGTGCATTCTTATTCCTGGCTTCTCTCCTTGCTGCTTTTTCTTTTAGCCTCTTCTCCTGAAATAAACAAGATGTACAGCTTTAAAGCAAACTCCTGTGGTGTTTTGGGGGTTTTTTTTCATATTTTAAGATTAATGTTGAGCCATCTAGATATTTCTAATGCATACTTGTTAGACTGGTGGTATTCACCCTACATGTTACTGACGGAAACAATAAATGAAAGATCTGAATGAGATACTATTTATTCTTCTTGCTCTTAAAGGAAATCGTAAAACTACAAGCATGATTCAAGCTCATATTTTATCTTTATCAAGACGTTAATCTTCAAGGAATAATGCAGCTGAGGAACTTAACAGAGTATTTGTCTGTAAAATAAAGTAGTTAAAATGGTACTAAGAGATCCAATTTTTCTTATTTCTCAGTGACTTAAAATGAAATCAAATCCACTTAATAAACTAAAACGAAAATTTTCCTAACTTCAGAATTGCTAAAGTAACTGGGGAGTGAAAGCTAAAACATCTTCTCCCTTTCTATCTCCATTACTAACATTACTTCACAAAAGCATTTGCTTAGTAATTGCATCAATTCCGAAACCGTAACAAAGTTCTCTTCACCAAAGAGATTCTGCTACAGGAAAATGACCTAAATGCAGGGATAAAACTCATCCAAAGCTGCCTGCTAGATCTGTCAGCATACAGAAGTGCCCAAGATATTTAATTCAAATTACATTTATTGCTGCTTCTTTTTTTTTAGTCTTACACTAACTGAAGTATTATCTCTAATTTAGACTGTCAGGTCCTTGCAATTGAACATCCTTTAAATTCTTTATTGCAGGAGGAAAGGACAGAAGTTCAGATGAGAGCATATCCTCTAGAAAAGCACACGGCTCCCCCTTCTTGTCTTAGTGATGCTGATGACATCGGTATTGGAACTCTTTTATGCTAACATAAAAATGTTTCTGAAATACAACTCAGTTTCTCTGAGCAATATAGGCCATCCTGGCATCAGCACATTTAGAGTCGAGTCCACATAAAAAGAGACATTAACATCAGTCCAGGGTCAGCACTTCAGCACAGAGAAGGCTGAAGGCCAGTTACATATCAGCTCACTCATAGGAGTAAAGTGAAAGCTACAGCTTCAGCAGTCCTGGTGCCATCTCATCACAATGAAGCTGCTAAACATATTGGTAGGTATCACACAAAGTTGTTTGGAAAAACAGCGTTTGACTGCAGACATGGGAAAAGGAGAACACAGCCATCAAGATTTTCAAAATCGGTGTCTAAATTCAGGGGCTTTTGAGACATTTGTCAGGTACGTGCCACTTTCTATTCTCCCAATTGCCCAAACTACAGAAGTGTTAGCTGATTTTCGAAGTCCCTTTCTGTGTAAGTTAACCTCTTCTCTCCAAATCAAAACAAAACAATTCCCCAATGCTGTGTGCAAAGCTGCCTGATTCAAACACCTCAATACACTCTGAGTTACATGCCAGGGCCTTTCATGCATGCTGTAAAACAAAAAAAAAAAATCCCACCACTGCAGACAGATACAACACAGCTGTCTTATTATTTCAGATTTGTTAAAGTATGGGGGAAAAAAAAAAGGTTACATTTAAGGCCACAACTGCATCATATGGGACAACAAAAGCCACCAGGACCAAGTACTGTCTGGTCCACATGCAGTTTCTCCAACAAAGTAGACCTATGCATCATGGTCATAACATGATCATCCATGTTACGAGTCCTTCTCTCCCAAGTCAAATTTATATTAATTTCTGATGACTTTCACTCATGCTTTTCTAATTATTTACTTAAGTCTTCCACTTCCTCCACTTTAAATGGTTTAGCTGCACAGTCTCCACTCTTTGGGGTAACCATTTGCGTTCTCTCATTTTTCTGCTAAAACTGTGATAATATTCAAACTTTACCCCTGAGAAACTGACAGAGAACAGAGCTAGAAAGTAATACACCAGATGTTACAAAGCAGCTTTTGACTTGGACAGTCTAGAAAATTTTGGATAGAAAAATTCTATGGTGTATGAAATGTCAGTGTTTTAACTACAGCTACAGGCTTAAGCAAATACAGCAGCAAAATTCCTGCTCAAGGGATTTATAGCTGAGCACTGAGAAGACAGCTATGAAAGCAGAAGACTGACATAAGGACACAGAAGAGGAGTACACAGACAGCATAATATACTTTAGTCTCTAAAGAACGGTAAAGACAGAAAAAGATTCTGAAGTTAATAGGTCCAGAGACTGAAATAAGGAGCACAAGAGAAAAACAAGACAGAGAAGCAATCACCAGGAGATGCTGTCAAGATCTCCTTTTTTTTCCCCAAGGGGAGAGAGAGGGTTTGAATCCTTGTCAGTGAAAAACAAAAACAGATTTTGCAGAGGGTTGCATGTGTGTTGGCACTGAGCTGTAGATAGCAGCGCGTTTCAGAAGCCAGTGTCCTAATCAGGCCTGCTTCTGCTGTCTCACACTAACACAGTCCAAACAACACTGGGCATTCACAGGGTCACAGAATCATTCCAACTGGAAAGAACATCAGGGGGTCTCTGGTCCAACCTCCTGCTCACAGAAGAGTTAGCTCTGAGGTGAGGTCATGCTGCACAGGGCCTCATCCAGCCATGTCAAAATCCCAAGGCTGGAGACTGCACATCATCTCTGGTCAGCCTGTGCCACAGCCTGACTGTCCCCACACAGAAAAAGTTCCCCACATATCCATGCTGAATCTCTTGTTTTAACTCATGGCCATTGTCAGAGGCTTCGGTCCATTGAATTTTTGACATATTAATTTACTAATCGGAACACTCAAGTGAAAAGCCATGTAGAAATTTCAGTGTATTCCACAGATGTATTTAGAAACCAGGTTCTGCTCTGATAAAAGTATATAAATACAACTCACTATACATCTAATTTCCACAAACCCACACCGGCTAGTATTATACTCTTTTCATTTAGTTTTTCATTAATGGTATTATACAGCTCAGAGACCTTCTTGGTCAGCTTTTAAAATTTACTGCAAATTATCTTTTTTTCCTCCACACTTACACAGCTACTTAAAAAGGATGGTTATAACCTCAGTAATCAAAGGGATGAAAATTTTCAGTCATCATCATGTAATTTAGCTAAATCACTTGGCTTTAAAGAAGAGTTACAAACCTACCTTTTCTGCACTAGAACTGACAACAGAACCAGCTCTGCCTAAAAGGAGCCCAAACCATGGATAAAGCCATGTCTAATATATGGAAGAACTACTCGCTGTTCCTAACTGTGAAGTTAAGAAGTCTGCCACTGCCTTCTTTTCACATTTAATTTCCCCCTCTTTTACCATTGGGTTTTAAAACAAAAACTCATATCCCGTTTAATTCTTAAAACTCCAACACACTTAAATAAATATTCTAACATTTACATTCCATGTTCTCAACTTGAGACAAAAAATAATGAATACTGGCATGGCAGCTCTCTCTAGCTGGCGAGGTCAGGAATATGTGAAAGACACATAAATACAGAGCTTAAACCCCAAGTTTTTAGTTATAAAAAAATTAAGTCCAGCAATTTCAAGAGTTCTTCCTTCCCAAAGGAAATCTCCTCTTCCTTGGACTCTCTTCTATCTACATTTGAGTTCATTTTACTTTGTCCAGAGGGTTTACTGCAATATTAAAAAAACACAGTGTTTATTTCCATGTATTATGAATAGTTTTGTTTCATACAGTAATTTTTCTTTTAGCTTTCTAATTTGTAAAAAATTTGTACAATAAAAGTCCCCTTTCTTTTAAAGAATTTCTGCATAGGTCAGATTTACATTAAATAAATTCTTTTAGCTGGTGATAGGCTGCAGTTTTTCCACCCTAAAATTTCACTGACCTCTTCTATTTGCTTACCTGAAGGCAAATAAAAGTTTCACTCAACACAAGTAATGCATATTATGGCATATTTAGCTCCGAGAGCATTAAAAAAGCCTGTGGCAAATCTATTTCCTGTAAAAATTTCATGCTCATCTGAGTTCTCTGAAGTCTTTTAATTTAAATACTCAAGAACTCCCTCAGGTTTTGATCCATCATTTTAACACTAGATTTTTAATAACTATTCCTTTACATACTGATGCCATAATTTGGAGCTACCAACCTATTCTATTTAACAGCTGAGGTAATGGTCTACCACACAACAGATCTTTACAGGTGACCAAAGTCTGGAACAAATCACTCCATTGCCTGGAAAAATCTGGCTGTCATTTGCAAATACATGATGGTCAACACTGGTACCCGATACCATGTCCTGGCATCCGACTGTCTCTTGTTATTTTAGTGGGAAGTAGCTATGGTCAGTCAGTCGCACTTGTAACACAAAGAGTTGTTCAAAAGTTCAGAGCAGCTCTCATACACTGGCATTGCTATAGTCAAGTGCTGGTTTCCACCCAAATTTTAAAGCACAAATGTGTTCTGAAAACTGACTCAGTAAACGTGTTTCCCACATTTGTCTTCTCCAAGATTTCACACCAAGCTTGAATTGTTTACATGCTCATGGCCATTGCGACATTTATATTGCTATGTAGCTTAATATTTCTCGTTACAGAGACTAGCAAACCATCTACATGCAAGCATTTCTCCAACCACCAAAACAAACCAACATTCCTAACTCAAAGGAATCAACTTATTAGTATTTCTTTGAATATTATTTTTTTTTAAATACCTTGAAATTAAGTACAAAATTGGTTACTATTAAACAAATAAATCTTAATACCTTCAGGAAAAAAGCAAAAGCTTTTTTATTGTTCTGTGTTTGTTTTGTTGTGAGTTTTTTTTTAATCTCAATGTTTGGCTTTAGAAACCTATTAAATAATCTCTTCAAGCAACAAACTATATAAACATAATGATGTAAGTCTCATCTGTAAAGCTGATGTTTACTGTAAAGGCAGGGAAACTGAAACACCTAGCAATCACCAATTTAAGGCAACACAAAATAGGCATCAAAAGCATGTGAAAAACAGCACAGGGACAATGTTAAACATTAAACAAGCACTGGAGCAGCAGAAAAAAGGCATTCTCATTAAAAAGAAGAAAATAGAAGCTAGCAGAAACTGACCCTTAAAAGGACATTCCTGAAACAAAACCGACACAGGAAACCAGTGGACAAAGCTCAAAATTATTCGTTTCCCACTTAAACCTGAGCACACTGAGTACATTCTAAGGATAGAAAAGTTTTTCTGAAGTTTTTAAGTAAGTTGGTTTAAACATACATATATGGATGAGAGACTGGACACGACCCAGCCATGTGCACTGACAGCCCAGAAAGCCAAATGTCCCCTGGGCTGCATCCAAAGCAGCGTGGGCAGCAGGGCCAGGGAGGGGATTCGGCCCCTCTGCTCTGCTCTGCTGAGACCCCACCTACAGTGCTGCATCCAGCCCTGGGGTCCCAGCACAGGAAGGACATGGAGCTGTTGGAACAAGTCCAGAGGAGGGCAATGAAGATAATCAGAGGGCTGGAGCAACCTCTCCTACGAAGACAGGCTGAGAGAGTTGGGGTTGTTCAGCCTGGAGAAGAGAAGGCTCTGGGGAGACCTAACTGTGGCCTTCCAGTACGTCAGCTAGAAAGGAACTTTTTACTATAGCATATAGCGGGCAGGACAAAGGGCAAAGGTTTTAAACTGAAGGAGAGTAGGTTAAGATTAAATATTACAAAGAAATTCTTTACTGTGAGAGTGCTGAGACTGAACCTATATGTACACAAATACATACAGTGAGAGATAAAGGTAACACTAATTCAAAATACAGTTTCAACAGAATTATATCATGAATGAAGTTAGTTAACACTGTTTAAAAGTAATGTTTAAAGCTGTGTACTAAAATCTTAAAAACAAATCAATTGAAGTTACACTGCAGACCATGCTAATATATTCTATAGAAAAGTAGGGGAAAATGGGCAATGATGCCCTTCATCTCATTTTGTGGCTGCTTTAGGTTTTGAAGGGACAATGCTATTTAAGAGTGGAAAATTCATTATCTATAGAGGTCACAGGCTCTTGAGCTGTCTTAATGCAGCCACCCATAAGGAAACACCCAGCTCAAACACCAGATCTGAGAGAAGGCAGGAAAACCTCACAGGTATCTGTGCCTGCTCATGTAGGCACCTAGCAGTACCCAGATCCTCAACAAGCAAAGGGTGCAGCTCCTGTCAGAAGCTGCAAGGCTGCCTCACAGAGCCATAACAGATAGAAGTCAGCATTTTGGGCAGTTGTTCCAGTACATCCTCCAGCAGGACAAGCAGCCTGGCATGGAAGCTCTTTTACAGCACTAGGGTGTGTAAAGGCTCACTTTAAGGTTATGCTTGAACTAGTTCAGCCTTCACCCACAGCTGCATTTTCCTGGCATTCATCTGATTAGTGTGTAGACAAACCAGTTGGTCGGACCCTGGTGCTAGTAACATCAAGGTTGTGGGTTCAATCGCCATATAGGCCATTCACTTCAGAGATTCAATAGTCCTTGTGGGTCCCTTTCAACTTAGAATATTCTGCCATCTGTGATCTCATTTTCTTACTTTTCACATCAATAAGATGAGGTCAAGAACTCTGATTTTGCTGCAAGACTCTTAGAAAACATCCAAGGACACTTCAAGCTATAAGTGTGGCCCATTCAGCTGTTGAACAGAAAGATAAACAAGCAAGACCTTGTCTCCACTGGCACCACAGGAAGACCAGATGGATGCTGCTGCTAAAGCTGAAACGGGATGCTTGTCAACCCACTTCTCAGTGTCCATCCCCTTATCTTAATAGCTCTGCATCTGGAGCATAACAGCAGCATTGCCTGCACACAAAAGCTATGGAAGGGCTCAGATAGGCTTTCTAACAAAGTAATACTCTCTGATTTATTGTACATGTCTCTCCATCTATACTTTTCTTCGCTGTTCAGCTGAGCACTCCTCTCAGCAGTAACTTCCTTCCCTTTATATTTTGCTCCTACACTGGCATACTCTTTATGTGAGAGAATTTTATCAGTCTCACCCAGCACCACATTACTGTACAACTGTACACATGGTAATCTGACAAATTCCACCTCAAAGTGCAGGACTATTCAGGTGCTTTACTTAATAAAGAGCATAATCCTGCACTGCAATTTTTTACCCCTTCAGATTACTTCCTTGGAAATATGAAGCAACCTTTCTTCAGAATTAATCTAATGATTGATTTCAAAATAAAAATACTGTTTTTCATGGGAGCATTTATACTCAACCATATTGAATGCCTTGTGTTATATAGCATTATATAGTGTTATATATATATATATTTTATTTTATAAAATATAGAAAATCTCTGGGGAGTCTTTTCCATTTCTTGAGCATGGTATATGGTATTCAATGATTTATTACAATACACTACAACTTTCAGAATTTTTTTATAAAACTATAAACCGAACATGTTTAAATCATAACTACTCTGTCATCAACAGAAATCACTTGCAAAAGCAGGGAGCCTAGAGTTCCATTTGAAATGCGGCTGCTAAAGGAAGGAATAAGCCATAGAGTGCTCTCCCCCAGGACCTTTCCCATCTGGGCCATGGCTCAGCCAAGGCATGGGGTGAGGACTGTGGCAGGCACCAGAGGTCGGAGAGAAATAAAGGCTACAACATTACACCAGGAAGCAAACCCTAAGGAATGCAGTGCAGAACGAGACACATGGGTGGTAGGGATACCTTGAATGTAAAAATGTCATTTGTAATGATATCCTGTTACAACTGAGACAAAGACAAGAAGGAGAAAAAGTAATAAAGTAATAAAGTTAATATGAAATATACTAACCCTAATGAGCAGCAAGGCAGACAGTAACAAAAGATGTGAACTCCTAAGTCACTGACAGATGAACACTAAAGGAACCACACAAGCACAACCTTGGGAAGGTTCACGCAGAACTTTGAGAAGAAAACGAGAAAACAGGTTATCTATGTTTATCAGCCTCATGGGAAAGAGCAAACTTAAAATGGAATATTTGAAAGGCACTGTGAGACTGTGCAGAAAGACCAGCACACAGAAAAACCCAAGGTCAGTGACTACACAAGGGCCCTATGATGTAGGTGTGAAATTCTACATATTTAGGGTGCACAGGGTGCATACATCTACTATTTAATGTATTAGTGAGTGTATCAATCAAAGGAGTGAGATCTTAGTTCTGCTGGTAAACATCAGCCCTGACTCGCCAACAAGAAGAAATAAGCTTGTGCTGCCTGTGCTGTGAATGTTTATGAGAGTGAAGCCTCTCTTGTCTCTGTGGATACCCACAGAGTGTGTCTTGTGTGTGCCCCTCTGTGCAATACAGGTGCAGGGGGCTCGTTCTGCAGCCTGGAACAGCAGCAGCCTTCGTCAAAAACACCTGTAGAAGAAACCGCCTGAGTTCAAACCCAAGGGATTTGGCTTCCCTTACCAGTCTGCAATCTTCCATTTTCAACAATGAATTTTAATCAGAATTCAAAATTCTCTTAATGAAACTGAAAGCTCTTTATTTTATGATAGTCCTTACATAAAGTCTGGTACAAAGAATTTTCTCTTTTAGCTTTGGAAACAGTTAATAGAGTAATAATATTAGGGAGAGCAAACACACAAAGAGTGAAACATCACAGCGTTTCCTCCTCATTAAAACTATGCGCTACACCACTAACAAATGCATTTAGGGCACAGGAGACAAACCAAAGAGAGGTATTCTGTTTCAGTACAGTTTCTAAAACAGTTCTATATTTTCTACTGAATTAAGAACAGCATAAGCAAAACTTTGAGAACATATAACCCTAAACTTCAAGTGGTACAAATCAAGATCATTTCAGTGGCACAAGGGCCACAAAATATCTCCAGATTCCTTCGAGCAATATCAGTATCACTGCAAGGCTGTGCGAGGAGTCTCAAAAACACAAAGTATATATTACATTTAAAATACAGACTCGTGGTACAGTGCAGCACCTTCTGAAAGATCCCCCCTGTCACCCCCAGTCTGAGTCATCCCCCTATAAATATATTTGTTTAAAGTCTTCCAGGGAGTTACAGAATTACTGCATCTTGCAGTATCAGACCCCTGAAGACAGTCTCGGCTTGTTTGCTACTAATACTGCCCAAATAAAATTATATTTTAAAAAGTACTTCTAGCGTCTTCTCACATTGATGGTTCAAAATTCACAGCATATCTTACTTGTGGGAAAGAGAGGTAAGAAATAAAGCTCCTATTCATTTTTCTTTCAGCACCAATGGGCATTTTTCTGAGCTTGAGTTAGCATAGGGAAAGAGAGGTTATTAAGAAGTGAGATGAATTCCTCTCTGCCACTATTTTCTTCCTAACAACAGTGCATTTTCAGTTGAAAACTTGAAAAATGAAGTGCCAAAACATGTTCTGAATAGTTTATTCACTTCTCCCTTTATTGTTGTTTATAACATTTTACACATTTCAAATGGCTTTCATCAAATGGCCATTAAGGCAGAATTCTTTTCACATCATCTTGATCAGCATTACTGTCCTTTCCTTGTGCCCAACCACTAAAACAGCACTTTGCTGCCAAAACTTTAGTAAGCATTAATTACACTACAATTATACCTCAGTTTTATTTATTTTTATCCATCTGATTTTCAGTTTTTCCATATTTGCAGAGGAAGGAGAGGATAATAAAATGTGAGACTCATGAAGGAAACCTAATTATAGTGTAGATGCTTTGCAAGTTGCCACAAGCCTCAAGGCACTGCAACACACAACTCATCTAATCCAAGCATCCCATGAATGCATCAAAACATTTTTCTGATAATATAGGAAACTGTGCTCATTTCAATTACTTTCACAAGTGGATTTAAAAGCAATGGCCTGTGGATACTTTCTGAATAGTTCTGTTCTTCATCAGAAACAGTTTTGCAAGGAAAGTTCATAATAAGCTTACATGTCATGTTCCCCTAAAAAAAAAAGCTATTTTGGGGATGTTTTGATTTTAAGAAGTTCACTCTTTTTTCCCAGAGACCTCTAATCTTCAAGATTATACTGAGGAAACCATAAGAAAGGGATTCTCAATTGAAGATGACCTATAAAAGTACAAGCTTTATGAAAACACTGCTTTTTCTACATCCCCTCACTATCTAAATCAAAACCTGAACCCACCTGCCAGATAAAAGAACCCGGATGAAATAACATCTGCTTTTATAGCCTTCTGTAAATTGTTTTGTTATTATAAGTCACCATTTCAAAGCCAATGTAGAGACTTCAGGTATTAACACACATTCAGCTTGAGGGGACTTCTTGATCACATGTACCTAACTGTGTATCAGACCGCTACATTTGATTTATACAGAATGAAAATGCATTTGTCTCTAGTGGTCTACTAATCTATTTGTGTAGTAACTTTAATAGATTTAGCATGTTTTTATTGCTTTAAAGGAAAAAAAAATGACTGCCACACACATCAGGAAACTACACCAGGTATCAGCTGCAGTAGGAAGAAAAGGAATTAAAAAGAGGAAATACGAATCAAGATACATTTGAAACTTGATGGAAGTGAAGGAACAGAAGAAAGTTAAATTGATGAAAATGTTAAGCAAAGGTCTTGAACAAATATGAAGCAAAAGCAGAAAGGAAAGATTTAGCAATGGCTTTTACTAAAAGCTAGGAAAAAGAGAGTTGTAGGAGGATCCAGCAGCCAAGGCAGAAAATCAAGAAACAGAGAGTTGTCACATCTGATACTGGAACATATGTCAAATGGACAAAGATCTACAGCAGTCTGCTTGCAGGAAGGAAATTTAAACCAAGATGGGAATGAAATAATCAGCATTACTGCAGAAAGGACAGGTCAGACAACAGAGTTCATGTTATGACATGGTGTATTTTGGCTCACAGTGAAGCATGGAGGATTTAAAAAGAAGCAAGGACAGTCACAAGTGATGGATTTAAGACTTTGTATAAAGGGTTCTGCTGAATGCCAGCAAAGGGATGTATAAGATGGGATTAAAGTATGTGACTTTAAAAAGCTCCTCTTTCAATGACACAAGAAAGGGCACTAAGACATCCACACTTACATAAAATCTGAAGCCATGAAAATAAAGTCTCTTCGTCTTTTTATTGCTCTCATATCCCTTATTGGTAACACATGTGAATATTCATCTTTCAGGTTTCACCCTCTCCCTCCAAATGAGGGTAAGAAATAATTTACACCACTTGCCTGTCAGGCTTACATAAACAACCGAACTTTTAATAGCAAATTCAGACAATTATCAGGCACCTGACCAGGCTTCTGCAGTATAGTCATGATACAAGGACTTGCACAGTTCTTCTTCTTTCATATCACTGAGATGTAAGCCAAAGATTCAAACTCAACTAGTATCTGTTGCTGAGTGATTGTTATCTTTTGGGAAGGGAAACCTTACGAGGCGGGAGAATTTTTAAATACCATTGGGAAGTCATTGTGGAAATGGCCACGTAACTCACTTTTACTGTGAAGCAGTTCAGATTTTCCCCTGGCATTCTTTTGTTAATGAAGGACTGATGACTTGTCCCATCAACAATTCAATAAATTCCACAAACATTAGTGAAAAAACAATGGCTGAACTGGTTAAAATAATGTTTATCTATGACACTTATCTGTGATTTCTGAATTATGCCATAGAACTTCTCCCTACACCATGAATTTAAAAAATTACATATTTTCTGGTAATGGAAAAATTGAGTAGTGTCTTCCCCACCTAGCAACAATGTAGCCTCTTCATGAATCACTGGAAGAAGGCATCTTCTGATCACCAGAAGAGCTTAACACAACCCAAGAGAAAGGAGATGTGCCTGTCTCTCCTTGAATGAGACAAAAGAGCAGGGCTCAGCATATTTTCCCTATCATTAGTATTACAGCTATTTCCTGAGTAGCAACAGTTGACTGTCAAGAATCCCAGACATAAAGGATGACTTATTACTAAGGAAGAGCAAGAGAATCAATCTGTATATCAGCCTTGCCTTATACAGTCTGTATTAATTAATACATGAAATGAATTGATATCCTGAATGCCTTTTGTAGTGAGGAGAGAGGTTCATCTTTAACTACAAGGTTAGTGCGACAACAGGAAGGCAAATGAGGTTCCTACCAGAGTAAAACCTATCACCTTCCTGCCCCTTTTTTCCTTTCAAGTTTCATCTCATTTAAATTTGTATGTTAGGATTCTAAACTGTTATAAGACTATTTCAAAAATTAAATGACAACCAGGTAACTGAATACTTCATTATGTAGAGAGAATTTACATATGAAGTATTTTTCACCTCAAACTGTAAAGTCTCAAATAAAAAATCTGAACAATGTCAGATGTGTGTCAGTCATGCACTGACTGAATTGCAGCCCTTAATACTAGACAATCATTTCACAGGATGTCAAACAGAGATGATTTTTTTAAAATCTCTTTCCTTCTTCTTTACATACTATCATTTATTTCTTTTCTTTTATTTTATTTCATAAAGGATAATATGTGGAATGTGAAAAACACTCACGCACTAAGCTACAAGAAACTTCACATATGACACTTTCCATAATTACAAAAAAATACCCAAGACATTGATGTGGTCAGTTTGTTAATTTTGCCTGACTGAGTTTTGAAAAGAGGCATTCTCTTTTCATAGTATCTCCACAGTTGAAATACTTTTTTTCAATGCAGATAAATATCTGGTCAACATCATCTGTTCTCCTCAGCACTATAACAATGAAGCTGTGTTAACAGACCAAGAGATTAAGTATTTTATCACTGAAGTCTGATGTCAAACCTACAGTGGCATTACTCAAAGTATATGAATTTGCTAGTGAATAACAGATTGATTGCAAAGTCATAGAATCAGTCTCTCCTTCCTTGTTTATTAAGTGCATTCTAGAAACCTGATTGCATTGTTTTCTGTAAACTTGACTACGATTTCACTTAGAGCACAGCAAACATGATTTCTTTTCACCTCCTATCAAATGCAACATTTTGCTAAAGAAGAGGTGAGGGTTTTTTGTATTTGTCAAATGACTGCAACAGGACTAAAGGAATAGACTTTCAAATTACATGTGTGAAGTACTCTTTGACATTAGCTGGAATACTTCATAGCCAAAACATAACTTGAAGATTTCATAAATCCCTTTCAAATTATTTTGTTCAAATACAAACCTTCAGAAACACTAGAAGATCTAGCACTAACTACTATCAGTGGAAAGTCAAACTGAATGAAGTCAACATTTATAAAGCAGGACAATAAAACAATGCTTTCTAACACTTTGGAAATTTGAAGCTTTGAGTACAAATCAGGCCTTTAACAACACATAGTCCTGGGGTCTTACAGGTATCTGTTATCTGGAGAATTCCATACCCATCTCACAGTGCCTAAAAGAATGACCCCTGAACTCAAAGACATACAGCTGTGTTCTATACAACAGGTACACAGCAAGGTCAGAAAACCCTGCTTTGGTCCATGACAAATAATACAGAAGCAGTTTGAAAACTTGTGGTCTGCAGTTTTAAACACCAGAGAGAAGCCAGAGTGCAGATACTGATCTTTTCAAGTTACGGCCAAAATCATATGACATAATTTGAGTAATTCATTAAGTAAATTCTGATAGCCCTAACAACACAGACACAAAAAGTTAACACTTCGGCCTAGCTGAAATGTAATACTAAATGTTGAGCAAGTGGTAGTCTGAAGATATCTCAGAGATACTATTTCACTGTCAGCATTTGTTAGAGCACATATCCTAATAATACTTTCTTTTTGTGAAACAAACCCTTCCACTGAACACTGCTTAAAAAAAAGGATAGTCCTACTAAACTCAACAAATTTTAAAGTTGTAACTAAAACTCTACTGTTACCAACACTTTATACTGAATAAGGCTTT
Organism: Rhagologus leucostigma; assembly: GCA_013397725.1. Lineage (NCBI taxonomy): Eukaryota > Metazoa > Chordata > Aves > Passeriformes > Rhagologus > Rhagologus leucostigma. The sequence goes on from VZTD01005027.1 coordinate 2,717,569, forward strand.
GTGCTGTCCAGCTACTTACATCAGAACATTTTCCTGTAAGCAACGCAGTCCTGAAAAAAACTGAAGAATTTAAATGAACTTGTACTACACTTCTTTCACAACGTATTTAAGTACTTTTCCTCGCTGAGCAATCCACAGCACAGTATTTCTGTACTTCAGTAATTGAGGTAGAAGTCAACTTACCCTATGTTTTTCCTTTACTTTCTTCCTGTATTCTTCTTTGTCAAATTTGTCTTCTTCACGCAGTATTTCTTTCGCTTTATCTAGGTTGATACCACTGGCATCATCTTCCTCATCTGCTTGCGCCAAATTGGATTTTTGCACAGGTGGCCACTGCTGCACTAACTGAATTAGAGATGCCAGCAAGAAAAAGAATAGTTAGAATAATTTTTTCCACATCACACTTTTGGTGCCCTAAATATTTTATATTGTGCCCTTACAATATAAAATAATGTAAAATATACGTTATTTTTCCAGACTAAATAAAAAGGTCATCTGCAAAGGAAACAAATTAACAAAACTTCTGGACAACAGAAACTCAGATACCTTATTTAGCATCACATTCAGTTAAAATTACTACTTGAAAGTAGTGTCTCCATTATATCACATTACTGTTTAGTGGATTCATTTGAATCTCTTCCCTTATTTTGTCCTCCTTCCTGATTAGAACAAGTAATTTCTAATGCTGCTAGTCATCTGGGGAGAAAAAAATACTTGTTCTCAAGAAATGACTCTCAGAAAAAAACATGAGTAAATCTAAACAGTACCTTTCATGTAAACAATCAATATTCCAACATATTAACCAAGACAAAAATTAGATAAGCCTTTATTCCAGAGTACACAAAAAAAAGCATGACTACAGGTTCATGTTTTGAGAGAAGCAAGGACAACAGACGTGGAAGGGTTTTTTGATTATTGTACTGTCTTGGAAATGTTTGAAGATTCATGCTGATGAAATGTTTGATGGACGACATACTGAACACATCCAGCTTCCCTTAAACATCTGAAACTCTAAATTCAAGACAAAGACTACACATGCATCAAAAAATATCCCCATCTATCTTATACCTAGTAGCTTATACCTCATGGGATGAACACACACCTTCAAGAGAAAGTCTTTGCAAAATCATTCTTGTTTATGGATTAGTAGAGTACTAACTCTTGAAAGGAAACTACATGGCAGAAAATATAGAATGCTTTTCAGTACAAATGTAAAACCAAACACATTTAGGACTCCCTAATGCACACAGGGTGTTACTTAACAGGTACAGATAAATCCAACCCATTGTTTCCACATCCTTTCATAAAAGTGAGTTTGTGTACTTGTATTTTCTAGAAAGATACATTTTTTAGAGGACTTTATCAAAGAGAAGCATGTGGAATAGAGCAGTAAAATTTCAAAGCACAATTTTACACAGCTCGGGGAAAGCAAAAGGAAGAACAACATCCATAGATGTAAATTTTGTGCTTCCTTCAATGTTACCCCTTCTCTATTGTATTGCTTTTAAAACTACGATCTTTGTGATTATTTTTCTCTCCATCCTTGCTCCTTTTTGCTTCACTGCATAGATACATGAAATATTTACATATTAATTTTAAGCTGAGACAATAGCTTCTGAATATATAAAAATACCTGACGTTGTAGTTTTCAGCCAATGGGGCGACCTCTAAAACATTTTACATTCTGTTTAATGTTAGTAATTACGTATATGGCTACACTCCCTTCACCTGCAATATAAAATGCTTTATTTTATTTAGTCACAAAAGCAAATTACATGCTTGTAAGGGTGATCTCTCTTACAGTTTATGCCTTACTGAAATTATTATAAAGAAGAAAAAAAACCCCTACTTTTTATCTTAGTGCTGGAAATGGAAAAACAACATACACAGCATCTGAAGCTGTGAAATCAAATGTAAGAAAGTTCATGGAACATAAACCCTTGCTAGTGAGGTTATTTCCACAGAGAAACCCTGGAGTGACTAGCATCCACAATAGTTCCTTTCAGTATAAAATCAAGACATTTTTCCAGAGTCCATTAAAAGAAAAAATCAAATAACTGGCAAATTTCCAAGCACTGCTACCTCAGCACCAGTAGGCCAAAATTTGGTACTTCCTTAGCTTTCCTAACAAGACTTCTAATCTAGAAATAGTGAATGTTGGGAAGAAAACCAGGGACTTCTTTTAATTCCAGTACATTAACTCAAGACTTTGGGGAGCTTAGGCAAACAGCTACGGGAAAATTGTTTTACATTTCTGTAAGAAAAAAACACCAGGCTCTTGATTCCACCTGAAATTGAAGATAATAGGCAGAAAAGAGATCCAGTTCTGTATATCCACTTACAGCTCTCACACAAGTATCTTACACATACAAAGATTAAAAGAGATCAGTGCTCAATATCCCTCTTTTTCCCAATGGAACTAAATTCTAAATGGAAGCTGAACACTTTTACAAAATGTAAGCCAATTACAAAAATCACACATTTTTTAAAAGTGTGGCTTTTTATACAGATATAAAGTACATTTTTGACTTTATAGAAACTACAACTTCAGTTTCCACCAAAATATAATCACTTTTAATTGATCTTACCTCTCCATCTTCTGTAAAAACTATTTTTGTGTTAACTTTAAATTTCTTCTTCAAGATTTTTTTGGCTTCTTGGGTCTTAGTTGCCTTTTTCTTCATCTTTGATTTTGACGTGGTCTGCATAAAAGAAAATAAATTTTTTTACGGGTTTTTTCCTAGTCATAGAGTATATGCTTCAAATTTTCTTAAAAGTAATTAGATGTATTAAAATTCAAGTCCTAAAACACACGTTTTCTAAAATCAGCCAGCAAACCTTTTCACAAAACCGTTTTAAGCAGGCTGTATCATCAGAAATTCATTCACTCTGATAAAAATTCAGCATAATTTAAATCTTGCCAGTGTCAGGACACCTGGCTCATTCAAATCTCACTAACCTTTTCGGGACAAGGACACTAGATTCACCAGCTTATGCTGCTAGCAAGCCTCATCAGACAAGAAATACAGTGTAACTGCCTTGAAGCCATTAACTACAACTGATCAGACACCAATTTCATCTTGATGCCATGGTGGGGCTACCTAAAAACAGAGGCTACACAAAATTAGGAGAATAAAAGCAGGTATTTATTAAAGGGCCTTCAAGGTATTTATTGAAGGGCCTTCAAGGTACACACTGGGCAGTCAAAAGCCCCTCAGAGGCTACACCCAAAATGGACAATGGGTGATGAGTTTTTCATACTGTTATAAGTTCGGTCCATTTGCATATCAGAGTTAATTCTCCAATTACAATTCCAGGTAATTAAGTCATTACCCCAGGTTTGTTCCCCCCTTTTAGAGGCTTTGTTTACATATTTTGAGGCCTGAGACAGTAAGGCGTCCTTGAAGTCCAGGCCTAGAGAGAATTTGTTTTGTCCGACCAGGATAGGAGAACAGTAGCTAACAGGCTATATGGAGTTTTAGAGTTACACACTAAAGCAGTACAGGATCTGAAAAACATAAAAGCTACAATCCCAAGGCATCAATCTCATTTGTCATCACGTTGTCACCGGGCACCACAGTACACCAGTTTGAGCTATTCATGTGTCAATGAATGCCACAAGCGGCCATGCAAGAATATTCCTACTGCGTAACTTTTGTCCCTTGCAGACCATCAGTGCCAGGAGATGTTTACCAAACTCAGCATTAAGTACCATTTAAATATCACAAAAGTTATTAGCATCATAAAAGAAAGTAGTGAAAAAAAGTGGTAAAGACATCAGAGAAACTAGTGAATGAGTCCACAGAAATTGTGAAATCCACAGATGGCCTACATAGGTTTCCCCAAGGCACTCATCGGGTGGCAACATCATGGAATGTGGAGATTAAGAATGTGGAGATTCACCACCCCTAGCTCTTCTTCCAAAAACTCTCCTTTCAAAAACAAAGGCTGAATGTGTTCAAACATCTACCAGGGCACAATACACAGAGGACATTTTAAGTAGCAACTGACATTGCAAAAAGTATTCTATAGCAAAAAACACTCTGAAGGAATACGTGGTGACTCCATAGGAGAAGACCCATGACTCATTCATCATCCCATAAAGACTGCAATCTCACCACTACTCAGGAAAAAGTGCCTGAAAAACAGTTACTAAACTGTCTAAACTTCTAATAAATAACAGAAAGCAGTCAAAGCAACCAGAAAGAAAAAAGAAAAACTGAATTATTTTCCACTTTCATTTTTTATTTTGGTCATTTTAATCAGTTTTCATGTTCTATACAAAATCCACTATAAAAGGAAGCAAAAAAAAAAATTAACTCAGAAAGTCACTGTCATTATGGTCAGCACACTAATGCACTGAAATATGAACTATAAAAGACAAAAATTACAATCCTTCTAACAGGAAAAATGGCTTCTGACAGCTACTGTGCTGTGATATCAAGTAATGACCATATCTATTATAGAAAATAGTAACTGTAGCAGTACTTTTGTCCTCAGTATTGTTGATCTATTTTTGCTGCACTGTGCAGCTACTGCTGGTTAGGTACACCTATAACAGTTCAGAAAGCTGTGCTACTCCCTCATTGCTGCTGCTTATCCTACAAACACAAATTGTTTTAGAATCTGCACTAGCATAAAGCCCTTATCTCAAAATATGGACTACTTAGTACAACAACAGGAGTTGTCCAGGGGAAGAATTTAAAGAGAGATGTACTTCAAGGCGGTGGGACAATACTATTCACTATCACAGCATTTTCTTTCAGCAGCTGCTTTCGGTTTTCTTTTTTTTAGTAAACAGTCCTTTATTTCTGCACTGCCAATATTATTGGTACCAGCATAATATGCTACTATAAAAAAAATGACTGTAAGTTTCAAACTGGTACACCAGTATTCTGCAAAATTTTATTTAACTGTGAATTTCAGCTGTTTACATTTCATGGTTTAAAAAAGGTTTTCCTAGCTAAGGAGCACAAATATCCAATAAGTTGTCTTTACACGCACATGGACACAACATTTCCAGATGTACCTTGTTGCTCCTACTTCCTCTGACTTTGATACTGCCAAGTTGCATGCGAAAAAATGGGATAGTACAAAATTTCCAAACAAATAGAAGGAACAAGAGGAGGAGAAGAAAAAAATGGGTAGCTAAATTCCCTCAGTATAGACCCAAAAAGCATAGTGTAAGATCAGTGTGTGAATCTGGCAGATTTATGATATGCAGCATTACACAAAGAGATCAAAATTTTTAAAAACCTACAGAAGAAACGCATGAGTATAAAACACTACACACTCCCTAGATAATTAAACTGTGGTTTTTACTAGGACACTGCATTGGGTTTGCATGGCCAGCTTTTGGTACCGGGGGGGTCTACAGGCGTGGCTGCTGTGAGAAGCTGCCAGAAGCTTTCCCCATGTCCAGCACAGCCAATGCCAGCTGGCTCCAAGATGCATCTGCTGCTGGCCAAGGCTGGGCCATCAGAAATGATGGTAAAGCCTCTGTGATAACATATTTAAGAACACGAAAAAAAAATTATGGCACCGATGTAACTGCGGCCAGAGAAGAGCAGAGTGAGAACATGTGAGAGAAACAGCTCTGCCAACACCAAGGTCAGTGCAGAAGCAGAGGTTGGAGGAGCTTCAGGTGCCGGAGCTGAGATTCCCCTGCAGCCCCTGGTGCAGGCCATGGTGAGGCAGCTGTGCCCCTGCAGCTCCTAGAGGACCATGGAGATGCAGAGATCCACCTGCAGCCCATGGAGAAGACCCACACCGGAGCAGGTGGATACCTGAGAGAGGGCTGTGAACCCATGGGAGGCCCGTGCTGGAACAGGCTCCTGGCAGGGACCTGCAGACCCATGGAAAGAGGAGCCCACGCTGGAGCAGGTTTCCTGGTAGGACTTAGGACCCCATGGGGGGCCCACACTGGAGCGGCCTGTCCTTGCAGTTTGCAGAGAACCGCTGCTCATGGGATGGATTCATGATGGACAAGTTCATGGAGAACTGTCTCCCATGAGAGGGACCCCACACTGGAGCAAGGGAAGGACTCCTTTTCCTAAGCAGTGTCAGGAACAACATGTGATGAACTGACCACAACCCCCATTCCCTGTCTCCCTGTGCCACTGGGGGAGCAGGAGGTAGAGCTGAGAAGGAGGGAGGGGTGCAGGGAAGGTGTTTTTAAGGTCTGGTTTTACTCCTCATTATCCTGCTCTGATTTTGTTAACAAAAAATTCAAATATCTCTAATTCGAGCCTGTTTTGCCCATGATGGTATCTGGTGAGTGATCTCTCCCAGTCCTTATCTGAACCCATGAACCCTTCATTATATTTTCTCTCCCCCGCCCAGCTGTAAAGGGGTGCAATAGAGAGGCTTTGGTGGGTGCTGGGCATCCAGTCAGGGTCAACCCGCTACACCGGTAGTTTAGCTTTCTAAGCACACTTCAAAGTCGATGGCTATCAAGGCTCCTTCAGCTTCAGACACAGTCTCCTGACTGTCACAGTTGAAGACTAGATGGGCTCAAATATCAGAACATTTTCATCACAGATGTAGGCACAATTTTCCAAACTAGATTAGCAGTAGAAGAAGGAACCTTTGGTGTGTTACGGCAGTGGTTTCTGACATAGCTTCCCCGTTCCAAGGGGGAGGCTACATAGTCCAGGGTAAGAGTCAGGCAGATCAGCCATGGGGTGTACAGAGTCCTGGGGCTACCATGGGGTCCCATAAATACCACTTTGGTTCTTTCCTGGGGATCTCCCTCACATTTTTCTGGAGTCCCTATATAATCCTAAAGTGTCTCTCTTCTGTCACTTAACCCTCTCCCTCCATGTATTTCCAGTAGCATCTTTCAGAGGATCTATTTGCCACATCCCAAGAGCATCTTACCCTACTTCTTGCCTCAGTGGCTGCTGCTTTATATTGAACATACCTGTGCCAGATGTTCACCCAAGTGGCTTAAGTCTTGATGCAGGATGGGTTGTTTAAATCCATCTCAGCTCATGGCCTCCTCCATGACCCGTGGCACCGTGTGATCCCCTCACTCAAATTTCTAATGCCACTGCCTGTCATTGCTTTGACCCCACATTTGAACAGCTACATTGAAACATCCATTTCCCATCTAGGAGGAATCTGATTCATCCATTTTAAAAGTGAAAGACCACTCGATATGAGACCTCAGGCTTCTCTAATCTTCAGTGCTAACCCTTGGTTCCATGTGTTTTCAAGCCATTCTGCTTACTCATTTCCCATTTTCATCTTTTGTACTAGGAGATACCCGAGAACTGACAAGCAGCAGGTTGACATTCTCTTCGGCTTAATCCCTTTTCTTCACAAAGAGTTCACCACAGTAGCAGGCATCACCAGCTGCTGGAGGCTACCAGAAGATCCCCTCCATCTGTTACCCTAAACTTCTGTAGAGAATACAAAGGTAGCAAGAGCCATGACTCCTCTCTGCCCAGTAAACAGCTGGAATCTGTAAAACAGGCTTTGCAGGCAGAAGAACGATCACATCAGCTGATGTAAGTGAATGCAGGGTTTCTACTGACAACCAGACCCTGTTCCTAGTGCCAGAGCAAACCATGGGCCTGGGCATTTTAAAGTGAGCTGAGAAGGCATAGCTGCTGTCCACACTGAAAAGCTCATTGCAGGTCCTGCTCAACTACTATTTACCTCAGTAAATCCCTTTCTAAAGCTGAATTATTCCATCAGATAAGCCACGGATCCAAACAAAGCAGCATGAGTGATCTGGGCACAGGTTTTCACGTTGCTGTTAAGATATCAAAGGAATTCTGCGTTTGAACTCAAGTTGCTAACAGCAGTTTAAGCACCAGCTGCTGCACACACCCCTCCCTGTCAATGAGAACAGGCTACCCGCTGCTCATCAGCAGGCACATTTTGCCCTATGCCCAATACAACAGGACCTCAAATCTCATCTTTTCTTCTGTAATGATGTGGCAATAGTTAAACTGATCAAACGTGACCAGAGCAATAATTAGGCTCTTTAAAATGATATATAACACTGAAACATTATAAGTTAAGAGTCACTCAAGTTTATAAAAAATGCATAAAATGTAGGATCATCTGCAGGGCCGGGGGATTTTCTACTGTTACTAATCTAAAGCCTAAATTTCTTTTTCCTTTTGTACATGCCAGATGGCTTGCTGGATTATTTAATGAGTAACAGTAAAAACAAGTTCTTCGAAGCACAGAAAATTCAAACATTTTGATTTAGAATCAGTAACAGTACAGCTAATATATAAGTTCTTTTCTATTTTTCTCAAGAAGGAGTGGGCTTTTGATTTCTGTCTTAAAACATCTGATATTCTTAAGCTGAATCAATGACAAAATGTTTTTAAAATGAAGATACTGACAAGTTTAAGAAATAAGATTTACTATTTTTCAATTATAATATTTTTCTCAAAAGACAGGACACAGAAACAGCTATCAGTAAATTTTGCTATTGTAATATGTAATACTTTTTCTTATTAATACAGTTTTAGAGTCAATAGATAGACTTGAGCATGTAATCCTCAGTAACTCAGGATCAAAGCACTTACAGTATCTTACCGTAACCAAGACAAAACACATGTGCTTTGACCTTTAGAGTGTTACTCATCATCAACTTAAAGTTACTTTGTTTCTAACTACAATTTTCTTTTTAATTTCAACTCAACACACCTTTGGAAGCAAGCACAGAATACTCACCAAAAAAGCTGTCCAAAGACAGGACTACATTATTGTGGCAGGGTACAATAGCAGTAGCAAAAAAAGTCAGAATCAATTCCCCAGTCCCCTTAGCTAAAACAAGCATTACTGCAGTTCTAGGGGGTTTGTGGGTTTTCTTCTCCCTCCTGCTTGTATCTTACAATTCCTAGGAAGAATGGTGCTGTACCAGGAAGTATTTTCCAGTCTCTCCCTACATCATTACATTACTTCACCAAGTATTCAACAGCAACTGCCTCTGAGAAACAAAAGTCAATGTGGGACTCAATTTCATAGACTTGTTTTTAATTTCTTCAAGAAACTGCCCACAAGAGGAGCAAGTATTATTACATTTGCACTATCACCAAGCACGTTGGTCCCTCTGTCGAGCTACCGTGTTCAGACTCGGATGTCATTCCCCTCCGAAGCCTTGCAGACTGAAGCTACCAAACCTTAGACAAAGAAAAGGACTGGGTTCATCTTCGTGCCATGGAAAGCATAGATATGGTTTTCATCCAGCAGGCACCACAGAACTTTCAGAATACTATCCTCCAATCACTAATCTAATGCAGCCTAACCATAAAGCATTACCTCCCAACCCCATAAACTTCCCAAACTCAGACTACGAGGCTTTGATTTCCTACAATGGAGGTATGTTTACAGGAGAGAGAAGTTTTCACTCCTCCTGAAAAATATCTAACCCCAGAAGCAGCAGTGAGTTACAAACTTCACTCCTTACACATAATTACTACAGATAAGACAGAAAACATCAACAGAAGCAAAACAGTCAGACTCTGAAGTCCTGTCCATATTACTTCAAGCACCCATAAAACGCTAAACACCAAAAAGCTTCCTCTTGATAATACAATTTGACTCCAGCAGCCATCTGTATTCCTATTGAGTACAGAGGACCAGAGAGGCAAAAATCCTAGGATGAGGCATGACCACAAGGGGATGCATGGATGCTGCTTTTCTTCATGACCTGTGGTAGCTAGGTGGTCTTTATTTTAATTTCCAGTCCACTTCTCTAAAACGACAGCTATTTCTGTCCTTCCTCATTTCTGCTGACTGCTCACAAGTCATGGCCCACTTTGCACTGTTGTGAACATCAGAACAAGCCAAAGCCACTGAGAAGCAGCAGGGCAAAGCTGCTTCCACAAAAGAACTCCCCAGTCTTTCCTAGGAAAACAAGCTTCTTTACTTAGCCTGTGTTGTTGTTCTACTTTTCATGTAATATAAGTGGGGCTGATTTTGCGCTGGTGAAGTATTCTAAGCCTTTGCTTTTTAATTAAATGTTAAAAATTAGGAAGCTTAAATTCCCAGACACTATCAAAACAGCTGTATACATCACTGAGGAGAGCTTTTATCACAGCAGTTCTGAAAATTTGGAAATAGGCAGGTATACTCAAAAGAAAAAAGCAGCACTCCTTACATGTTGTTCTATTTGCTTCTCTATGAACTCTTAAAGCACATTAACCAAGCATGAAGATCAACATGATCTTCAATTTTTCAAGAAGTGGCTTAAATTAAATGGGTGGATTGCTGGGTTCTTGTTGGTTTGGGGTGGGTTTTTTCAGGGTGTTAGTGTGTGTGTGTTATTTTGGGTTTTTTTTAACTTGTATCATGCAAGATTTCAAGCAAGATACCGAAAAAGCAGGAAGCTGAAGTTATTGGTTGGTAATTCTTTACATAATATTACAGTTTGAACAGGCAAAATCTAGACAAGTAAATTACTTACTACATCTATAAATTATTTCCTTTCTAAACCTAGTGAAATAATGTTGGTTTTAAAAAGAGACCTTTTTATAGGAGAGAAAAACTTAGAGCAAAAACTGCATATGGCTTTCACAGTAACAGTTATGAAGGAAAGATCCAGGTTGGTATTCAAATGAAAAACAGCACTCTTAGCACAAAGAATAGTATAGATATGAATCATTTCAAAATCACAGCAACAGAACAAAGAAAAATAAAGTAAACAACAAAACACTCTAATAACCACTATTTAATATTGCTAACTACATGTCATGACTTAACCTCAGCCACCAACAAATCACCATGCAGCCACTCACTCACTCCCCCTGCATCAGGCAAGGGAGAAAATCAAGAAGTGCAAAAATGAAAAAGCTCCTGGGTTGAGATAAACACAATTTAATAGCTAAAGCAGAAGCTGTGCACACAAGCAAAGCAAACCAAGGAATTCATTCACCACTTCCCACGGGCGGGCAGGTGTTCAGCCATCCCCAGGAGAGCAGGGCTCCACCATGCCTAGTGGTGACTTGGGGAGACAAACACCATCACTCCTAACGTCCCAACCTCTTCCTTCTTCTTCCCCCAGCTTTATATGCTGAGCATGACACCTTACGGTCTGGAATGTCCCCCAGGTCAGCTGGGGCCAGCTGTCCCTCCCGGCTGTGTCCCCTCCCAGTTCCTTGTGCACTCCCAATCCACTTACTGGTCGGGTGGGGTGAGGAGCAGAAAGCCTTGGCTTTGTGTAAGCCCTGCTCAGGAGTAATGAAAACATCCCTGTGTCACCAACAGTTTCCAGCACAAATCCAAAATACAGCCCCATACTCAGTATTACAAAGAAAATTAACTCTATCCCAGCCAAAACCAGCACATCACATTATGGACAAAGACCACAAGACCAGCAGCTCACCACTATCGTGTTCCAGCTAAAATTGCCTTTCGGATCAAAGACAGAGACACAGATGGAAGAAACTACAGCAAAGACAGACCTGTGCTATGGCAACCACACTCTTACATGATGATTTTGGTTACTGTTAGCACAAGAGATTACATCTGAATCCAAGTTTCATTACAGTTGCGTGTTTGGGTGCAAGAGTTTGGTGAGAAAAGATTTCTTATTACACAATATACTACTATTCTCTAAAACAGAATAAATTAAGCCAGGAAAGTTGAAAATAACTAAATTTAAGATTAAAATTTCAGCATTCAACACAGAATGCAGGAGGTAGGATCAGAAAACCTTGCCACTTGCTAAAACAACTGGAATATTCTGCAATATATTTACATGATGAGCTTGGCACTATGTTTAGCCAGGAATTTGCTACAATTCCTTCTATTTTAAAAAAGGTATTTATTTAGGAGATTATTTTTACTGGTATATAGAGTATGAGAGCAGAAAAGAAGGAGAAATAGGCAGCAGTAAATTGGTCTCTGTCCAGTATTTACCTCTAACCACAGACAAGAGCCAAACTTAAGTACAGAAATCTTCATTAAACAGTTCTTCAATGATAAATCTTACTCCCATTTCTGATGCCACATAGCAGCATTTCTCTAGAATACTTCTAAAACATTGAAACCAACTAAAATAATTTCCCACTGAATTGTTACACTTTTCCTAGGAATGAATGCATACTCGATGTGATACGGGACTGTTCATTTCAGCAGCTGGTATCAAGACTTAAAAATGGGAGTTTTGGCAAAAGATAAACAGAGATGGAGGCTGAGTTTCTCTAACAAGTAGGTAAAAAAAGGCAAATATTAAGAAAAATATGTTGATATTGCAACATTTACTGTAATTTACTGAACTTATTTTGTCAATTACAACTTAAAATCATAACTATTTAAACAATGGTAAAGACACCAACATTTTCAACAAAAACTATTCTTGATGGACATTGGGGATTCCATCAGTAGCTCTGCACTTCCAACTATGAATTTAGATGAGAGAAATGATTTTTTTTTAATCCACACACTCCCATACCTCCGCATTCATTTTAAGATGTTTAATTCTGCTTTAACCATTTCCTCTTGCTTCTTTACAGGTACTTTAGAAATGCCTGGGTACAGTTCCTAATCCTGAAATACAATTCCTGAATTCTCACAGCAGCATTTAACAGCTACAAAACTTAAACCAAATCCTGAAAATATATTTTTAAGAGCATTTTCATCCCTACATCCATGAGAAAACTTGCACGCTTTCAGGTTCTATACTAAATAATAGAATGTTAATGTTTTACCCTGATATAAAATCCCAGAATACCAGAAGGATTCATGAATGAGCAGCATCGAACAATTTTTCATAGTTTTTTCCTTTCCCATCCTACCCTCTCTCTCTGCTTTTTTCTTTTTATTTTTATATTACATATTTCCAACTCCTCCACAGAACAAGAAATGCTTTGGTGAAGAGCCAAGCTCCCCCCAGCCCACAAAACAAACATTTGATTCACAGACTATAAATTATGTAATTGTAAACACAACTCTATCCGTACACCAACAAGCAGATTTTGTCATTCATCTGCAAAACCACTGCAGCTCATTTTCCAAATCTTTAAGCGTAAGACTATTATACAAGAAATAAGGTCAAAAAACCTCCCTACGTTTATGACTGTAAGCTCTGATACAAAAAAATCCACTACTTAAGAAATTCATGAGTTAAAATAATTAGATAATATCTCACTCTGAAAGATGTCTCTATTTAATGCACTGGAGCACAGAACTTTTCAGTATAGCTATTGTATTAGGCTGAAAACCTCCATTATCTGGGAGCATAAGCAGCAACAACATCCCTTTCTAAAGCATTAGGCCTTTAGCAACACAAGGCCGTCACTTCTCATGCAGCTTATTTAAGTGAGGTGTAATAGAGAACACAGAACTATTCACATATTTCTAGGCAAAAACTAAATTAAGTTAAAATCAAGTATGCATGACTAAATGAACATAAAGACATTTCAGAATAATGTAATTCAAAACCAAACACATTAACATAGCTTTTCTTAATTTTCGGCATCTGAGTTGGTAGAAAAATGTATTTCCAAAGAAATATGTACAAGTCAAGATATCCTAATAACTAAGATAGCCTCACACTGTAAATATCAAAGAAGTATACAAAAATGATTAATCCCACTAGTAACTGCAGTGCCAGATCAAGACACAAAATGCCTTCATTCCACTCCTCCCTGCCATTACAAGGTATGCACCCTTAAAACAAAATCTTCTTTTGACAAAATCCAACAGAAATACACAGTAACCAACAAATTCTCCAGGACTTCTACAGCCAAGAGAAGTAGATGCAACATCAATTAAGAAGCAAATCCCATTATTTTGTTGACTGCTACTTATCCTCCCAATTCCAGAGCTTCCGTTTTTGTGAGCAAGAAACGGCTACCATGAAGATGCTATTTCCAGCACAACTTGGCAAATTAGGAGAGCATGATCATGTATTTGATATTGGCCCAAATTACAAATTACTTCAAACCTAGGCATCTCTTGTCTGTCACTTCTAAAAAAAGCCCTAAATCAAAGAAAACCAAACCCAACCCAAACCCCATACCACACTGAGGAGCAAAGAAAACCTGCACCTTCTTTGCAACTTTCGTTCTATTATGGATCTCCAGCAAAGATGATGTTGAGATATTTTCTCAGTTTTCAGCAGGTGAAAGATTCTGCTTATTCATCCCCCATTAATATTCCACATGAAAGGCCCACACTCAAAGTGGGAGTGAGGGGACACAAGTAGGAAGGGAAAGGGAAGAGTGCCCTTCCCTTAAAGATGAAAAGAATCCTTAAGTCCTGAGGTGTGCTGAGTACATACTATGTTCCGGACCTTATAAATTTTCAGTTTTGCTGAAAATTGCTCCTTCTCTCACTGAGTGCACTTAATATCTTACTGCAAGACAGTTAAATTGAAATATTCAGAGAAACACAATCACCGGATGATAGAGCCAGAAGGCAATGCTAAGCTGACATTTAATGAACTGATTAATTTGGGGCTTTTTTAGTTAAATAAAGATCATTGCATTTAATGTGACTATTTTCTAGGAGTTAGGACACAGTTATTCTGAAGAAAAAGAGGAAAAAATACTTTTCCGCATAATCATTAAGGCAGCCAAGGCTTAAATAAATGTCAAAACATAGTTAAAATTACGGCTTAAAAATACTCTGCAGAAGAATCTTATATCAAAAGGTGGGATGAGAAGACCAAACTTTCCTGCTGTTTTTCTTTAAGGCTGAATGTATCTTACTGTGTGTGACGAGCATGACCTTCCCTTTCTCCTCAAAAAGCCACAGACCTGGCCCCAGGAACACAGCGGCAGCCAAGGCTGAAGCTTCTCAAAATGTTTTGTTTGCTACATTCTCCTGATCTGTCATCAGAAAGTAACAAAAACATTACTTTGCAAAGAGAAAGATATTTATCTCAAACTCCCTCTCTCCTTCCTTTTACACAAGCTAAAACCACAACCTATGCCCATTTAATTGGCAGCCACAAAAATATTCTCCACAGGCTGTGACCACAAATAGCAAAGGCTGCAGATGTTTTGAGAAAAGACCCAAACTGAGTTTTATTCATTTGAGCAGTGTGTATTTTTCAGCAGTAATTAGTGTGATAACCACCACTGTCTTTAAGAGAGCTTTATTTCCTCTTCTGATTGACACAGATGGCACATTCTCCTCCCCTTCCCCTCCAGAGGCCCCTGAAGGCGATGCTCCTCTCTCCACACAGGAGCAGACACAAGTGAAGCCATTTTTCTGCCTCCACCCAGGCACGGCACCACTTCAGAGAGAAAGAAGAGCCAACACTGATTGGTGGTCTGAAAGGGTTTATCTTTGAGACGATGCTTGGTTGAATTTAGCTCCCAAACAAGGAGTGCAAAGCCCAACTGCACCAGGGCCTCCTCCGCAACTCCACACACCCAGCGAACGGGAGGCCTGGCTGGGGTAAAGGTAGCAGCACCGCACAAATGAAGAAAACACCACGGAACAGGAGGAAAGAACAGGAGATCAGCTGAGGGAGTTGCTCACTGCTGCCAAGAGACCTGAGAAGAACGTAGCTGGTTTCTCTCAACCAAATGTCAGTCAAGGACAATCTGAAAAGACAGAAGTTCTTCACAACTAAAGGCTGATGCAGAAGCCACAATAATAACCAGAAAAGATATTTCACATCTATTATTTTTCTTCTTTAAAAAAGGTTGAGTATTTTGACTTCTTTTTCCATGTGTTCAATACAGACTTAAAATGCTGCCAGAAATGGTCCTGCAGCTCTTTTACACATCTCCACACCTGCCCTTCGCTAGCACTGGTCCCTCCCCAACTCAGAGAAAAGCTGCTGCTCCAAGGATTTAAAACTGGAAGAAAGCTGGCACTAGGACAAAAAGGGCAAAGGCAACTCAGCTTCCAGCAAACAGGACATGAAACCTGTCCACTCATTTGGAAGAAAATAAATTAAAAAGTAATTTTTCCCCCAACTCAGGCATTAAATGATCAGGTAATCCCCATTAACAAATAAAATCTTCTATCAGTTGTGTGATTTTATTTTTTTTTAATAACTCTTTCTTACTGCAAGTAACAGATGATTTAGAAGTGGAAACCGCAATACTTACAAAAAACAGTGAAGTGCAAGGAAATCAGGCTACTCTAGACCATGACGAGCCCTCAGACTGAACTCAAAAGGATGCAAAGCAGAAAAGCAAGTGTTAGAGGAATGATGGATTACAAAAATGAAATGGAAATTGGAACAAGAAATATCTTAGAGCACAAGAATGCCAAAGGCACATTTGCAAAAAATTTTTTCTTGACTCTTTAGACAAAGCCAATATAACAGGAATAACTAATTTAAGTTTCTGTGGAACATTTAACAGAATCCATGCTAAAAAGTAATAGCTAAAGTTTAAAAAATGGTCAAGGAGAGTTAAGAGAGGTCGAGGATTAGAACTGCTACAGTGACTACAGTGATCTGTGTTGAAAGACAAATCACTGGGGTGCTACTGATTCTCCCCAATCAGGCCCATGGTTCCTGCTCTGTGTGCACCCCTAGTTTCTCAGGCCAAGTCAAGATCAATTAGTTTATGATAGTTTTTCTGAAAGAGAACAAACATCTGTCATTAATAATACACAATGTCTTAAAGTTTATGGCAGTCAATTAATTGCACTCTAACACTGAATCTCTCCTCCTGAGCTGCATTTACAACTTTGCTACCTTTCCCAAGCTTTTGGGAAAACTTATGTTCTGGTTATCCTATCTGAGCTGTAATACTCATATTTTAAAGATCCTTGGAAGAAGTCAAGCTGAAATCAAATTAGTAATTATTTCCACAGAAACACACTGGATTTTAGAGGCATTAAGAAATTAACATAACCTACTTGTCACAGTTATTTCATCATCATAAATTAACTTTGTATAACATTACACACTCCTCTCTTTACATTTAACTGCACCAGTTTCGAATAAATGTGGATTTTGTATTCTGGATAGACATAAAAATAAGTCTACAGGGATAACACATGAAGAAACATCTTGTTAGCTATTCACCAAAATATATAGCTTAGACCCAGACATTTCTTGTGCTTTCGGAAAATCCGTAAAAATTTAACCATGAAGTTCCACAAAGCAGAGTCAATGGAAATGAATCACTGATTTTAGCAAAAAAATGCTCTGAACCCACCAAAGGGAAGACCCATGGCACTGATCAGTCATCCCTATCTCATCCTCACTGTAACACCAAGCACACATACATGGGGAAGCCGCGTGAAAGCGCAAGCAAAGAGAATAGGAATGGCATGATGACTTGAGCTCTAAGCACCAGAACATTCATAAGAAAAGGTTCAACAACTGAAGATGAAAGGTATTTCTGCCATCCAAAGAGATGTCTTTAGTCTTCCCACTGAAAGAGCAGTGAATTGTTGGGAAGTCTGCTGCAGGACACACTGTGTACCAAGGTCAAGAGCTGGACCAATCCAATTTAAGTAATACAGACTAAACAACACATTCCCATTCCTGAAGCGTTTTTATGAGTGCTGAAAAATAAGCTGCAAGTTGCTCATTTTCAGGCTTAATTCCCATCCTTGCAATTCACAGAACATGGTCTCCTGAGAAATTTCTCTAAATTAAGGAATCTCTGTTGACAGGTATCTCTTGGCTGGGCTTCACTTCTCTACCACCGAAGAATTAGCTCATTTGAGCCTTAGCTAAGTTCCTGGGCACACACACAAATGGCTACATTGCCTTAAGTGAAGAAGTAAGCTGGAGCCACCAGGCACACCAAAGAAAACAGCCTGAAGCCAGCAATACAATGGGGACATAGCAGCTCATGCTAGCACAACTCAGCCACTGTAATAAAATCATAAACCCCACCTCAGTCTGCCCTACGCTCATTCTCACTCCAGCAAGATGGAAAAGCTCACCTTGCTCATCTGGAGCAACTTCACACACACTACTTCAAGCAAAGTGGTGTACCAAAAAACCACAAGTTTGAAAAAGTAAACTGAAATGGACACAAGAGAAGGAAGAAAAAAACAGGTTTAGGACTATTAATCTGTCATCACTACTAACAAAAATACAGGGTAGTTGCTGACAGGTCTCCATTAAAAATAAATTTAGATAGTTACCTTAAGAAATAAGGGCAACACTCATCTCTTTCAAAAAAGAACAGTTTCTGAAGCAGTGTCAGGGAATACACGGGTCATATGTGGCAGATGACATTTGTTCAGTTAAGAATAACCTGTCTGAAAGTCAAGATTTCTAGGATGCTGAGAAAGATTTCCCATTTTGACTGCAAGTGTTTTCACATTGTGCCAAGAGCCACCCAGTGACCAGAGCTGGAAGAAACCCAAACGCCGCTTCACTTACCCAGAATGTCAAGGCAGCTGGAGACAGTTTTAATAGCACAGCAAAAGCAAGAAAACCAAGAATAGCAGATCAACTGCCAACGTGGAAACAATGTGGATTTTAAATACGTGCATTCACACTGACACATGTTATTCTAGATTTAACAAAAACATCCTCTTAAAACCTTTCAGCAGAAAAAAGATTCTACATAAGAAACACTACTGATTGGGAAAATACTCATGTACTTCACACTGCTAGTGATCTCTTTTTATTCAAAACAGTAATCCAATATAAATCCAAATAAAGACATAAAGGAGCAATTTTGATCCCTTTTCTCCAGAGCAAATATTTTCTCAAATTCTGTAACAGTGATAATGTAATAGAATACAGCTTTTGCAGACAGACCAGCCTGTAAGAACATGCAAATTTATCTTCTGCACAAGCCACTCAATTTAAAACTACAAAGTACATTACTTTGAGAGTATGCTTTTTTCCATATGCACTTCATGCATAGATTGATTTCCAAGAGGATGAAAGTTCATGTAGATATATATATATATACACACACATACATGGAAGTAATTTTTCCTACTGAATCTACAGAAACAGAGGTTATCCCACTGTATTGCTGCATTTGATTGCTTTGATTTTTCTCAAAAGAGAGAAGACACTGAGAAGATATGACTTACTCATAACTCTGGTAGGGGAAAAAATTCTGAAATGCTTTTACAAGCACTTTTTACAGTGCTTCCATGCTTGAACAATACAGCTTTTTTATATTGCAGTAACTTTTTATCATGCATTCAATAGATTTTATTCTTATAGTAATTTACAGAAATGTGGGTAAGATTCTTTTTATCATTACCATTTTCAACTGCTCTGAGGAAAAAACATAAAAAAGCATATCCAAGTTTAGGCTAACACAGACAGGCAGAGTATGAGAGACCATATGGATAAAATGTCTTCCGTTTCAGTCTAGTGTGGAACTCTCTCTTATGCTTTGTCTAACATGGAGCTTTCCTTACAATAAGGGTATTTCACTGATTTGCTTGTAAGTGAAAATAAGCTGCTCAGAGTATTCAGTGGTCAATAAGCAGGAGAAGACAAGAAGCCTGATAAGAAGCTCACACTACATTGAAACAGCCTGTTTCTTCCAAGGACATAACCATAATACATTTTCTATCAGTTTAGCAGCTTTAATCAGATAACTGCCATAATTTATTATCTTATTTATCTATTTCGCTGTTTAGAACATCAGTAGGTTTCAGTATTTAGTAGAGCTATGGGAAAAATAATGAATCAGCTATGGGCCATCAGTGCAAAGAGATCGATATCTTAGCTTGGATAAACTGGAACGTTTAGTAATCAAAACTACCTATTACACAGAGCCAGTCCAGCAGCAAGTTATCCTTCTCAATAAATTTTATATCTACATTTAATACATGCAAAACAAAATATTAATATTTGAAGCCATCTGCTTATTTATTTACACTGCTTTAATAGAATTCGTCTTCTGATAATTTGCACTCTCACTGCTTAAAATACAACATAAGCAACAAAAAAAGTCGTATTTTTATTTTTAAAAAAATTACCCAGTAAGTCGCATTTTAAAAAAAGAGGGAAATATTTCTCTTCCTCCAGGGAAAAAAAAATAATCAAAGTGGCAGGAGATATTTCCCATTAAAACCATCTTCACTTTGAATACTCAAATTGAAAATGTGAGCACACTTCCCACAGCACAAATAAACTCCTTTTCCACGAACATTTGCTTAGTCAGGCTTTATTTCATATTTTCACGGATTGCTCACTTGCAAGAACTGTGGTCCAGACAGACCCAGATTTTTTTATCTTTTTGAAATTTGGGGCTATTAAGCCCTTCACTTGCAAAATTGTAGCACTCAGTTTTCCAAAGGAGCCATGAGGCTTTTTTTCTGGTACGTGATTTACAGAAATCATCACCAGGATGTTAAAATTCTGGAAGGATAGTATGCTTCTCAGCTGTTTGGGTGGTTTGAGAAATAAACTCAATTTTAAAGGGAATCAGACATGAGACTTTCGAACCTTTTGAAAGTCTTACCTGGAAAACAACTACATTTCTAAAAAGATAGGAAATAGAAGGAAATGAAATTAATGTAAAAATTATATTTTTCTTCCAAAGGTGAACTGCAAAACAAATCCTACTTAGAATTTTAAGACATGCAAGACAAAACGATTTTCATGATTACTACATTCCAGCTTCAGGGCACACTGCACCTCCAGCTATAAACAAGTCTTACTGACGTAAGACAAGACAAAACCACAGGGCTGAGCAGTGGACTGACCAGCAGGTCCCTACATGATAGTTATGAATTCTGCCATCTGAAATATTTATTATAAGGTCAGCTTAGTTCAAAACATTACCAGGAGATTTCAGATCAGATCCTGTAAAAAAAGAGTGCAATCATGTCCCTTCCACATCTAAGGGGACACTGATCCACCAATCCTTTTGGCTAAAGCTTTTCTGTAGCAGAAGTTTAACAACTACGCAGTAAACTGCTTCATTCATGGGCTGGCCCATTCACTCCACATAATCCAGCAGGCAGTCACTGTTCCATGTTAGTTTCCAGCTGCAAAGGAGCTGTTTTTACTTAGAAGATACTGGTACAATTTGTAATGCAGTAAAATATCAACTATTTACACGGCCAATATATTATATACATCTCTCCCTTCCTTCCAAATATTATATGGAGTAAGGAGCAGGAATTCTGCAGAGAGCAGAACTCTATTTTACAGCCTTAAGTGTTTTTCTTACCTAAGTGCAGAATATGAGAGACTCTCAAACAACGCAAACAGGAAGAGCAGAGAAGCGTGTAATGAAACAAAGGAAAACTATTTTCTCCTTACTACCTCTGCAAACCAAGGGAGTGATTTTGAGCAGGAGGTAAAACACCAGGGGCTTTGGATCAGCTCCTGAAATCAGAGAATTCTAGAATTACAGAGTAGTTTGAGTTGGAAGGGACCTTTAAAGGTCATCTAGTCCAATTTCCCTGAAATGAGCAGGGACCTTCCACTACACCAGGTTGCTCAGAGCCCCAACCAGCCTGACCTTGAAAGTTTCCAGGAATGGGGCTTCTACCATGTCTCCGGGCACCCTATTTGGTGTTTAACCACGTTCACTGTAAAAATCTTTTTCTTTATAGCTAATCTAAAGCATTACCTTCCTTCTCTACTACAGGAGTAACCTTGGTTGACTGGCCTAGACAAGAGAAATTTGTTATTATCCTTATTATCAGTCTTACCCTTCAAGATGTGCTCTATCAATTTTCACTTGGACTCCCTCAAAATGCACCAGCTCCTTGTTAAACACTCTTCCCTAGAAACCTCCATACTCTTTACATGCCCTCTGCTAGTGTATCCTCACCACAAAAAGGTGGTGTAATGCCGGACTGCAACATCAGCTGTACTTCAAACAGCAGAACTTACCAGCATCAGCCTTTCCACACAACTGTCTTGATTCCTTGCTATTTTTGTACCTTTCAGACTCAAAATCAAGCATTCCTTAGGTGAATTGAGTTAAGTTAGCCTACCAGGGCTTAAAGGATGATTTAGGCAAGAAAAACCAAATACTGGATAGATTTAAAACAAAGTTGTGTGAATATTCCAATTCAGGCAAAACTTGGGAACACCACATATAAGAGAAAAGTGCTCTTGTCTATGTCCCTAATATTTCATTGCAAGATCGGAAAAAATATTATTTGATTATTAGAGATCAACATTCACTGATATCTCCTTACCAACTGTAATTCCAGTAAGATCCCAAGCACCCACAAATCAGATGAAAGCTGAAGAACAATTCTCTGTCACTATAATAATAATAATGTTTACCAGCCAATACTGATCAGGTATATAACTATATGTGGACATGCATTGCTACATCCTTAAGGCAAAATGAAAAAATAGTGCACTACAATAAAAAAAGTGTATTACAAATTTTCTCTCTGTAGCTGGGCAGATGGTAAATGGCAACTGCAGCTTATTACAACCCCCATAACTGTCTTCATCACCTTGTGTTTCCCCATCTGTCTTTTGTGCCCACCTGTTTTCTCACCTTAAACCAGCAGCTCTGCTACAGTATATATGCAGTATGTTAAGTGCCTAGTGCAAAAAAGTCCCAGCCTTTAATTAGAGATTTTATCATCTATGCTGAACAAAATATAGATTGCATTTAATCAGGACTGTGCATAGATCATTTAAAATGTACATTATTAACATCCACAAATCATGTGTTATTTTTTTCATTTAGTTACTAAAGGAAATAGGCATTTAGTGCTCCCTTGCCTTCAAATGCAAGTCTTCTACATAACATTGTAGAAGAGGAACTACTAATCTAAAGAATTCAAGATAGACTACTGTTTTCGTTATTTTGCCTCTTCACTTCCTTCAATGCTACCTAGAGTTCAGTTTGCCTCATCCCATAAATATCAGGGATTAGTGTTGGTTCACAGAACAAAACTTGGGAACCAGTAACTTAAATGTATTTTGGAGCTGAAATGTTTCACTAGATTCTACTGGACTGAGCCCAAAGTATGTGTGGACAGAAGATTCCCTTTGCTCATAAGGTACAAAAATCTCCAATGCTACAGTAATGGAAGGCACAGCAAAATATGAGGTGTTTATTTTTATCCTGTTGCTTCCTTGTTGTCAGTGTTGCAATTAGAGTAAGTGCTCATCGCCCACAGTTTCTCCACTGTTATTTGGCAGTAGTTGCAGTCTGCAGAGAAAATTCTCATTTACTCTGCTACTGGGTGAGCACCTCTATAAAGCAGTACGTCTCCTTTGTGTACCAACCTTCTTTACAGTCTACAAGTCTTCATTAATCGTGTCCTGGATGCTGCGCTATATAAGATAACACAACATCAAATGCTGAACCTTTATGTCCAGATCAGACACTGCCTTATTGCTGAGCCATTATCAAATCACTCTGCTAAAATATCACTCTACATTAGAGAAATACATGGCTAGGACAGATGAAAGCAAGCAATAAATCTCACAGAAAGCATTTGATCAGTTGTTTTAATAAGCAGTTAAAAAGGAAACTGCAAGTGTTAAGCCTTTATATCAGTCTTTTTTTTCAAATGCAAAACTGCTAACCTCTGACTGAGGCAAGCTTTGTGCTTAAAAATTCATTACTGTCTTTGCCTGTACATCATTTCATGAAAGTTGAGATAGTGAGGCTATTTACTCTAATACTTTGGATTTCTTCCAAATTATATCTGTAAAGCTATTTTTATTCTGACTGCAAATTTAATATCCTATTATTCCCCTTCTCTATAAATTTCTGTTAAAGCAATAAATACTTCAGAAATACCAAAGCTTAAAAATTTCAGGATATTGTTTCTTCTGGAGCCTCCAGCAATGTGTTTCCTAAATAAATAGAAATTTTAATCAAGTTTTTCATTGACCTAAAATGTTTCTGAAAAATAATATATTCATGAAGGCAGAAATGCAAATTTCAGCAAATGGAGGTTACATAACACAGTAAATAAAAAGCACAGCAGACAAATAGCAAGTTCTGAGAATAAAAGCCATCTGAAAAAAAAAACAAAACTAAAAAGCATTAATCCAAGCAAGCATCTTCTGAAATTCCTTTTCATTCTCTAAAATTAATTTACCCCAAAAACATCTCATGCATTTGCTTGTTTGCTACTTCTATATATATTATTTATAGTGCTATTATTTCTTAGAATCATGACTTTTTAAATTCTTTCAAGCAAGAGTTTAACCCAGCGAAACAGGGAAAAGATACAAAGCGATAGGAGAGATGAAAAATAAAAAGGAAATAAAACCAATTTAATAAAGTCCAATCAGAGCGGGAACAAAGTTAAGATATAGCACCACAGAGCAGATGAGCAGCTCAGAAGATACCAAACCAACTTCCACAGGCAGGAAATGTGGCAAGAAGAGAAAAAAGAAAAGGAAAAATTCCTCTTTTTTCAAAAGCAACACGGTAGAACAGAGCTAAACTGTAAAGCAGTCTTCACTGAAAGACTTTCCAGTTTTATGTACAGGAAGGTTATTAAAAAAAAAAAGCTAGGCTGGAGGTAAACAAATGAGCAAACAAATGTGAGAGGCACACAAAAAGTTAAAGGCACAAAGGCACATCAATTGAGACAGGAATACACCGAGTATAAGGAGATACACCAGAGGAGATAAACAGAAAGTGAAATATTTCTACATTAATGTGCAACACAGATTCATGATCTGCTAAAAGCAGATTTGAATCCTTGCGACCACGTGTACAGCCAATGACAAAGATGCTTGCTTGTTTACAGCAACTACAATGCTCACTCTCCCATAGTTTTATTTGGATAGTCTGAGGAATGCTTCCAATTTTGGACCATTTTAATATAACTATCATAGTCCTTCAGATACAACCAATTTTTAACAAAACATAATTTCCCATTATTAAACTATTAAAAAAAAAAACAATTTTCAGGAGAGCAAAGTAAAATTCAAGGACAGAAAACAGGTCTATAAGATCAAATAAACTCTTCAGAAAGTAAGTAATAAACAAAACCAGCCCAAAATTCCTACAGAGTTTAGGATTAAGTATATGATGCTATTTCACAGCTATGTGAAATAAAGATTTATTTATTTATTTAGCACAAGAACTAAGAGATTATAATTTTCCTACTGAATGTTCTTACTAATGTTTCTTGTTACTTGGGGTTTTTTGTTGTCATCCTTGGCCATTAATGGTCAATAATGTCTGACATGAAACAGGCCTGAAAAAAAATCTCATTTTCTGTTCCCCAGGTGCTACAGAAAGCTCATAGGAAAAGCAAGGCATACTCCTGTTGAAACATGCTAAAGAAATAAGACCCAAGTAAAAACAGAATTAAAAACTATCAGTTTGCACTGTAGGAAAGCAGTTTTTTGGGAACTGCAAATATTGCCCACAGAGTTAAATATGGCCTGAGGTCCCTAAAGATGGCATTTCATTCTCTCCAAGTATGAGTCCCTTTGGACCTACACTTCCCAGATGTGGACTGTTAGTGTCACAAGCTCCAGCACCTACTGCCTTGGATACTCTGAGCATGAAAAATTCAATCCCCCAAAGGGCTGGCTGAGAAAGTAAGCAACTGGAGACCAGCTGGAAGACAGATCAGCTTCATCAGAAAAGACGGTTTACCAGCAAGTGTGAAATTCTTAAGAACATATATCTAAGCAAAACCAAACCCGTAGGATTATAGAGTTTCCTGAATAAATAGCCATTATATGACAACTTGCCAGGACCCCTGCAAATAGCAGAAACAGGGATCCAAGTGAGAAAATAACATCATACAAGTCAGCTAACAGGACTGAAATCAAACTGGTTCCTAGGACTGCACATACAGTAAAAACAATCATAGTGGAGTTGTTATGCAGGAAGAATATAGGATCACAGAATATCAGAATGTGCTTTCAGAACAATACAGCATAGTCACAAACAGAGCCCAGGAAAGATAGAGCAACTATCACCAGGTGACTCAGTGGGATGAAAGGAACCGAAACAACATTTGGTGGCAACAGAAACAAAAGACATAAAAATACAAAACAGGACAAGATTCAGTATGGGTTGACCAAAGATGCCAGGCCAAACCCATACTCTTTAGTTATAAAACAAATTGTTTTAAGAACAGAAATGCATAAAATACTTTTGCTCAATAAAGCTTTTGATACAACACCACATGGAAACTCACTACTTAAATTGAAGAGACACTGGTGTAATTTAGCCACGAGTTATCTAGCTGTACTAAAGACAGCACAGAGGTGTTACTGCAAGCTTAAGAGCAGGACTGCAGAGGAGGTTACACATCCCTTAAGCACAGCCTAAAAAGGCTTGTAGGTGGCACAAGCAACCGACAGCATAAGTAGCCTATGAATGAACCTCCTGAAATAACACCAGCAGCTGCCACTGTGATTTGAGACTCCCTAAGTAAACGCAAGAGAAAAAAGAAAAAGTCAAAAATCATCCGTGGAAAGAAAGGTATGGAAACCTGAACAGTTGGAGGGAGGAATGAACTGCTGACAAAATGAAGTCCTACCAGCTTGTTTGTAGTAGAAAAGCACAAAAAAGTGGAAAATTGTACAAGGTGAGGAGCTGAACCTGCCTGGCAGGTTGACGCCCATCTCCAGGCCTTCAGCTGGGGATTATCTACCTCCAGGTAGGATTACTTGCCTCCAGTCTTGCTCAGTGAACTCCTGCCAAGAGGCTCTGCACAGCCTGGCTCTTCCTGGTGCAGCCGAGCACCCTCTTGCAGCTGCTTTCCTAAGCGGAGTCAGCATCTGCATCCTGCTGGCTCCCAGCTCAGCTGTCCACTACCCACATCCATCACACTGGCAACTGAAATATTAGTCTTGGCACTACTGTTCAAAATTCAAATTACCTGCTATTGCACAAAGACTATGTTATAACTATATTTGATGAGGAAAAAGATCAGAGAGGCAGCAGCAGCTGGAAAGACCAGGAAAAACCATTATAGGATGATAAACTGCAGAAGAAGAGGGCAGACCCCCTTAAACATTGATCAAATGTTAATTTATATCAGAGTGAAAGACACTTTTCACAAAGTGGGAGGGTTGTTAACAGGAACTTCCAAGAATTTCAGCTAAGATTTATAATGCTTCACACATTCCCAAGAAATTTTGAAGCAAGTGTGAGTAACCAGGTTAGAAAAACCTGTCAACAACAAAGTTACTGAGAGGAGTCACAGTGATATTGAACTTGATAACAGAATGATGTACTGAATTACAGAAAACACAAATTAATGCAGAAAAATGGCTATACAGCACTATTCACATACTAATGAGCTTTACACTACCTATATCACCCACTTAAAGATCTCAAATTACTGTGCATAATTTTTCAAGCATGAGCTAAGCAGTGAAGTGCAATCAAAAAGGAAAATAAATCAAGAACAAAACAGAAAACTAACCAATATCTTAATTCATGATACACTGCATTCTGATAGCTACACCTGCTCTGATCATCTTGCCTCAGAGACATGGGCACTTTGCAAGGGATACAGAATAAAGCAACGCAGATAATCAGAAGTATGGAGCAACTTAAGTTCAGAGCAACCATAAACAAATCCTGCATATTAAACAGACCACAGGGATGGGGTAAGATTATAAATCCTCTAAAAACTCTCACACAACATAGAACCTAACAATATGCTCCTAAAATACAAAGAGTAAAAAAGAAATTAAAGTTATTTAGATTTAAAAATAAAGCCTGCACGGGAACAGGTAGATATAATTTACATATAAAATAAAAAATAATTATGTTGTAAATCAAAACACATTTTTAATCACTAGAGAAATAAAACTATGGTTTCCCAAACAATAATTCAGCCAAGAAACCTAGGCCTGTCCTAAGATGGAACTGTGAAGAAAAGAAAAAAGGGGTGGGGGAAGCAGTTAGGGGGGAGGAGGGGGAAAAAAAAAGAAAAATAAGAAAAGATATTATGTTGCTTCTATATTGAAACACAGAAACCTGAATCCTGAAAGCTGAGTCCATTCCAAGACTGTACTCCTAAAAAAAATTTCCAAGATGATAATATTATTTTATATTGCAACAGCTCATAATAAATATGCTGCAAATCCATGAACTTCAACCAAAACACAGAAAGAAGTTAAAAGAAGAACTGACATGCAAGAAAAAACTTTGACGGACTGTTTAGTGATGAGTAAGGTGACAAAGAATTCAGTGTGACCTTGCAGAGTAGAAATAATAGTTACATTTAGGAAGAGAGATAAGGATATGAAGACTTGACAAACCCAATATTGTTTCAACACAGATCTGATACTAGAATCTTCTTGCCTTCTAGCTGTATTCTAGAAATATACCTTTTTTGTACAGTAAATTTAATTTGTAGAACTATTAAATTCAAACTATGCTACTTTCAAAACTGCATCAGATAGCTAGTAACATTTAAAATGTTGTGTTGCTGTCCAAAACAAGATATTTGATTTCTCCCTTCCCTTCAGTGATATCCCTTTATTTCAAGAAGGAGGGGAGAACATCATCTGCTCTATCTTCCCCGGAAAACCTGTGGCAGAATTTAGTGCTAAAGAAGACCTTGAGGAGTTCTCCAAATTCTTATTACTGCAATTGTTGTGCTGTCTGGAGCTACTGGCTGCAGAAACCTTACCTCTTTTTTTCCCTATCACCAGCAATGACAAATAGTCTTGAGTGAAAGATCAAATGCTTGACCTGACTCGATAGTTTTATTTGATCCTAACAAACCCTCAAGTAAGATACTGAAAACCAGCTGCTTAACTCTCAGAATCCCATTACTGGCCAACCTTGCAGACGATCCCCATTTGGTTGATAGCACCAGACAGTGTTAGCGCCACTCTTGGAAAGTCACACACACAGCTGGAGAAGTACCATCATTTTATATTGCTGTGGATGCCTAAATTCCATGAAATACACTGGTGTGGATTGTTCAAGGTTAACTTTATATAGTAAGCCCCACTTCTGGATGCACTGATTAGCGCTGGGCACGCTGTGAAATCATTTTTCATTTGTGATCCCAGTCTTTTGTTTTAAGTGCTTTGAAGAACAGAATTTCAACTGAATATCTAATAGGAGCTTTGGGTATTCAAATTATACATTTGAAGA
Organism: Rhagologus leucostigma; assembly: GCA_013397725.1. Taxonomy (NCBI): domain Eukaryota; kingdom Metazoa; phylum Chordata; class Aves; order Passeriformes; genus Rhagologus; species Rhagologus leucostigma. The sequence continues at coordinate 2,746,479 of VZTD01005027.1, forward strand.
TCCATAAGCAAATTAGAGCAAACAATTATAAATCCTTGTCTCCTTTAAAGTAGAAGTCACATTACAGTAGCATCTCAATATCAAAAACGAGAACTGCATTACTAACTGCATGAACATGCAGTGAAAAGACACTGACCTTGTAAGAGAGAACAGTATGCTTAGAAGACACTATATCCCACTGTTTGAAGTAATCTTATAAGGCAAGGACTAATGAAGAAATTCCCCCAAAGTCTCTCTAAGCACAGCATACTCCTTCATTTGCAGGGAAAGGAAGACAACCTGGTCTTGGGGAACACAGTTACAACATAGAGCTGAGAAGACAACATTCAGAGTTGCTTTCAGTGCAAGAAAGACATTATCAAGCGTATACTGTCAGTCACTGATACTGGGACATCCCTCCATCCTGAAATGCCTGCCTTAATCACTGCCAGGACTCTACTGGTTACAGATTGTAACTGTATCAGACTACTGACTTACGAACTGTTCACCATAAGTATGTGCATACACATTTGTGGGCATCCATATACACATACTCATCTAATTTATACTCTGCTAAGAATGAAGAAAATCGATGTGGTATATCATGGCATTTTGCACTGAATAAACATCAGTGATAATAAGTAAAAAGCAAGAGAGGGCAAAAACCAAAAAAAAATGTACTAAAAAAAGGTATGACTTAAAGTAAAGCAAAAAATAGATCAGCAGCATTACAGAATGTGTCTGATCATTCCTATCTATTATGTTTTCGTGGGCACACTAGAGCAGTCTCAGAGCACTTGAAATGGGTTCAATTTGGACGAAACAAGACTTTCAGAAGCATGGAAGGAGTGCACCTTACGTGCTTTAACTGCCTGTGGGCAGGAATAGACTGGATCAGCCCCAGCATAAAACCCCACACGAGTGTGGTGTAAACGTGCGGTTCACTCTGCAGATCCACTCTTACTGCATTACACTCCTTGCCTCTGCAGCCGCAGACACAGATTACTCTGTTCTTCCACTCTATCAGGAAGAAATAAGACAACAGATTTCACAGATTTTTAATGTCTTGCCAGTTCATACGTCCCCACTTGTCCCCTCACAGTGCCAGCTTGGTATACAGTCTTTTGCAGAACACAGCCCGCCTACGTGCTGTCACATATGGAGAAAGTGTTAACATAGTGATCTATATTTTAGTGGAAACAATCATTTAAGGGCTGGAGACCACTGAAAGCATCACACCGTATTTGCCAGCCAAATTCATGCACACACCAAAAAAAGCCTTGCAACCTGCTGACAAAGTTTATTCTTCCAACCGCAATACTAGTTCCCATGAAACTAATCCATAATCGCTTGGCTCATCACAAAATCCACCCTATGTACATGAATTAGGACTCCTGAAGTGTCTAATAGTGGATACCAAATAAAATAGGATCAGAGGACTTTGGACAATCAAAAACAACATGCTGGAGATGGAATTTATACATCAACAGGCTGCCCAGGGAGGTCATGGAGTGTTCCCCTCTGGAGACATTCCAAATCCACCTGGATGTGTTCCTGTGTAACCTGCTCTAGATGACCCTGCTGTGGCAGAGGGATTGAACTAGATGATCTCCAGAGCTCATTTCCAACCCTAACAATTCTGTGATGAATGAAACACATCGGTGTTACTGAGGTGCCCTTCCAAAAAGGTTGATAGTGATATATCTAGAATTAAGCAAACTATGTTAGGACATGCCCTTATTAGATTTCATTTAAGCAAGTTCCTGACACGGTAGATAATTCCCAAGAAAACAAAGCAATCCTGGAATAGGTAGAAAGCAAGCATGAATGCTCAAAAATGTTCTTAAGGACGGGATGCTTAAAGATGACATTTTTCCTAATACAAAGTGAAAAGAGCATTTCAGGTTATTAAAACTCCTGGTGTGTTTTTTATAGGCACAGTGTGCTTTGTCAGACTCCTACTCTCCCATTTATATTTTGCCTATATAAAACACGTCATATAGTCAGAAAAAAAAATTTAAATTAAATATTTTGAAGCTTAATCTGATTACACACGAGCATCCTGTAATGAAGAACAGCCAGGCAAGCACTGGCCTCCAGAAACTATTTATACAATCAATATCTCAGAAAGATCCCTTGGCTTTCGTGACATATATATATATACGCATGTATGTATTTCAGTACCAATCATCTCCTCTTAACAAAATACACTGCAAGAAGAAGAAGAAGATAAAGAACCCATTTTCCTTTTAAATTCATTACAAGCTCCAGACTGAAGAGGGAAAACCAAGAATGTGTATCAGAAGGTCCACAGTTTTTCTTTAAGCTTATGGTCTTTTTAAATATCAGTAACTTCTATTAAAAACAATTTCCTTGTAATGAAATCACATTTTCATCTAATTAAGAAAAGACCACAACTAGTTTTAAGTTTCATTTTGTACAGTTAAACTTACAACCATTTAATTTGATATCAGCTACGTTTTCAATATTTATGAGCAGAAAAGGTCCCAAATTAACATGTATTATACTACTCAGGCAGCAACTCGCTTACAATGACACAGGTTCTGGGAATGCAAACTAGTATTTGTTTTCATTTACACAAAAGGTTTTTCTACTACTTCTTAAATAGATAACAGCTAAAGGTAATTTAAATAAACTGTCCCATTCACATCTCTAGGTTCTCTACCGGGGAGAGGAGAAGGTTTAACAATGAGAATAGCATTTTAAGGCAATAGTTCTTGGTCTGCAATGAACTTGAGGGTCTGGGAATTTCTCTAAGGACCCAACCTGGATCTATGATTTAAATTCCGTTAAAATAAAGGCATCACTTACAGGAAGAGAGATTTCACTAGGTACTCTGAAAATACAATCAAACCTGTGTGATTTTACATAGCAGCTCTAAGTATCTCTCTAAAACACTGAAGTACCACTTGAAAAACTCCTCAGAACAAATGCAGCAGCACTTAAAAAGCACAATTTGCCTTCAAAGTTGAGCACAGTATAAGGCTCTTGACTTGGTTCTTAAGTTTGTTGACTCAACACAGAGACAGGTAAGTGTTCTACAGAATCAACACACCACTGACCCAGGAAAATGCTTTGTTCTAATCATTCTATGGAGTAAAGGAAATCGAAGCAGACTAAGTTACACTGTTCAAGACCAACAAAGGGAAGATTCACCATGAGTAGAATGAAAAACATCTTCAGCCCCATGTTTTAATGGTATACCATTCCTTCAAGTAAATCAGTCAGCAAAAACGCCCTCACAGATTTGATCATGAGTACTTCAGGTATTTCCAACCAGCCTTCTACAGTCATGTCTGTCGCTATGTGCTGTACAGAATAAGCAAATCATTCCAGCTTGGTGATGAAATCCATAAAATCTCAGGAAATCCTACGAAAATCCCGCCTTTTTAAAAAATTCATTTGCACAAAAATATTTTAAACCACTATACTAAAAAAGAATAAAGTATGCACAGGTATGAAGACTCTTTTGAAAAGTGTCAACATTTACCTTACAGATCCTTTTAATTAACCAGCTTCAAAACAACTTTGAAATTTAACTACTCCTATCCTTCCTTAACCTCTCTGAAAGAGCAAAAGTAATTCCATTTGGTGTTTCCATAACAAAAAGCATTAAAAAATACAACATTTTCTACTCTATATTAGGGGCAGGCCAATAATTCTGAAGGCTTTGAGAAGACTTTTTTCTTTTTTTTTTTTAAATGTACTCACCACCTCCCCCCAGTCTCCTGAAGACAGCACAGTATTAAGCCACAGGAAAAATGACAACCCGAATAATCGAAACTCTGGTCCCTAACTTTTAACTTTACAATCTCAACTTCAGCATTTGCACCTGCATCTAAACCAGTATGCACAGTTGTCTGCACCAGTTTGAACTTCTACTTGAAACTGGACACTAAGTCAAGAAAAAAAGAGCAGCCCTGTAATCCTAAAACCCAACCCAGAACTCCTCTGAAAACAGCAGTAATTGCTTTTTGCCTGCATCACTGCAACAGAGGAGATGAAGGATTAAGCAAGTCCAGAGCAAGCCTGTGTGTCAGGCTTGCTCACTTTTTCTTATCAGACTCCTGATGACTGGGGACAGTGGTACCTCAGCCTAGGACAATTTGAGATTGGCTGTGCCGCCCGCCATGTTCATGCCACAATAATGTATAAAGCAGTTCAATCATCAGCTTGAGAATTTTTGCTAAGTGTAACCATATGGTTTTTGGCTTATCAAAGTGTACTGCTTTACCCTGAAGTGCCAGAGCAGAAGTCAGAAGCTGACTGTGGAGCATGTGAGGCATCCAGCAGTGACGGCTGTGCTGCAACCTGAAGTTATTGCACTGAGCAGCAGATGCCTGGGTGCTCTGACTACATTTTTGGATACTCTTGATACTCCTCAGTGTACATACCTGTCCATCAGGAGTATTACCAATCTGCCACATAACCACATCAAAACAGAATCAGGAAGGACTTCTAAAGATCATCTGGTCCAATCTCCCATGGGAAAAGGAGCCAACATGAGATTATCTAGCACGCTGTCCAGCCACCTCTTGAAAGTAGCCAGCAGTGGGGGACATTGTTCTAGGGACTGCTTGACCACCAAAGTGATTCTTCTCAAAATATTCACTTTTTAAAAGATTTTACCTTGATATTGTGCAGCTCTGAGAACTCCAGTAGAGATCAAGCAAGTGCTTAAAAAAATGACAGCCTTTATCCTAACAATGCTTCCATTTAAGACAGCAGGCAAACCTTCGCTAGGCTGGCACACTGGCAGAGCCTAGAGCTCCTCCTGCTGCAAGAATTTCCATGCTGAAACCAAGGCAGTCTCAAATGACAATATCTAATCGAAGCCGCCAGCTTTACTGGCACAGAACTGAAAACATGCTGCAACAATAACCCGATGTGTTAATTCTGGGCATAAAAGCACCACATTTTCAAACCAGAACGTACTCAACAAATGTACATTGTACTTGCTAAAGATTTCTGTGACCCTTATGCAAATATTTCACAATGTGTGAAAAGACCAAAGATAATTATAGTTTGAATCATCATCTCAAAGTCAATACCTACTACTAGTGTTCCATAACATCTTTTGAAAAAGCTTTCACTAATTTAAGTTTCAAGAAATAGCCAAAAGTCTAAGAAGTTATGCACACTTGCAGGTTGGATAAGCGCATAAAATATATCATGGAATATATCAATAAAACTACCCCCAAATGCTGAGTTCTAATTTTCCATTTGCCATTTTAATTACATAGCATTAATAAAATAATAGGCTTAAACCCTAGGAACACAATCCAGTGTTGACTTTGAATAACACTTTGACTATTCTGCAAATTAAAATCTGCTTTTTAAGCTATGACAAATATTTTTTTTAAATAATGAAGGGGCTTAATACAGTACAAATCTTCTCTCTTTTCTTCTCTAGATCTCACTTTTCTACACCAGTCAACATTTTTAAAAACTACTTGTATACCCTTTTATACATTTGTGTAAAGAGACAACAAAAAAGTGAACATTTGTTTCTGAAATGTCCTAGACAAACCTTAAAGCTGTATTTGGAGCACATATTGGCATTCCTGTTATCCAGGATACACTCATTTTCCATTTGTTCTGTTTTCTCAGAACAAAGAGGGAGGATTCTGATATACTTACTTCATAACTGTACTTATCAACAAATCATTTTTCCTTTTGGGAGACAGAATCACACTGAAACTCTTGCCAACCATACCATTGTGTCACCCTCTTGAACAGTAAGGTAACACAATGTGAGGACTTGTATAGGAGAAAGCTAAATGAGAAAATAAAAACAATGCTATAAAGATTTAAAGAAAAGTTTACTTTTGTCTTTTAACACACTTTTACCAAATCAAGTTACTTTACAAGTCCCTTTTTAAATAGACAGCATACAGAAGCTTTCTATTTTACAAGGATGATGTACTGAACTTTTTCAATATACTACTCCAAGAAACATCACAGACCACAAAAGCATTTTTTTCTCCACACAAATGTGAGTGGTTTCAATAAATGTTTGTTGTGAAACAGATTTAAACAAGCCAGTGCAAATAACATATGTTCAATTTCATTGTGATTCATTTCGGCTCATTTCATGCAGAAAAGCAAGCATCTGTATACTTTTAGCTTAAAACAGTCACATGGAATTTACACTGTGCTCATTAATCTCTTTCCACCTGCATTTAAATCTCTGAAATTACCTTATTCTTCAAACAGCAGTACTGGTATAGCTTGTTTTTGCAATTCACTCCAAACAACATATGAGACTGGACACTCTCGGCTCACAGAAGGACTCACATTTTCTGCATTTGCTTGACCCTGCTGAGGCACAGCCACAAACCATTCCACCTTTTTCTTTCACCGGAATCTTTTTCAATACCTAATTTTTAAACGGATCAACTGTCAGCACTGAAAACAGCATTAGAAATTATTGTTATTCCCCTTGAGAATACCACTTAATAGGCTTATGCAAATTATGTATCTTTTATTTACTGCCCTAGACAAACCTAAAGGGAACAGGTGGTCAGAAACAGCTTCATTCCCCAGTCATATGCTCAGCCCACTCACTAGGGGTGGCTGAGCACAGCCCTTAGATTGTCATTCAAGAAATAATGAAGAATCTCTTGGGACATATTGCAAAGACAAGTACACCCATGGAGTCTTCATAAACTACAAAATTACAAATTCAATTATTTGCTAAAAATCTGAACAAGCAAGGTGCCTTAAGACTTTTGGGTTATTTGAAGTACATCTTCACATTCAAGTGAATGCAAGGAAATGCACCCATAGCTACTTCAAGCTAGCTGCTTCCACAGCCATTGAGAAGCACTTCTGAGGTGAGAATAATCACACTTTTGCTATCATTGTATTTTAGATACCACCTTTAAGCTTTCCTGTTTCAGATGCAAGTATCAATTCTGTTTCAAAAGCATGGGGGACAGGTCAGATGAGCTGAACAAGGCTAAGATGCGAGTTCATGCACCAAGAATAAGCACCTTCTGAGAAAGTCCTGAGCTGTGCTTTTTGGGCAGTTGACACTGTTTAGAGAGAGGAGCTTTCAAATTTCAAGCTACTCACATATGAGCATACTTTGCTTGAGTGCTAAAGATCCTAGCAAATGTCAGTGCACATGCAGCAGTCTGCCAGCCTCACCATTTAAGCATACATGTAAGATCAGATTGGCTTTCCAATTTATAAGTATTCCAGTTGCCAAGACCAAGGTATTATTTTTATTTGCTATATAAGTTGCAGTACTTCAGCCTGTGTCACAGAACTGATTTATGAACCTGATTGATAGAACCATAGAATCATTTAGGTTGGAAAAGACTTTGAACATCGAGTACAACCATTAACCCAATACTGCCAGGTCCACCACTAAACCATATCCCCAAGTGTCACATCTAGACGTCTTTTAAATACTTCCAAGGATGGTGACTCCACCATTTCCTTGGGCAGCCTGTTCAATGACAATCCTTTCTGGGAAGAAATTTTTCCTAATATCCAATCTAAACCTCCACTGGTGCAATCTGAGGCCACTTCCTCTTGTCCCTGTCACTTGTTACCTGGGAGAAGAGGCTGACCCCCACCTGACTACACCCTCCTTTCAGGCAGTTGTAGAGAGCGATAAGGTCCCCCCTGAACCTCATTTTCTCCAGGATAAACACCCCCAGCTCCCTCAGCTGCTCCTCACAGGACTCGTGCTCCAGACCCTTCCCCAGCTCCGTTGCCCTTCTCTGGACACGCTCCAGCCCCTCAATGTCTTTCTTGCAGTGAGGGGCCCAGAACTGAACACAGGATTCGAGGTGTGGCCTCAGCAGTGCCGAGTACAGGGGGACGGTCACTGCCCTGGTCCTGCTGGCCACACCACTGCTGATCCAGGCCAGGTGCCATTGGCTTTCTGTACTACTATCTATTTCATATATTTTATTACGGACTTCTATTACTTCATTTCTAACCGTACTAGTGTTCTGCAAGTCAAGCGTGAGGTTTTCACAGAATCACAGAATGACTTCAGTTGGAAGGGACTTTAAGGACCATTTACTTCCAATGTCCCTGCCATGGGCAGGACACCTTTCACTAGACCAGGTTGCTCAGAGCCCCACTCAGACAAGCCTTGAACACATCCAGGGATGAGGCAGCCACAACTTCTATGGGCAACCTGTTCCACTGTCTCACCACCCTCATGGTAAAGATGTTTTTCCTAATATCTACTCTAAACATACCCTCTTTCAGTTTGAATCCATTCCCCCTTGTCCTGTCACTACACATTCTTGTAAATAGTCTCTCTCCAGCTTTCTTGCAGGCCCCCTTTAGGTACTAGAAGGTCACAGTTAGATCATCCCATGCCTTCTCTTCTCCAAGCTGAGCAATCCCAATTCTCTCAGCCTTTCCTCACAGTGCTTCATCCCTCTAATCATCTGTGTGAATGCACTTACAGAAATAACCATTCAAGCATGAGCACATACATTAAATACTTTGCGAAAGGACCAGAAGAATTTGCTGACCTGCTCTAGGCCATGCAGAAAGGTCTCCAACACTTCCCAGAGCAAATTTTCTCTCCTTCTCAAGCAGTTACCTTTTTTCACCTGTGTCTATCAAAAAAATTTCATCCACTTTAATCTGTGCTAATCCCTTTAAAACGCTGAAAAAAGTAATAACCTCTTTCGTAGCTTCAAGAACTGAACAGTTCATCTCCCCAAAAACCACACTTATTTAATGCAGCACTTTGATGCACTCAGTTTGCCAGTACCTGTGTGGAGAGTAAGGGGTGCTGCTGCTGTCTCAGTGTTTCCTCATTCTGTGCTGAATAACCATTAAAAAATTATATATTTTATGCATCTTCCACCCCACCCCAGACTTTATCAAAAATTGTCTCTACAGCTGTCTACAACTTGTCACTCTGCCTACAGCAGTCAGCTGTCAAATCCAGGTCTGGGACAGCTGGCACAACTCTCACTACACAGCTGGGATTAGCAATACTTCCCGATTTGAAGCTCAAGAGGGAGTTCTTGGATAGGGTTTGTTGTTGTTGTTGTTTGTTTGTTTTAAGATTCTTTCAACTAAAGTTTTAAGTGCTTTCATCAACAACCCATCTATTAGAACAACCTAATTAGTCTAGACCCAGTATTTAGAAGCGCTGCCTGTTGTGTATGCAGCTAGCCACCAAAGCTTTCTAATACAAGCACAGCCCATTCAGATCTTAGAATTCATTTATTCATTAACAATTTGGGGGGTTGCCAACTCAATATTAAAAGTGACAGATGTTCACAAAGTACTGTCTAACAACTGCAGCAGCCTTCTGACAAATCAGAAAGTAGGTTTTCACTGGCTTAACTGCCATTAGCGTATCCAACACAAAGTAAGGAATACAATAAAAGGTGAAGTATTAACAATTCACACATTTTAAATTAGCTCATGTCCCCAGAGAACTAAAGAATTCTAATTGCCACGGGTAAGCTCCCATTTCTGTTTGCATATCGGTGTGGTTTTGCCTTCTCTCTGAAATTCTACTATCCCTACATACTTTTTCTTATATTATTTCTGTATATGCCTTTTGGTTGAGCAATACCTTCTCTGAAATTTGCCTAGAACAAAACAAAACCAAAAAACTCAAATCCCTTCCCTCCCCGTGAGTAATTAGAGGTAATGCTTAGCAACAGTTACATCACTGCTGCTGCTCCTGGTGCAGTGAGCATCTGCAAAAGTTCCAGCTACTAACCATAACCACGTACACTGACCCAAAAGAGATGACCTGGTTTTCTCCAAGTCTAGCTACTCACTACTACATACAGCCATATCCTCCACTTCTCAATCTACACCTGAAGATAAGGTGGATTGCTTACGTTACAATAATTTCTGCAGAGTGGTTCAGGAACTCCTACCACTGTTCAGAATGAATAGGAAACCTTCGCATTCAGCTTTGCTTATATATAAAAATGAGCTCAACATGGTATCAACTCACTCTCTTTCCTGAAAATCTGGTGACCAGCATTCAGACTAAATACAAGACTGGCAAAATCCACAGATTTATCTTTCTGCACAAAGAAGACTGACTGGTGAGAAATTCTCTCTCATATGTCAGCTAATTCCTGCATTTCTGACAGAGCACTGAAAAAAACAATATAAAGGAAGTAAGAGAGAAGAAAACACAAAGTGAGGCACAGCTCGTGTACAAAAATGAGTTTATTCTATAATCATCATACAAAATATCTTCAAAAGCAAAGTTGCCTGAGAGCAGGATATACCCTGACTCCGCAGCCTTTGCCAATTGCCTTCTGAAAAGGCATCTTCCAGGCAATCATGAAACAAAACATGAAATAATTCCTGGTAAGAGTTGGTACTCCTAGCTGAGACTGTAAGAAATACCATAAAAACTAAAATCTTAATCATCAGACTCTTGCCATTTGCATTAGCAAAATTAACCCCATATAAAATGTGCTGTGTTCAGGAACTCAGCAGTGAGGTGTCTTAGGAAAGATGTTGTAGACAAATATTTGGGTAGCATCTTTTTCATATATATACACACATACATACACATATATAAATTATATATATATGCAATTAAACATATATAAATTTTTATTTTCTAGAATATAGTACACCTTTATACATTGTATGCATACACACTTTGTATATATAAATCATATGAGGGTTAATTTTATGTACATGACACACATCTATTTTTTAAAAGAAGCTTAAGACAACCCCAAACTGTAACACAACTTAAGTCATGCACTGAATCCTGAGTGGTTGGTGGCTTAATAAATCAGTAAATTAACTCAAGTAAAAAGAAAACAGAGTCAATTCCAATTAATCTCTGATCTACTTGCTGACCTTATCCTTAACGACAACTGTGAATTTCAAAGGTATTATCCTTGCAATTCTATTAAAACAGGAGAAGAATGCAATTCCATCAGACAGAGTTTGACATTCAGATGTCCCGGGTACCACAGCACAAACACTAAATTCCTATTTTGTACCAAGTCCTTCTAGGCTGTGAACAAGGTGAGTGCAGAAGGTATACATACACTCTAAAACCTGAAGCTTTTCCTTGTTATATACAAAAATAGTAAATAAAAAAGGTAAGTTTAAAAAGCCTGAATGCACTGTTCAAACTCACATTACAGGTAACCATGAGACCTAAGCTTTCACCTTCAACAGTTTTCCACCATTTCGCAAATGCAAAGACCCAGCTCACAAATACCAGACATTAAAGTACACAGAACTGCTCAGTGAATTTTAAGTAACCTGTGTGTAAACAAAAAAAAATTATTTTTACGCAGCATAGAAATTGAGCTTATAGAATTTGCTCAGACTAAACAAACCAAATAGAGGAAAACAAACAAGTTACAGCTTTATAGTTAGAAATAATCTGGTTTTTCCCATCACCTTAAATGTCCTTAACCACTATATAATCTCTCATGACTGAAGAACTTGACTCACCATACATTAATATCATCATGCTCAAACACAGACCTATACTTGTGAAAAACTTCATGTCACCCCTATTTTAACAACTGGTTTGTTCTTATGTTGAGCCACCTCATTAAACATACTCAAGGTAAATCATGGCCAGTGACATTTGTAAAGGTAGTATTGAGCTTTGAGAGCTTCGCACCTCTTTGCAAATATATTTACAGCTTTCAGCAACATATGGCACTTTTTGTGTGAATCACAAATGTCTGCCCACCACATTTCAAGGAAGATGAATTTCTAAGGGAATTGAAGAAAAGTGTAAGAGAATTAAGACTATGCAGTTCCGGTTCACTCCTGAAACAGATTTAGTAATTGTGGCTTTCAGAAATTAAATACTCACTATTTCACTGCTTTTGTGGCAACATTTTTAGCCTAGTGTGCTTCTTTTGACTGGAGTAGAATTAATTTTTTCCACAGTAGGTAGAATGGGGTTACTTTTTGGATTTGTACTGGAAATAGTGTTGGTAACACAGGGATGTTTTAGTTACTGCTGAGCACGGTTTGCACAGAGTTAAGGCCTTTCCTGCCTCTCACTCCATCCCACCAGTGAGTGGGTTGGGAGTGCACAAGGAGTTGGGAAGGGAAACAGTCAGGACAGCTGAGCCCAAGTGACCAAAGAGATATTCCAAACCAGATAGCATCATGCTCAGCATATAAAGCTGAGTGACCAAGAAGGAAGAGGGGACATTTGCAGTGATGGTGTTTGTCTTCCCAAGTCACTGCTACGTATTATGGAGCCCTGCTCTCCTGGGGATGGCCGAACACCTGCCCGCCCATGGGAAGTGGTGAATTAATTCCATGGTTTGCTTTAGCTGTATGCACAGCTTTTGCTTTACCTATTAAACTATCTTCTATCTCAACACAGGAGGTTTTTTCACTTTTACTCTTCTGATTCTCTCCCCTATTCCACCAAGGTGGAGTGAGCAAATGGCTACATGGTGCTTAGTTGCCAGCTGGGGTTAAACCATAAGATCAATAACCCAGATTTAAAAGTTAGAATAGTTAATACAAGCATTAACCTCCCAAATACATACTGAACATCCCTATGAATTTATATTTAATCTTGAAAAAAATACTTTAATGTAGATTTGAGCCTTTCTGCTGCAAAAATGAGAATAAATTTAGTTGGGAGTATGTCTCTTAGAAGCACTGCATTGCTCAGATGAGTAACTGAAAAGAAGAGCTAACAATTCTTTCATTGTAAAATCTTTATAGACAGTTATATGTGCAGAAAAATTGCTTTTGCTAATTTTTTTTTTATTTCACCTAGCTTCCTTATTACCTTCAGACCTGAGAGCGAGGAAGCAGCAGTACAAGTACTATTCCTCCACTTTAAATGCTTAACTCCTTGCCATGAATGCCCCTTTATCTCACTGGGTGCATACCTTCAGAGTTACCATATAACCCATCAGGAATTAGGTAACAAAGTCACCCCTTCAGGAGAGGAGGAATGCTGCAGCATTCTGTTCCTGGAAAAAGCTAAAGCACAGCAGACAGAGATGAGACACAAGGAAGCACAGATGTCTCATGTCAGGGTAGCTCGACCCCTTCAGTGGCGGAGGGCAAGGAGGGCAAGTGCCAGTTTCAGCCTGGGCCCTGAGGCAGCAGCCGTGAGTCACTGGGCACAGCCCCAGCCCTGCCCGCAGGAGCCTCTCACTGCAGCAGGAGCCTGCAGCCACGACAGCACAGCTCCCACAGCCCATCCTGCTCCTGCCTCCCACCACGTGCTGCATCAACTTGCTAGCCAGCATCTTGCACGAGGAGGAGACGTGCCCTTTCCTAGCTTCCCTCCTAAGGTCCAGACAGGCAGAAAATCATAACGGAAAATAAAATCTCTTCCGAGGTACTTCACATCCTTTTTTTCAAGAAAATATCTGAGGAATTGCCGGGCTCTGTAGATTTACAGTCCAGAAGTTCCAATACCAGAGAATATACTGCGAGGCAACGGAAATCAGAGATGCCTGAACCACCGCATAGGCAAGGAATTCATCTAGCTGAAGACCCACAGAAGTGGGACAAGTGTGATCAGTTTTCAACTACATCAATTACCTCCTATCCCAACACCAGCACAGTGTGGATGCCAGGACAGCTCTATCCACTTCAGAGACCACAGCACACATGCTACATTGAGTATGTAACAACAGCATAATTTGAAATACCTTTTAACTATTATTCCACTAACTAAAGAAAAAAATGAAAACAACATGCCAACATTTACATTTCAATGAGATGCTCACACTTGATAACAGACTCGAGCTAAAATTAAATTCCAAACCTCCAAGGTTTTTCCACTAGAAAAATTTAATGTTTCTCATACCACTATTTACTGGTTAGTCTCTTTTCGATTTACCCAGTAAATATTCCATTATAACTGTCTTGGTTTTAATCAGTAGCAGCTATTCTACATTACATCATTAAATGTTTTAGAAGAGTATTATTGCTCGTAAGTGCTTAAAAAAGTGTTCAAAGGAAAAATAAAACAGGAATGTTATTTTTTCCAAGCATAAAAGAAGATTAGCAGTAACAGAGAAATTTCAAGATTGATTATCTTCAATGACCCACTGAAAAATTCATCTGTATTAAAAAGAATAGAATACTTCTTGAAAATATAGAGAAGTCGAAGTAATTTATGTTTTAAATTTCCCATGTTTAAAAGAGATTGTGAAAGTAGAGCCACAAGAACAAAACTGGTTAATGAAAACATAACATTTCCCTGGCTTAGAGTAAATGCTGATCTTGCAATCAAAGAGTGAAAAATTACCTGCAGATGTGGTGCATAAAATTTTTCTCTTTCTTTCAAGGCTTGCCTTGTTAAGATAATTATAATACTTGAACCAACAAGGAGCAGAAATTTGACTCAAGTTCACTCAGTCAAAACATACAACTTTTAACTCCCACACTGTCCTTTCCACACCTAAGGAACTATGGGATGCCTTCCAAATTACTTTTGCTAACATTCAGCAACAAACTGTCCATAAGATAGAAGCTGCCTTAATTTGCATTTGCGCAGTGCATTTTCAATTTATATCATGTCGTTCACCTCCTCCATAACAGTATCACATTTTCTTCTCACATTCTTCTCTGTGCTAAAATAAAGCCTCTCTTGCAGGCCAAAGGAATATTTGCTGGAATATCTTTCTCCGCTGCTGTCCTCTTATTATGTCCCCTGTTGTCTATATTCTTCAATCCCATACACACCTCTTCAAGACAACATGAACAAATGAGTTAAACCACTGGAAAAAGTAACTAACAGTGGCAGATTTTTAATCTCTTCATCTCTCCAGATCTAAAAAGGATGCGTTTCTAAAGGTGCACTTACGCAAAATTCCATTTTTGCATTCATTACAGGAATTATTAACATAACATGGTTTTAATATCTGAGGAAGTCAGACCAGATGACCACTTCCTTTTACATCTATAAAATGCAACTACTGTAGCACTAAAAAGCTGTAGAAAAAGAAACCACATACTAGTAGAGTAGTCAATATTCAAAACTGTGGTAGTGAGCAACACACTAACACATACTCAAATATCGGTGCAAAAGAGGTGCTGTAAGTTCTTACGAAACATGACGTTAAGAGACACAAGAACTTGCAGACAGTATCCTGTGGGCTCCCTGTCTTGGGGTGAGTCAGGTTCTAAAGATGCTTCACAGATTTGTCACACTCATACAAAACTATCACTTTTCAGCTCAGGTTTCTCACCTTATTCTCTTTTCTCCCTTCAATCCCCTCTTGACATTAGTCCCAATAGCTTCTGTGACAGCTACTTACACAGCTTTCCTTCACAATGTGCCTCCATCTTCAAACACTGTTTCTAAACTAGTGAAAGAGCTACATGTGCTAGAAACTCCCACTCAAAATTTGTGTCCCAAAGCTGGAGATGAGTATTTCTTTTCAACCCACTGATCAAAATACACTTTGCATCAACACTCACTAACCAACCACAGCCTACCATTGATAGCACCTCCTGATTTCTGCTTCTGGTCCTTACTTTCCTGTTACCACATCATTCCAGCACATAGCATACACCTAAATATATTCCCAATGATATACTTATTTTTAAAAAGTTTCATCTTTTTGTGACCAACATAAAAATGAATAGATGAACAAGAATCTATTTCTACTTTTCAGACAACATTGTTGGGGAAACTACTGGCACAACAGCTAGAGAAAGTAACAAATTATTATAGCCCATAGCTGTTAAATAAAAAATAAAAACTCTAGTATTTTATCTGAGACTGTAACATTCTTCCACAAATGCGAATTAAAACACCATTAAAACAACGACTCAAAGTTTTAACTTTATTCTGCAATTTTGCTCCCCATCTACACGTCAAGTGAGTCTCAAATTTGAACCCGAAGTGAAAACCTCAAGAAACAGGACATGAGAAAACATAGTGAACACCTGTCTTGCAAATACAGTACTCGTCTGTGTGCCACAACAGATAAACTTTCATGAGATTCCTTGGAAGTTGCCCTCTTCCCATACTCAATCTCACACCAAGCAGACATCACAGGAAATGACAGCAACAGTTCACAGGAAGTTCTTCAGCAGAAATGATGTAATTCTAGGTCAGCAGGCTATTCTCAAAATACACAAACTGAGAAATTACCCATTTTTGCAAGCCCACAGAAGTAAGCTCCTGTGGTTGGAATATAACAGAATCCAGCAGAACGTGTGCCTACTGCATTACAAGCACGTAAACAGCTATGACTGAAGTACGTTTTGGCATTCAGTGCATCTTAATGCAAACAAGCCTCAAATGGAAAGGCTTAATGCAGCTGCTAATATACATTTTAGTGTTATCAGCTTGCTCTTCTCTTGCCTTCCATTAAGAAAAAAAAACAATTTGGGACTAACATTGCGATTTGTGAGCTCCCTAGAAGGACCCCTGCTTTGCATTAATGAGATCTGAAGTAGTCAAATGCAAGAGTATCACCCAGAAGTACAGACAGAACTCAGACCAGAATTGTATGTATTTACAGGGGAGAAATAGTGACTCTAAAAATAGTATTTTTCCCAGAAGTAAGAGGTATATATGCATTACATGTATATGCATACAGACCTATGGAGACAGAAACACATAATGTTATTTTATGCTCCGCAAGATGTGGTCTCTGTTGCGAAGCTGGTGTAAAGCTGCTACCACACAGCTGGTGTTTTGTGACTCTCCCACTCTGACTCAGGTAAGAGTAAACAAACATAAAACATCAACTAATATTAATTTTGCTCAATGTAGAGATTAGACAAGAACGGCACTTTCAGCAACTCCAGTTTAAAATGAACGGTGTCAGTACTAGCTACTATTTCAAATAAATATCGTTTTGTGTTCCCTTCCCAGAACACTCATAGCAAAATCAGCATTGCACAAGTACCTCAGACACACTCCTCTTCTACTCTACTAGCAGGTAAAACTAATTTTAAAAACCACAATACCAGTGGTTTCATGACTTGACATTGGCTTTTCTTCTCCAGTGGCCCACGTGCACAGTCTCTCTGCAAGAAGCATAGTCAATATTACCACAGAAAAATACCATGAAAGACAGTTTTTAAAAATGCTTTGTGGTCTTGGTCACAGAGGCGACAAATTTGAGGGAAATTATACTGCCATTTAGCTCCTCAAAAAGTTTCCCATGTCATTTTGTTTTCCCATGAGTTTTCCCATTCAAGGACACTCATCTGTATGATTTTCTGAGGGATTTACTAATACACTTCATTTTCTTCAGGCATGTTTGCCAGCCATCTCTCTTCTCAAGCACAACTCTGTTACTTCACAGAGGTCCATACAGAACATACGGGGCATAAGTAGCAGGCAAAGCAGTTTACCTTGATTCAGTGAGCACCAGCTAGATGAAGATTTCTACCAAGAGGAATAAACACACACGTAGCTCAGGCAAAGGAGAGAAACCACCCTGCACTGAAATAAGTGGAAAATTACCACAGGAACAGTGTGGTAATGAAGAATAAGAAGACCTCTAAGACTTCTCCACCAGGCTAGCCCAAAGACATTCATAGTTAATTTGTTTTTTACTGAAGTAAAGCTAGAGGCTGCAGTCTTAATTGGTTTAATTTCCTTTCACTCATTCAAAGCAGTGCTCCTTTCAGAGAATTTTATCCCCAGAGGATGCAGCTTTTGCTTTACTCAAGATGGGGAGCAGAGAGACCAGGCTGTAGAAGGTGGGAGACTCCACTCCAGTTGGGATGCCAACAGTACAACTCCTCACAGCTGGGACAAACCACAGTCTCGTGGAAACATGGAATATCTGCTCCATGCAACCAAGCAGATTTCCTAGCTCCTGGTCAGTCAATAAGTCGCTATTCCCAAACATCACACTGCAGGCATTTTCCTTTCTAAAATGGCCATTAAATTACGATCTGCAGAAGTTAGTGACACTGTAATGAATTACCCCAGGACTCACTTTGGCTAACAGCTGATGAACCATCACCCACAAATTTAATTTCCAAATTATCAGATGATTCCATCAGAAAATTACACAGCTCAGACACAAATTTAAAAATGTGCCTCAAAATATTGTTTAAAATGTGCATGGCTAGTTTGTTAAGCAATGCCTACAGCAGCAGATGTCTGTATCAGAGAAGACACTATACAATAAAGAATAATTCTCATAATTTTAGCTGTGCTGACAGATAGTCGGAAGACTCCAGATACATACTTCGTAGTTGGTTCGCACTATTACTATTTCAGGAAGCAGCATTTCCTTTAAAAATTAGTGTTGTATAATTTCTAGTAGTATTTCACACTTTTAGCATTCAACTTCTATAACACTTATCCGAAATTATGTCATAGTTAAAAATACTTCCAATGTCATTGCTCAGCAACCATCCAGGGACTAATGATTTTAAAGGAAACTGTGACATTTTAATAATTCACAAATCCTACGGATTCAGAGAATATTGATTAAAACTAGGCAGATTTAATGCAGAGTATTTTGCTCGTTCACTCTTATCTATGAAACTGCTTCAATATATTAAACAAGGCTATAAATCAGAGATAATGAACAATTAAAACTGAGGGTATTACTGCAGGCTTGAGTAACCTAACAGAAGTATTAAATGAATAAGATTTTAGTGAATTATTTCAAGTCATACAGTACTCTAACATTTCTTGACATACAAGAGCACGCATCTCTCTCAGTCATTTTGGGTCTATTCAATTGTGAGATAAAGCACATGCCTCGTTTCAGCCTGAATTCACACCAGACACTGAAACCTGAGCATCTAAGTAATAGTCCAGCCTGCTCAGAGCACTCTGTACAGCACGAACCATCAATGACCTGGAAGATTATACAATCACAGAATTTGCTGAGTTGGAAGGGACCCTCAAGGATCAGAGTCCAACTCCTGGTCCTGCACAGCACTCTCCCCAAGAGTCACAACACGTGCCTGAGAACATTGTCCAAACACTTCCTGAACTCTGTCAGGCTGGTGCAGTGACCACTTCCCTGGGGAGCCTGTTCCAGTGCCCAACCACACTCTGGGTGAAGAACCTTTTCCTAATATCAAACCTAAACCTCCCCTGACACAGATTCAGGCCATTCCTTTGGGTCCTGTCACTGGTCACCATAGAGAAGAGATCAGTGCCTGCCCTTCCTCTTCCCCTCTTGAGGAAGTTGTAACTGCAATGAGATCTGTCCTCAGTCTCCTCTTCTCCAGGCTGAACAGACCAAGTGACCTCAGCCACTTCTCATACGGCTTCGCCAGACCCTTCACCATCTCCATTGCCTTCCTTTGAACACTCTCTAACAGCTTTGTATCTGTCTTATATTGTGGCACCCAGAACTGCCCCCAGCACTCGAGGTGAGGCCGCCCCAGGGCAGAGCAGAGCAGGACAATCCCCTCCCTTGCCCGGCTGGCAATGCTGTGCCTGATGCCCCCCAGGACACGCTTGGCCCCCCTGGCTGCCAGGGCACTGCTGACTCGTGTCCAACTTGCCATCAACCAGGACCCCCAGGTGTCTTTCTGCAGCGCTGCTCTCCAGCATCTCATTCCCCAGTCTGTCCGTACATCCAGGGTTGCCCCACCCCAGGTGCAGAATCCTGCACCTTCCCTTCTTGAACTTCATCTAGCTGGTGATTGCCCAGTCCTCTCATTTGTCCAGGTCTCTCTGCACAGCCTCCCTAACTCAGAGGGAATCAGCAGCTCCTCCCAGTTTTGTACCATCTGGGAACTTGCTTAGTGTCCCTTCTAGTCCAGGTTCAAAACTCAGATGGTTAAACACGAGTTTCAAAGTACTTCAGTGAAGTCAACCACAAAAACACACTGCCAAATAGCCTCCTCTCCTTAGGACAGTAAATGACGTGGTACTTCAGCAGGTCCCACAGAGTGACGGCAACTTGTGAGGCTGCTTCAGGTGGCATAGCTCATGGCTTCAGTAACTGAAACAAAAATGTGGCACTGCCTAGTTCAGAAGTGTGCTGCAGTGGCTACTACCTTGTCAACATCCCTCGCTCTAGATGGCAAGCAGTACATTCCAGCCAGCTGGAAAAGCCACTGACTTGTGATTAACTCCCACCAGACCTCGGGAAGCCCTTCCCAGCTCAAATAAGTCTCCTTTTAAATAGCTTTAATAAAAATGTTCAAAGCAGGCTTCCTACTCATCTACCATCTTTCTACACGCAATTCCTATTTACAAGAGTAACAAACACCAAGAGGATGGATTGTGGGCATCAAAAGTACCATCATTCACAGTGGTTCAAAAGCACCCCAAGATGTCAAATTTTCCACAGAAGCAAAGCCCGGCACATCAGAGTTATGTTCTCCATAACCTATGATACAGGAAGCTAATATCTGTGACAAGGGCAGATATATCAAATAAAATTCATAAATATTCATAAAAACCCTGTATTTTTATCCAGGTTTTCAACATGATACAGTATTTAGGATGACGGTCTTGAGTAGATATCCTTTAAGAGATATATAGCAGCCATTTATTTCAATTACACAGTTTACCAGTAACTCAGAGACTTCTAATCGTAGATTTTTTTAATTAACCTAAGCATCACAGGAATTAGCACAAATATCCAGAGTGGTGTCTTATAGGTACAAGAAACCTAAATATTTACAGTGAATTTTTCATAAACTACAGAAGTTCTTAGTAAGCTGGTAAAAATGCAATTGAAATAGAAATCTTTAGAGAGAAATTTGAAGATGTATGTGCAGCCAATAGAAGGGTGCTAAAGCAGCTAACCTGAGAAAGCAACAAAGACAGACTAAAACAACAACTAATCTACAGAGCTGGAGTTTAATGTAGGTAATGGGTTTTTACAAGGGACTGCCTGAAAAGCCTCTGTTGCACAGTTTAATCTAGCAAGCAACTCATAAATGTTCTACCCAAAAATAGCAGAGCCAGGGGAACAAACTTTTCTGGAAATCCAGACAGTAAAAGCTGTCCAAGAACACAAGGAAACGGCTTTGGTCTGTCCTTTTTGTAGCTCACAGAAGCACTCCTGAATAACGACTTTTAAAAACTACATAGAACGTAAAACTGGACATCATAAATGTCCATAAAAAACGAGTTTTAGTTGTATTGAAGTTACTGAAATTGCATTGAAAGAAAATGTGATTTCTTTGAAAATTTCCATTCACTTCATAGAATGTGTACTGTGGTGGCTGCTCTGCATAAAGAGGCATGAGGTACTGTCAGCACAATTCATCTCCATGCATGGCTGATAATTTTCTCTAACACTGGAATCTTGAAGCACTTCGGCTAACATCCAAATGTAGGCCCAGTTCACTTGTATGCAAATATTTTGTTCTTCATATAAATCATTACTTGCTGTAATTCAACTACAAATACATAAGCACTCTGTTACTGGGCTGAGAATCTAAAGCACTTACGTTCTTTAGAAAGGAGATTTTATGGTACGTAATGCATCACAGTATTGACTTTTATTTAACTTACAAATAAGTAACTTCTCTATTTTCTCTGCCAGACCGCTAGCTTTGCAACATGTCTCCAAGGAATAATGCTCTCTTCAGAGCCAGCGGGCTGCCTGGAGCAGCTTTCTTCTCTTGGACACAACACACCGCTACAGCAGGAGCAAAGCAGGCGACCCCCTAAGGGAAATGCCACTACCAGAGCCAGCCAGCGTGCTTCCTTGATTCGTCCATCCTTTGGGTATTTTTTATCTTGCTGTTCCCTGAAAAACTTCAAGGAGACAAAGTCAACTGTTTAACATGTATTAATACGAAAGCATAAGAATAATAGCTACTAAGAGGTGGTGAAAAGAATAAGAAGATACTTCATACCAAAAAAGCAGCATATAAACATAAGAGTGGTGAAAAGTTCTCTCATAACACGTAACAGGAGGAAAGAAATCCCATTCAGAAAGAAAAGACAATGTAAGAGAAGCAATCTAGATAAATCACATCTCTGAAAATTAATTTAGATTTCTGCGGAGTGAAACAGGCTTTCTTCTCAACATCACAGAAGAAAATTCCAGGGGACTATGCCCTCATTTTGGTGCATATTAAATGATGTTTCCTTGATCTATGTAATATGCAAAGTCCACATTACAAGGAGCTACCACTCTCTGCTTCTTGGTATAGACTCACCCATCATCAGTAGTTAGGGAGATTTACCTTCGTCTCTTCTTTCCTGCTTTTATCAATATGTACATATCTAGATCATAATATGTCAGTTTACAGTGTTTGTTTTATGTGTTTGAGAAGTTAAGAAAATTTCACTGTATGTAATAATAATGGATTGCAAGGCAAGCCAGGTAGCTCAGACAGAATCACAGCATATAAAATAATTTCCTTCCATAGCCACAATGTTCAAACAGCAGGCTCTTCAAGAGTCCAGATTAACTCCATGCAATCTGCAAGTACTATTCAAGGCAGCCCCCTGTATGCTTTCGCTTGTTACAGTGTTCGAAGCAGTGATTGTTGAATACACTTGTGAAGTTTTAGGAGTCCATAAAACAAGGGATGGGGGAGCAGGGAGGAAGCCAGAGCAATCCTAAGAACTCAGTAACATAGTATTTCCCCCACTAAAACAGAAAATTCAAGAGCAGAAGAGAAATCTAACAGTATGCGATATGTTTGACAAGTTGACTAAAATTAAAGTACTAAAAAAAACCAAGAAAAAATATTATAGGTTTAATCTTAGCTCTCAAAATAAATAATGATAGAAGTTGAACAAGCATAGCCTTTGAATTGCTAAATGCAAAAAGCAATTTCATAAAATTAGCATTAGAAACAAAGTTTGTAACCAGGGAGTACTTATAGTCTTTGCAACATCAATACTGCTAATACTGTTAAATGCACTTTAAAAGAGTAATTTCCATAATGTTAACACAACAGCTAAATACTGCCTATCCGCTAATGGCTCTATGCATATAGCTGACCTTCTTTTTATGCATAAGAACACTGTACTTATCTAAGTAAGTCCCATGAGTTATACCACCAGCTAAAAATCCTGATATATCAAAGTAAAATTCATAAATAGAGCAGCCAGTGACTATCTCTTGAAAAAATGAGCTAGGAAGCTCAATAAAATTGCAATATCTGCCAAGGTCTTTCACCTCATCCAAGGTTTCTCCTTTTATACAGCAATGCAGAGAACAGATTTTTCTTTCATACGTGTTGTCACAAAATGAGAGACAGAGTACACATGCAGACAAGGGACACACACCAAGAAAGGGAAAGAGTGAAATTGAGCCACAAGTCACACTGTTAGGATTAACACTAGATGTGTCATACTTCACACCATAACCTCTTCCACTGTTCGGCTGGGTACCACGTACATTCATCAAAAACAAACTGTTCTACAAAAACCCTGAAAATCCCCTTCTAATCCATCATCAGTTTAAATAACCCCTGCTCTTTTTGACCAGTTCCCTTCCCTTGGTACGAAGATGGATGAGCCAACCCCACCTGTAATCAAAGGTCAGAGCACTACAACATCACAGAGGATACTAAGAGCCAGCCTAACACCTCCCCTTGGCTCCTTCTTCCATTGGAGGGACTAGGGTAGAGACAGGGATGAGGAAGCAATGGTGTTTCTAACAACAGCAATTCAAAAACTGAAACTGAACTTAATGCTTCCATTTACAAAAAATGTCCTGGAGCTCAATAATGACAGCAGGACTGCTTTGCCGTCAATGAGAAGCCTAAAGCAAGAACAGGGAAATTGCAAAATCAATTACGCACATTAAAAGCATAAACGCAAACTAAATTCAATCTTTGTGGGCATATTCATGAACCCCCAATTAGATGACCACATACCAGTGTTTGCAAAGGACGCCTATCTTATTTAGCACACAGATTTTTTAAAAAACTCTCCTAACTGATGCAGCCTTTCATACTACTAATTAATGCACTGCCTCATCCTAGAAATGCAGCAAACTGATTCTTGAGTCCTCCCTAGAAGGACACTGCAACACACAGCAACAGGAAAACTGCATTCACACTGCTCAGTGCTTCTCACACCCCAGAATACTAATTCTTTAAATATGAACTGATCCATTTTAATGCAATAATAATCACTTCAGAACTTCTATCCAGAAAATAAAGAAATGAGAAGAAAATATAAAAACTGCTGCACATTGTCAATTGTCTTAACATCCAGAAAATGAGGTGCTGAGATATGTGAAATAAAAAATGCACAATGCCCAAGTATTTTTGTGTGATTTCTACTATGTTTCATTTCTATAACAAAACTTTAAGAGTTAATACGGTTAGTGACAGAAACCTTTATTCTCTTATTCTTACTAAAAACAGAATCCTTACATTTAAAGCATTCCACAATTTATCAGTAATTTCCACAGTATAATATGGTAATGAACCACACACTATTGTATGCATTGATCTAGTTAAGCAGAGTATACTCTGCATTTTTACTTTCTAAAAACCACATGTTTCACTATCATAGGCATTTTTGCAGGAGTTTATTTAAATATAATTTAAATTTTTAATGATACAGATCTTCAAACTTCTCATTGTTTTGTTCTCAGCTACTTAGAAGAGTAACTAAATATTGTTATTATGCCCCCATGTAGAGGAGCTTTTAGGTGATACAAGGTCTTCCACACTTGCACACCAAACATGAACTACCAGCCTTTACTGCAGTTAATCCACATTGTATCACAGAAAATAATGTCTGAGTTGCCTGAACATAAACTAACCTATAAATGTTTAATGCTGGAAAACTCTTAAAAGGTTGCCCAGTGTGGTTACAAATTACTTTCTAAATGACTCGTACTTTTCATAAAATTTCTTCTGTTCATTCTTTTACCTCAAATTTTCACCTTTTACCATTTCGTGAACAAAACTTTCCAACATATTAAAAACAGCATGAAACTGTCTGTGTATTTCAGCATGCAAAATTGTGGAAGCAACAAGAAAGCCATGAGATGATCATTCTTTAAATAAGGGATTTTTACTCCTACTTTGGTTTTACTCCACAAAGTTCTTTTCTACACAAAACTGAAATTTATTAATAAATAAAAGCTACTGTCAGGCAGTGGCCACACCTGGGCAGAACCACTCAGGCTTAGAATAACAGGAAGAGGAAGTTAACGCTGTTTCCACAGTTCTCAGACAAGATTGCAACCGCTGTCAGCCTCGTCATAGTGGAGAGGAGAGTGCACTCAGCAGTCAGACTACTGTGCAACTGCTCATCTTTGACAGTGACAGCTGATAAAACTAGTTCATACACTTTACTACATACTAAAGGAAAGATGCTGCTTATTAATGCAGCTACCAGGCTGATTAGCTTCAAAGTCATGGTAAGTGCCCTGTGTCGTTAAGTAACAGCCCAGAAAAAGAAAGATTTTAAATATCAGTTGGAAAAATAAATACTTTGCTTAACAGGAGGCTCCCCTTGAATGCATCTAAGTTCAGAAAAACACCTTGCCAAACCAGATGGCTACTTCGCTTGTATCTTTTTACCACAGAAACACAGTTGCTAGATAGCAAAGGATACATCAAAAAAAAAAAAAATCACAATATGCACATACTAAATCTGCTTTACAGAAATTACAAAAAAAATTTTAAAAAAAACAAAACCACCCTTACTGTAACACTGTATCTAAAGATTAAAAGAAATAAATATTTCACAGAACACTAAGGACAAAGAAATCCAAATTATAAAGCTACTCACCAAGGAAATGAAAGATTTGAATGAATACATGAATACTTTCAATAAACCTTTATAACAATGCTTTACAAGAAACATGTGCACTTCCTCTCTCTGTTTGATATTGGTTCAATTTTTAATAGCAATGGTCCTGTTGAAAGTAAACGTCATTGTTTGAAGGTTACATTCTGGTAAAGATTGTTCTGCTATGATTTCTGTCGGGAAGTGGCTCATTGTGTATTGCAATTCAGTTCCCAGTGCTATAAACCATGGTTCAGCATTGAAATTATTACTGAAAGTGGCAGCTATTTAGAGAGGTACAAGCAAATTAGGAAGTGATAAGAATTGAAACTGTCAAAATTTCCCAGGTTTTCAAGCCCCATTATTCATAAATTAAAGCAAGTACAAGGATATTCATTATGCGAGTAAAAGTACTTTATGCTAACTGCATAAAATGATAAAAGCTAAGTCACACCACTTATCTTTTGGGAGTATTTATGACATCTGATACATATGCACAACACGTCCAACTTCAAGCAAGTATTCTGCTAAGAGCAGAATTTCCTCTTTTCCTCTCCTCCTTCCTTGGAGCAAGTCCAACACAAAATGATTAAGATTCATCAGCCTTACTATAAAATGCACTTACCGGTGCTGGCTTATCTTTAGCTTCCACACCAAAAACATCCCGTTGTTTCACTGTCAGCAAATCAAGACCTTCAGTATCATCATCATCGTCATCGTCATCATCATCTTCAAAGAACTGCATGGAGTCTGAGTTTGGTATCCTGCTAGGTATAGGAACTTCTTTTTCCTCCTCCTCAGACAGCTCTCTCAATTCATCCTCAGACTCATCACTCTCCTCAGCACTTCCACTGGAAGCAGAACATTCCTCAGTTCCTTTTCTTCTCTGCTTTTCCTTTGTTTTGTTAACAGGTATTTTTCCACCGAAATTAGTTCCACATTTCTCCACTATTTCCTCGTTTACCAAGGTAAGGGTATTTTCATTTTGCTCTGTCTCCTCCAAGTGGTCTGTCCCATTGGCTGCCTCCAGCTGTTTCCGAACTCTTTGAAGGAATCTCACACGAGGTGCCATTGCAAGACCAAGTGATCTAAAGCATGGAATTAAACAAATAAATTAGTTTAAAAGGTAGATACACAACACTTGACTAAATTAGAAGTCTTCGCTGATGGCTCAAGTGATTCAATTTCAATTACAATAATTCATATTGATACATTTTGATCAACACGTTCAGAAAAATCTAGCATGAAAAATACAAGTGAACAAGTGAATGGAAGAGGAAGCAAAATGAAATAACTGAGAACTATCAATTACAAGCCTCCGAGGAAGGAAAACAAACACAGAAGCTGATAAATTGTAGATAAGAGCCAATTAATTATCTATGATTCACAATAAAACATGGTGGAAGAAACGCCAATGTAATCTGGTATCGAAAATACATGGATTTAATGTCAAGAACTGAGATAACACTTATCTGTCAATCGTCCTTCACTACTGGAAGTACACCCAGAACATCATACCCCGCCAACCTCACAGTGACTGAGAGATCAGGAAACAAACATGGTATGGATGAATGACTAAGTGCAGAAAAAGCTAGGGAAAGACATTTCTCCCTCAAAGGCAATTTCACCTGCTTCCACCTCTCTACAGCAAGGCTTTACCTCCATGGCATACGTAACTAACGGAGCCAGCAAAACTATTGTTTTACCCAGTTATTCACGAAAATTCAAAGTTATACTAATAAGCATTACATGAAGGTACAAAAATTGCAGAAAAAGCAAAAATCCTGTCTAGCAACAATACTGGAGAGCACTGCATGGGAACACTCCAACAGCCCATTTGACTTCAGTAGACTTTGTCATTGTCCACTGTTATTACACCCGACCCTGTCAAATCCAAATTTAAAAAAAAAAGGCAACTCTTTCAGAGTTAATGAGCTTTCTCATTAGGTGAATAAAAAATGTGAGGGGACACTGGTACTGGTGCAAGGAACACACAGAGAACCCATGATACAGAACTGAACGTAGTACTTGGTGCCTGTACATCCACTTAACAAAGGAATAAAGGATTTAACCAACTACATTGGCTACAAATACACACAGGCACCCACACCTGCAAAAGACCAGCCTCTTTCAACCCAGAACATGCACAGCTATAACACCACCTCTTCTCTCAATGCTGTTCAAGTAGATAGCATTATTTCTTCTTTTCACTACACAGCCTTTGAAAGGAACCCCAGTTATAGCACAGGAGAAATATCTAATCCATACTATCAGACAAAAATGTCATTATAAATAGTCCATGAAGCACCCAAAAGATACTGCATAGCAGCAAGAGTGCACTGTAGGCCCCGGAGAGCCTTGAACTTTTAATGGTAGCCAGTGGGACAGGGTAGTCAAAAGGAGTGCCCTGCTTAAATAACAAACAAAAATCCCCCAAAGGTAACCACGCCTGTGGTTAAACAGGGCACTTTTGGTACCAGCCACAGGTTAAAACACTGAAAATTAGATACAAACCCAAAAAGCAATCCACTCTGCTAGGATAAAGAACAAATCTTCCAACAAATAAAGTTTATTTTTAACGTAAAGATTTTGGTTTAGTGTTCCTGATAATTCAGCACTGTTCTAAGTGCGATTAACAGCAATAACAAAGCAAATAGAATTTTATGAAAAAGGATCAAAAGAAGGTTTTATCCAGTGTATTCTGCACATTTACTGATGGTGCATTGCTGAGAGGATAACTCAACACCGTTGGGAACTGAAATTGAAGCAACTAGCGATCTTAAACTTGTTTTACTGTTTGACAGCAAACACTAATTACCTTTGCAATGAAATGATGTGTTAAAGTTTGGCCTATTGACTAACTGTAATGGAAATAACCAAACAGCAGATGTAATGCTTCACTGCGGCAAGCTGGAAGCCATTCAAACCTGGAATTGGGCCTTAACACCAGGCACAGCAAAACACACATCAAGAGACTGCTACATTCAATCTCTTCAGCAAGGCGATCGAAGTTGCAAAAATCAAATCCTTTGCAAGAGAAATGCTTTTTTGCTCGTCCAGATTTCACATTATTCTACATAAAGTATTGCTGTCAAGTGTTGACAAAGCACTGCAAGCAGCAATACTGTATGGCAACTACACAATCAGTTTTCACTTCTCTTTCTCAAGCAGACAGGCACAAGGTACACAGGGTTGAAAACTCTGATTTTATCAGAACTTTTCTTCTACACCTCCAGAGCTAGCATCAAAGATCAGGAACACATATGCGGAGAAAAGTCTGACAAGGTGAAAAACTATTCTCTGTTCAGCAAAAGTTAAAAAAACAGAGAGAAAGAGCCTCCCATGATGTGGACAAGACTTTTTTCATTCAAATATTAAATTCCACTTTCCAGACTGCTGTAGTGCACTGATGTCTTACTTTAATAGTTGAATAAAATTATTTGTCAGTTAGTCTTGGCAAATTTTTCTACACTGTTTAGCAAGCCTACCAAAAAAGACCAGCGCTATCAGCATTCAAAACACTTCTGAACCAAAAGAATACAGACCTCAGACACAAGGGAGAGAGAAGGTCAAATTTATTCGGTAAGACAAGAATAGTAGATAAGCTTAGACAAAGTGTGTGCAAACAATCCCCCAATACTTTTAATTACATAACTTCTCAAACAAATGTCAGTGTTTTGGCTCATCATTGCCTCTTTTTCATAGTATATTCCAAATGGAGAAAAATCTGGGACAAACAATCTGGACATTCTACTACCGCTAAAAGCTTCCCCATATTTTAAGATTTGACAATGTCTTTAGAAACTATTTCTTAATCATTCGCCAAATCTGTAGCTCAGTCATACTGAAACAACTCAATGTATGAACCAGTTTTCATAAACTAGAAATGGCATTATTAGTTCTCAATAATTCATTAGATGCCACTCAGACCACAATCCTACTACGACTGAAGTTACAGCTATTTTTTTACTTTAGTGCTACCATTTCACACACTCGTCTGGAACAAGAAATGTGCAGGGTTTTCTGATAAAGACAAAAAGCAGGTCAGTTATCTAGTGAGATTTCGTAAATCCTAACAGACAACACTAAAAACACACTAACACTACAAGATAGTCCTCAGACTACAGTGGCCTTTAAACGGCAACATAAATTCAGCTGACAAACCAAATAATCCTGTTTCATATTTTGGTGAATGCAATGACTTCTAAAGAGCAAGCTCTTCTAGCAAGACACTGGAAATCAGCTTCTAAAGGCAATACTGAAACCAAGGGAGTGTTCTGCTACTATAAATCAAAGTAGAGCTGACAGTTCTATTCCTCAATTGAAACCAAGGTGGCCAGACATCAGCATTCCCTAACACTGATTAGGGAATGCATAAAGTAACTAAACAAATGACCTATAATGCTCAAGTACCTTTCTTAATTTAGTAACAAGTTCACAAGGACTTTCAGGAAATAAGTTAAAAAGAGTAAAACTGCAAAGAAATAACACTGTACGGCTTTAAGGAGAATACCACTTTTGTTTCTAGTGAATAATGAAGATCAAACATTAATAAACATTTTTTTAATTAATTTCAATGAACGGTGTAACAGACTTAAAATACTGCCTCTTCTAAGGTTTGTTAATCGTGCTTATACAAAGACCTTGAGTGTGTTTACATTAACATGGTTACTTTACTTTGCCTCTACTGGAATGAGAGAAAAGCTGGACATCTCTCAACTCTTTAGAAAGACCGAATCTTAGACACCCGAAGCAAAATCTATCCTTGCAAAAAACAAATTTAAGACCAGTAAAATCTTTACATTTTTAAGTGTAACAAATGCTCCTAATCTGCTCCTAGAAGATTGCTGGTCTTTTTTAAAATATGAGCCAGCTGTAAAGAATCTGAGGTCACATCTGCTGAACTGCTGCACAACAATTTTACACAAGTTACTGATTCAGTCTAATTTACTACATTTACTAAATATAGACATATTCCATTAGTGAACTTCTTCAGAACAATTTGAACACACAAAAACACAGCACAGAGATTACTTTTACTTTAGAACAGGTTCAGACAAAGATTTAAAATAGGTTGGAAAAGGTTAAATACTCCCAGAAGCTATTTCAAGAAAATATGTATTACTTGCCTTGCAATATATGCTAAATCCACATTTAACATTTAAAATGTTTTCAGAAGACAGGATGAGCAACCATTTGAAAACAGGAGAAATCACATCAACTGAAATGACTCAAATCTGAACTAACAGGCTTTCCAGATGGTCTGATTAATAACCAAAATGAACAGAGAAATTGCTTTTGCTGTGCTATTTACTTTACCAGCGAGCTTTATTCCTCTACATTAAGGAGCTCAAATGCCTGGTACTCTATTAATAATAAGGAGGGTCAAGCTATTCAAGAGTTTACGGGTCAGGACCAAAGAGAGGGAGAACAAAGAGGATGTCATGGTTGCAATCTAATAATTTAGAAGACCAAGATGTGGTCTTCCTCACAAAAGGAAAAGCAATCTCCACACTGCAGTTCCAAACTCTGGTGCTGCTTGGTACCTGAGCCACCCTGACACCTGCTCAGAGGGCAACACAGCAGAGCAGAAGCAACAAGGTTTTATAGAGTGCATTAAAAACCCTTTCTCCAAGTTAGCTGGCTTAGCCAACTCTGATAGGCACTCTACTGGAACTGCTACTCATGCATATGCAAGTACATTCACTTCTAAGGTGAGTGAAGGTCAATAGCCGGCTTGGCTGCAGAATGACAAAAGATAGCTCAAGATCCTAGAAGAAATGAGGATGATGACTAAGAGAATAATGACCCTGGACTTTGAAAGAGGAGACTGCAGTTTATTCAGAAAGCTGTATGGCAAAAGTTTACAGAAGTAGTTACAGAAGCTCAGGAAGGGACAGCTGGATCTCCAGGTGAGGAGAGTTCAATGAGAAATGCCCGAACTCTGGATGTGACTGGAGGGAATGCTGGGGTCTGTATGAGCGATAACATACAAGGCTGAGATTAACCAGGTAGCAGCATGAGAAATAGTAAGTCTGGTTACAGCTGCACGAAAACTGAAAACAACAGGGGAAAAGTAATTAGTAGCCATCTTTTAGTTAGGAGATTAGCATGTAGAAAAGTAAGTACAAGGACAGCAAGAAGGAGAGCCAAGAACCAACAAAGGGATGACAAGATTTGCAAAGCCTGCAATGGGCACAGCCTGAGGACGAAACAGATAGCCCTGCACTCACTCACAGCAGCCAGAGCAAGGTAACAAATTAAACCTTCTGCCCTGACCATCCAGCAAGGGTCAGGGCAGGCGTGGGGATGAGAGTGCAGTGGGTGTTTTCCCTGGTTAGTGGAAGGACAGACAGATGTGGACAGATGGATCTTGTATTCTGCTACCACCCATTTCAGTCCTGACAGCACCTGAAGCTACCTACTGCTTTTTCATACTCATCTGCAAGCAATACTTGCAAAACTATCTGGATACTAAGGCATGTGTATCAGACATTTTCCCAATAATTTGGCTTCAACTTGCTTTAATTATTCTCTATAACACAGGGAATTGGTATTCTCTACCAACACAGAGAGAAACAGAAAAATATGCTGCATTTCTCCTGAAAGACATGACAACAGTCACAGAGGAAATTACCTTCTCTGGCAGCCCCTTAGAACTGTGACTAACCTGCCCATCCAGCACACTCACCTGTTAAGATCTGCCCCTGAAGAACAGTGTATATAAATGTGTTACCAGTTAGCGAAATAAAGTGCCTGAGAAGGAAAACATTTCAAAACACTGCCTTCTCTCAAGGAGACCAGACTAAGTAATTATTCCTTTTCACCCTGTTGTTCGTTTACATTTTCTTATGTTTTCAAAGCTGTCCTTTGCAATCAAAAGACAAATTTCTCTTTTTAATGCAAGCATTGAGCTTCTCCTCCATCAGACTTAAAGGCTGTCTATGTTAACACAAGGCCTACTCAAGTCTTCCTTCAGCAAATTATTCTTGATAGCAATTTATAATGAGGATACTGGAGAGAATAGTAATGTACCATAGCTTAAAGGTGATCAGTCGCTAGAATAGATGTGTGTGTGTCTATATGCTCATACAGACATGCACACATATTCTTTATATATTTTCATTTTTATATATAATACATATATAATCTTGTATAAAAATGAAAAATACTTGCTTTTCTGCAGACTCAATTAACAAAGTTTAAGAGAATCTCAGTGCACAGACATGCCAAGCAGGAGAGCAATAGCGAATGTGGGCAACAGCCTGCAACGCAAACCTGACAGGGGCATTAAGCAGCCTATTTTCTCTGCAGGATTTTTAGTGGCGTAACATCTATCAAGCTAGCAGTAAATCTCCACAGAAAGGCTGAAGTACTTTTCAGAAAATGCAGACAGAAGGTAAAGGGAAGAAAGGATTCTCATCTCAGGTTTTGCCGTAAGTCTGTGTGCAGAATGTAAACCAAGGTTGCTTCTGGATGCAAAATTCAAACATAGCAGACTTTGAGGGACTTTCATATAAATGAAGATGACTGATCCATGTATCAGTGGCTGTGCACTGAATTGAAAGCTAGGGAACTGCAGGGTGTATTTAGGTAGACTAGCAGTCTGAAGAGAGGGGAAGAAGAGCGCCAACAAACTAGAACAGAATCTCCAAATTATCTCCCAGATTTATTATCTTCTGACTTTTTGATTATACTGCTACATATTTCACCACCTTGACTAAACCTCTCCTACTCTAAACAACTGACTGGTTTCTTGCATTTTATTACAGGAATGCCATTACTAGCTTTCCAAAGCTGGGACTCGGAATTATTTTAGGGAAGGTCCAAATCCTGGCACAGAGATCTGAGAGGAACAGAACTGTAGGCTACTCCATCTATAGATACTAGATGGTACACCATGCTGAAATTCAGAAAGAGGCACTAGGATTCTGAAAATTCAGCATTACCACCATCTGCTAGTCTGTTTCTTACACTGGCTGCATTTGTGTGGTTATCCCTCCTAGCCCTAATCTTCTGTCACTATTCCTTACGTTCATAGCACAGTAAGACCTACAGCAGATTTTAAAGATGCAAACAAACCACACAGGAGAAGGCGCAGGATTCCACATGTAGCAAAAATTTTTGAGCTTATGCTAGATCTCCTTTTTCAAAATGTCTCAATTCATGAAGTTAAAAAGCATCTTTTATAATAGGCTTATGTATCTTAAAAAACATAATCACGTTAATGGCAGCACAGGACAGCGCAGGAAGACCAGGTGTTGCAGAGTCTAGTAATTTGTCACACTTTAGTTCATTATGCCACGTGCTGACAACTTAGCCTTCTCTGTCTGAAATTCCACACATATCAAATCAATTTACTATGTACCTTTGAACACTTTCCTGCTCCCTTACGACTACCCTATGTCCCATGAGATTTCAAAAACTTCACATCTTCAAACAGTTTCAGGGGGTTGTCATCTGTAAAGTCAACCTGTCAAAATTAATTTCTCTCCCATACAAAATGTGGAATGATTCACATACATGTACAAAAATAGACATAGCCAAATAGATGCTATTCAGTCTAGTGCAGGTGTTTCATCTTTACCAAATGCACTGAAGCTCCTGAAAAGTAATTTATGGCCAAGGAGAAATGTCCCAATCACACTCAAAATTAGATCGCAATACATCATCCTTAGGTACTCTGAATTCTTGTTAAATAATACACTTCACAGGTTGGTATTTAGCTATGAGGCTGAAGGGCAAATTTGGGGGGGAAAAATACCAAAACATTATTCTCTACCCTTTTACTTCAGAAGTTATGTCTTCTAGCCTGTATAGCAAATGTACCTTCTGCTTTAAGTTATTTCTCTGTACAGCAATATATTGTTTTTACACATAATTTCCATTTAGAATGCCCTTGAAAATATGCAAAAGCTCAGCACAAATATGAAACTAAATACACTAGAAGATTGTCCAATTCTGTGTGTTAACACAATCAAAACAGCTCTTTAAAGCGATCACAGATTGCAAAACTTCTCACTATACCGTTTTTCATATTTTACATTGACCATACTTACAGGGCATATTCTGCTAGAGGCAATTTGAAAACATCAAATACTTCCTTGTTCTTCATTAAGTACACTGAACGCAAGTAGGATACAAAACACTGAAAGAAAAATAAAAGTATTCAACAAAAAAAGACACTATTCAATTACCAACACAAGAAACAAACATTATATTGTTAGTCTAAATGCAAAATAGAATTTCACTATTAGGTGGTCTAACATTGATTTCAGACGGAAATTCTTTCCAAAATACCCATCAGACAAAATTTATCGCTACTGCAGAAGTGATGCAACTTCAAGTACTCAAATATTTCATTACATTCACACTGGCTGCATTGGCTAAATTTCCCAACAGCATGGCATGTTATACTTTCCTAGAAAGAAAATATGACAGATTCGTCAGAAGGAAACATCACTGATTCGATCTGATTTTTTTCTCCTAGCTTTTCTGAAATTTGTTATGCTATTCTGATACCTGAATTATGTGGAACTTAGAACACACTTTGTTGCTATCAATCTGAGGTGTCCTGACTTAATAGTAGCCACGAGCAGAAAGTTATTCAACTCAACATAGCTGCCTTTCACTGCGATCTAAGATGATTCATATCATTGCACTTAGCATCAGCTCATCACATACACACAGTCAATGAATGCAACTCAGCTGACCAAGACAAATTCACTCTACAACATCTACTAAGACAAGTCTAAGGTTGAAGTATCAATTAATCACAGACCTTCTCAAAAAAACCTGGAAGCACTGCATAAGGGAATAACTTAATCTTAAAATGTATTGCATTTTCCTGCCGTCCTTCCCAAAAGGAAAGATTCTTATTCTTCTCATGCTTCTTTTACATAGTCTAGTTCTACCTAGCAGTAGCAGCAGCATAAATACTGGAATATTTCAAGTATCAGAAAAGATCCTTGGATTTCTGTTGTTCATAACCTAATTTCTAACACGTGCCAAAACTCCTAACATGAGGCTTAAACCATCAAACACTAATAACAACAGCAAGTTACGCTCAGAGAGTTACATTCAAGCATCCTATAATCACACCCTTGTTCTGCTATGTACAAGCATCTGTTGGAGAAAACTACTGTATTAATAATTCATGTGGAATTTAAAAAAAAAAAAATCTATTTCTTGTTAACCTCAGATAGAGGAGCAAAGACCCAACAGTCAGGAGCATTGACGTCTTACAGGGATTCTTTAAATGCTCGTAAGAGAAAAAACACTTCCAAAGGTGAAATGAAAGACAAGACAGTAAAGTAAGCAATGTTATAAACTCATTCTTTTCTCCTCAGTAAACTGAAATAAAAACTGTTAATTGTAAGGTATGTAGAGCTAAGAGATATGTTTTTCAAGATGCCCATTACTTCACTATAAAAGTAAATTTTCATTTGCTTGTTTTTCCTAATGCTAAGGGGTTTTTGGGTAAAGCTTCCTTCCTGATTATGTCTTTCAATTAATTTTAGCTGTGGAAAGTATGAGCTCAATTCATTCAGTTTCTACCAAGATTGAGATGTGGAATAAAACACTTCTTTGCTCACATTAAATTATTAATCATTTTACAAAGGTAATTAGAATGTTTAGGAAAAGGCTTCAGATTTGACAGATCTCATTAATCTACTGTTGTCTAGCAAGTGACAAAAATCAATGAAAGCCTCTTTTTTCTCTGCAGTGACAGATGGAAAAAAAGCAGGTTAAAAAAAGAAATATCCTTCCTGTGCATCTGAGATTTGCAGATCTGAAGATCTACGTGATTCACTGCTTGCTACAGGGTTGAAATCTCATTATGTCTGTTGGATAACTTATAAAGCCATCCACTTACTTTAATAGTATCTATTTGGTACACATGGTCTAGAAATTAACAAACTATAAAGGGCAGAAAGAACACACCTTTTGCATGCTTATCAAGCCCTACATGACTAAGAATGAAACACCAAACAAATGCATAGAAGACTTGTTCTACTTTACAAGAAGAGAAATCACGCTATTTACTTTGATTTTTTTATTTGATTTCAGTATGTTCACTTCAACCTCTGTCTAAAATTCTGTCATCTCAGTTGTATTTTATTCAGTTCTCCTAAGACTTCATCAGTCTGCGCACACACACTGGAGCTGAGGGAGAACAAGTTTAGTCAGTCTGAGCTTTTGCCCAGCTACTTTATCAATTGCTGTTGTCCTCTGCCATAACTGCTGTTTGATATCACTTTCAAGGCTTTTTTTATATAACTGAACATTGCAAAAATATTATATGCATTAACTTCTATGGAAAATGTTATGGTTGGGCATCATAAACATGTTACAGTTCTACTACAATAGTAGCTACAGGTCCCCAAAACCACTGGAGATTATTGTACAAGTACTGGAAATACATAAGCAAAAAGTAACATGCTTTGTGAATTTACTACCTTTAAATTTTGATTTATTTATCTATTTCTTGGATAACTGTTTTAAGTATTAAAATGCACACAATTCAATTGATATGCTGTTTTGACAAAATTCAAAACTAACAGGGTGTGACTGGAATCTCAGGCTGTAACACCCTGCACATCCCTCTGGGTATGATGAAGAATTTAATGGACAGACATCACTTCAGTGCCACAGCAACATTTGAATTAGCAAGAAAAACAGATTCTTTTTTTAAACTGTTTTCCAGAACTGGCTGAACTGACATATTAAATATTAAAATTACAAAAAATGCCACAAGGCAGCATCAGTCCATGAGAAGAACTGCAAAGGTTTCAAAGGACCCCAAATCTGATTCAAAATGTCTTTCCAAGCAATAACAGGGGAACCATGTCTTATCAAATGAACCATGAAGTTTGCTGAAGCAATTAGCAATCAAGAACTTTCTTTTTTCAAACAAAGTAAAAGCACTTTGAAGTAAATCAACAAGCTTAGAGGACACAATAACTTAGACCTCATGCCCTCAACACACAACGGTAGACTACCATCCTATCTGAACTTCTGTGCATAGCAGTGAAAAACCACAGCTATCTCATCCATTCAGGTAGGGAATTTATTTCTGACACTACAAATGTCAAGAACTTGGCAGCTTGCAACAGACAAGCTAGAGAACATAACACCCACGCCTCTGAGAAATCCAGCATTTCAGATAAGGATCCAAGGTCAGGGTTTCATTTGCATTAATTTTAATGTTTTATTCACACTGACATGTAAGACTACTTGGGCACATTTGCACAGGATGTCTGAACATTCATAGTTAAACCTTATTAAGGAGGGACACTTCTGTGATAAACCACTTGTCCACTTCAAGTTTTTCAAAAACTGAATATATTTACAGCTTGCCTGCAACAATGACACTGCTCTGCTATCCATAAATTAAAAACTGAAACGAAAATGGCTTGAAAGGGTAATTATATGGCAATTAAAATTTTTCAAAACAAACTTAAGTTTTTATCTGTAACACTGACAGACAGCCCATGTTTGATTTTATTCTTGGGCTATTTTGAAACGTTATCATTATTTTCTTCTGCTCAATTCAGAATGATCCTTCTCTCCCTTTTAAGAGATCTTAAAAAGCCAAAGCCAGAAACAGAGGTTTGTTGTTAGTGTTTTCATTCCAAGTAAGATGATGCTAGATTCCTCCTACTCTCGTCCTCCCCCAGCCAGCTGCTCTGTCACTTCTGACATAAATTGGTGTAACTGCAACTTCCTGTGGCAGCTGGAGGTGATCATGACATGTCATCAGTGCCTCTGGCTTGTGCAGTGCCAGGATGAAGCTTACGCTGACATTCCACACTGCTACAAGTAACACTTTATGCACTACAAAAACCTGGAATACCTGAAAGCCAAAAATAGTTTTTAAAAGCATTCCCTTGGAACATTGCCTTAGACATTTTATTCTCAAAGCTTTCACTGACTTCCCCAGGCACTTTGATTTAAATCTCCTTGTTTAGGAAAGTAAGAATGGCATTCCTCTGACTCACTAAGCGTCCCTACTGCAGGCATCCAAGCTAGGTCACATCACATAGCCAACCTCTGCAGCACAAAGAAACCACCATTCATCCATCCATCCCAAAGGGTTTTTAAGGTATCTGTGTCAGGAGGCATTTTAGAAGTGCTTATTCCACCCTATCAGCTATAAATGAAAGTTCAGGCAGACTAACAGAGGACATCTATAGCTAGGTGAGATGAATCTCAAGTGTTTTAAATATTTCAACTTGACTCATTTTATGTCCCAGTTCAACAGAAAGGTTGAAATTCTTGGTTTCTCTAAGCTTTCACAATCCTCTTTTCATTTTACCCTACCACTCAGGTTTACCAGTATACCTTCAAGTGTTATTAATCCCCACACTAGCTCATACAAATAAAAAGTTATTACCACTAATTCAGAATCTCTGCAATCATATCTTTCTCAGGCTTTGGCATTTCTGGATTTCTCACCATGTGGCCTTTGATCATACTCTTTTAATTTGACCTACATATATAAGAAAAAATGACATGAAAGATTTGCCTATTATCCTTCCAACTGTGTTTCCCTGCACCTCAACTTGAGTTTTTGATTTTTTATAGTTTTGAAGAGACCTGATACAACTACAGACTTCATAGGCTAATGATATACACAGTTCAAAACCAAAACAAAACAAACAAAACAAACAAAAAAACCAACAACAAAAAAACCCAACAACAACAAACCAACAAACCGACCAGCCTCAGAAAACCAACATGTTGCAGTGCTTCAGTAAAACAAGTACTAAGCTCTCTTCCAAAGAGTTCACGGCCTAAAAATATTATAAAACCAGAGAAAAGTCAGCAAACATGTTTAATGATGGCAAGAGGCAGCGCAATTTCCAGAAATGTTTCATAGGCCACCTTTCACAGAAAGTGTCTTTTACAACCAAGCTCATTCTCATCCAGGAACCTACTCAGTCATTTGAAGTTTCCCCACCTCTCCCAAACCTGATAAAAACTTGGTGAAAGTCACACACTGTGCATGAAGTCTCCCAGCATTAACCAGCACAGTAAAGAAATTCCATTCATAAACCCATTCACATAATTCTCCATCTTACCTGGAAGAGCTATTCTAAGCTATTTTGCTGCTCATTTAAATCCAAACAAAAGTTAAAATGCTTTATTCAATGCACTGGATTTTACACTGAGAAAGGACAAATTGTCACGTATATTCAGGATATATGACAATAAAAATTGATCAAGGTGGGCATGTGAGGCCTACATGGTTTTGTATTTCTAACATTTTAAGCAAGTAATGTGATCGGCTACTTTTAAGTAACCTTTTTTATTAGTAGTATTATTTTGAAATTTTCTACATCAGCTTTCCAATGAACTCTCGGAGCAGTTGAAGTTGAGAAGAAACTTTGGAGACCACCCAGTCCACGCGCCTGCTCAAGCCAAGGTCAGCTAGGGCAGGCTGCTCAGGAAGGAACCCAGTTTTTAATAACCAGCATTTGGAGACTGCATAGCCTTGCTGTGCAACCTGTTCTAGTGTTCAACCACCCTCACAATAAAGGCTTTTTCTGGGTTTAAATGGAGCTTTCTGCATAGCAATTTGTGCCTGTTGCCTCCTCTCCTGTCACTGGGCATCACTCAGAAGACTCTGGTTCCCTCTAATTTATGTTTCTCTTCTAATACAGGAGATTCTCCAAGTGCTCAATTATCTCTGGTAGTTCTTCAGTTCCAAACACTGCTTCTAGGGCATGCATGAACTGGTCAATCAGCACTTCTATTCAACTAACATGCCCCAAGAATTATAGTGTAACAGATGACTTACCCTTTGAGCTTTCTCTTTTAACTCCTGATCTTGAGCTAGGAAAGCTTGCATCCTCTTTTGGATGTCTGTAAGTTTTTCTGGATTAATTCTAATTAGAAAA
The DNA here is from genome assembly GCA_013397725.1 of Rhagologus leucostigma. Lineage (NCBI taxonomy): Eukaryota > Metazoa > Chordata > Aves > Passeriformes > Rhagologus > Rhagologus leucostigma. The sequence goes on from VZTD01005027.1 coordinate 2,786,982, forward strand.
AAAAAAAAAAAAGGCAAGCTTTAATTATTAGAACATGCTAAAACAAGCATCTATTAAGTTCTCAGGAGTATCTTTGCATATTTTGCATTGTTTTATTATGCATAGAGCTATTACCACTGGAACAGCACAGAATGGAACCATACTAAGGATGAAGATTACACTCCTCAAACAAATAAATGCAGAAAAGACACATAGCATATGTTTTATTCACAGACAGTTTTCACTGAAGGTGGTGAAACTTCTTCCAAAGCAAAGCAGAAACCAGCAGAAAATAAATTCTTGATTTTATAAAAATACTGCAAAAACACAGAAACAGCATAACGAATTACAGTACTACTTTGTGCTGAAATAAAAGTCTTCATAAGGAAATTGTCAGCATTTTTAAAAGTTTAAATAAGATTCATTGTGCCAGGAATACTGAAATTCAAGTACTTCTTAGAAAGAACAGCCAGGTGAGCAATAATAAAGGACACTGAGATTAAACAGATTTAAGAACTTCTCAAGTAAATAAAGAATATTGACTGTACTATAGAAAATGGCTTTAAACCTATTAAAATGATATACAGGTCCTCTCCCAGATTCTGAATTTTAAAAATTATTCCAGTGATACCTACATTATTGCAGGTTTATTTGCCCAGATCTCATCTACTTTTGAGCTGCTACTGCCACCCTAGTGTATCATACAACCTAGCAAACATGGTGGGAGGTTATTCTTACTAAATACGAAAAGAGATACCAAACTTCATTCCCTTTCAATTTCTTCACTCTGTTCAGATACAGCCAAGGCAAAACTACAGTATATACAAGCACTATTTAGCTGTAATTTTAGTGAAAGATCAAAAAACTTGAGTTCCAGTTTCCAGACAGCACATAATTGGCTCTAAAAATGTAAAGACATAAGAAAGAAAAAAAAGAAGCATGAAAAATTGAGTAGGAGACAAATTGACCAGCAAATCTTTGGAACAAAATGATACAAAAAGGAAAGAAGGGATAGCACGAGTTATGAAAAAATTAATATGAAGACCAGTAGTAAGACAATCCAGAAAAGTGTTGGATTGCTGCTAAGTTATGGGAGAGCTGTTAAGAGATGACCTCCAAGCCCTTAAATTAGCTAGTGCCTTTTTTCCTTGTCTTCACTCAAAGTGGCAGCTGCAATCAGTCAGCTAACAACAGCTACAGCTCAGTGCAAGCTCACACTAGAATTACAAATTATGGGAGGCCAAGTACTCAGATAAATCAGCTGGGTCAAAAGAAATTTGCTCCATAGCAACTAGAGAAAGTAAAAGCACTTGGAGTCTTAGTTGTATCTAATCTTAAGAATTCATCTGAGATGAAGGAAAAAAAATCCTATCAGCCAGGCCAGGTAAATACAGCACTCATATTCAAAAGGGGCAAAAAGGAAGTTAAACAATCAACTTTTTCTTAATACCAAAAAAACTAATTTGTAAGGACCTAAAGAAAATAAGCAAATACACAACAGCTAACGTATCTTAGTCAGAAGCAAAATATGATTCATCAGTTTGATTATCCTCCATAGCAGCATTAGCAGGTTTTAAGAATGGGAAAGAAACAGCAGATGTCGTATCTGGCGTCAGGAAAGCATCTGGCAGTTGTACATTCTCATAAAATAAGGAAACATGGTCTGTGTGAAATCTCTAAGTAATGCAAAAATGGCCTCGGAGCAGTACTCAAAGAGTAGCTGAGACTGGCAGCTACTCCCTGCTGCCACTGTCAAACCCAAAATGCTTACCAAGTTCCAATTCTAACCTGGACATGCTATTACTCATTTTCTATGACTTGATTATTGTAGGAATATGATTCATTATTTATAAGAGACTATATGTCATTGAGGCTCCAAGCATAATAGACAACAATTGTAGAAAAAACATAGCAACATTTTGTAGACTGCATATAAATTTTGAGTAATTTGATTGAAATTTGCAAGAAAAGGGTTTGAAATAGACAAAAACAAGATACTTCACATTTAAAAGCATGGCTAGATAATGTGGTATAAATCTTAGCAATGTCAACTAAAAACATGGTACCCCAGGCACATTTTGATCTTATGTGTTTGTTAATGAATGAGCATATTTGCAACACTGAATATCAAAATAAGAGGAGTAGTACTGGGTTCTCTCTTCTCCAACACTGTATCATGACAGTCATCCACTGTCATCTTCCCCTCACGCTGGGATTCAAAAAAATGAGAAAGCTGGTCACTGTTAAATTGGATTTTGGCTTTAATGAGTTTGTATGTTATTTCTTTCTGAACAAATAAAACTCTTTACAATAAATTGTATACATGTGACTATTAGGAGAGACAAACCTAAAAGCTAAACACTTAAATGAATTATCATAATCCATAAGCTTGCCTAAACGGCTAACAACCAGTGAGCTAAAACCAACTATGCAAAATCTAGAAGGGAATTTTGTAATATTGTCTGCCATTTTAAGTAGGCTGGTTATTTCCTACTCTGTGATCCCGTATCTTACCTTTAAGGAGCAGTACAACTTTCTGAAGCTACAGTTTTGCCTACCAGTTGCATAAATGGCCACACTTGACTGTGCCGTGAAGGAAACATGAAGACAGCTTGCTTGGCCTTATGAACTGATCAGACAGCAATCTCCATATTTCGTGGTTGATACACAGATTGATTTCCTCTCATTTTCCCTGGTTTTAATACCAGGATACTGTTTTAACTAGACATTTTCTTTTCCCCACTCCTCTCCAAAGCAGAATTTAAGCAAAAAAGATCAACAACCACCTAAAAGACCCTGCTGCCCTGATGGAGCAGAACAGTTTCCATATTCCACTCAGCTTCCAAGCAGCAGCAGCAGGTTTTGCACTGTGCTCCCAGTCTGGAATGTGGCTCCCTGTGGTTACACTAGACAACCTGAAGGCTGGAGGGAGGGGGGAGGGCTGGGACCTAAGGAAGGCTCACACCAGCAGATCACACACAGGTGCATAACCACACTGATTAGTGACACCCATGGATTGTCTTACAGTAACTATGGCAACTGGGAGGCAGTGAGTTTTAACAGATTCCCTATATTAATACTACCAACATGTGGAATACATATCCAAGTTTTATCCACTGTGAGAAAGAAAAGAAAAAAAGGTGTTTTGTTGTTGTTATTGCTGTTTTCTTCAAAAAACACTCTTTTTTTGCCATAACATTAAAGAAAGCGATATTACATCATGGGTATCTACATACTTGCTTCCTTTGGTAAAATCTTCTACACACAAAACCTGTTACGGTAACACCTGAGGAAGCACCTCTTATCTTTTTACCCAACAGAGTTGAATGCAACAAAGTAACCTGAAAATACAATTAAAAATAATTTCAGTTTACAGCTTGCATGGAAAACTAGCAGATTACAGATGCCTTACAAAAACGCACCTACTATTTAATACTTTCAGAGTACCTTTTTGCCGTATTTGAATGCTCTAAGATATGGTATTTATTACTGCATATTTTGCACTTTCTCTTGCTCTGTTTGAACAATGAAGAAGTTATGTGCTGTTAAAAGCACTACCTGTAAATTGGCAGTTTGTGCTGATTAGAAGGGACTGGTTTACTGAAAACCTCTACAGGCAGCTTAGATTTAAAATTGAAAGTTAAGAAAAGAGCCTAAACCCTAGCCTTTTGAATAGGTATCCAGGAAAACAGAAAAGTTCTTCCTCTCTCTACTTTCAAATTATGGAACTGTTCTTAAAAGCCTGTCTAAATGAAATAAAAGAACATTAAAAATAGTTTGCAAATCAAAAAATACAAAATAAGGAAAGTTACAGAGTTCTTCTGACCACTATGCCAGACAACAGGTTAACAAGAACAGCAAAACAAACACTTGAATTAACAACATTTTAGAAAGAAGCTTTTGAAAAAAAGCTTGCAGAGAAAATTTCAGAAACTTGAAGAGTTAAACTCTGTGGGCAGTGAGCAATGCTCATGATCTTCTAATTCCCAAGTTAGAATTCTTGAGAATCTATAATTAGGTGAATAAGACAAACAACAGGAGAAGACTTCTCCAGAAGACCTGGAACATGGTCCATGGGTTGATGCAACTTCTTAAACAATTTATAAACTTACAAAACACACAGAGGTCATATTAATTGGGAACTGGCTAGAAGTAAATAGCGTGAGAAAATTTGTAGTTCAAAACTTCTAGAATTAAATTGGTTTGCAATCCACAAGTAATTACAAGGATAACTTTTTAAGGATTTTAGTTAGCCACTTACAAGTACAATGCCACACCTTTTAAATCTTAACACACTAGGCAGACAAGTCTAAGTGAAAGACATTCATAGTGAACATTCCTGTTCACTATGATGTTAGAAATTCTATTAAAGTTTGTTTTGCAGATTGAAAAACTGGATCTTGGGGCAGGCTGTTAAAATATGCTATCAATCAAAAGCCTGACCTTTCTAATAATGATTCCAACTAACAGTATTACTTAAATGTGTTTATTATACATATGTCCTAGTGGCTTGCTACAAGAATGAATTTTTGGGGTGATGTTAAAAAGAAAAAGCAGTTTTCCATTAAAGTAACATCAGATTAGCAACAATATGTTAAGAGATGCAGCCATGAATGTCTCTCCAGAGAGCCACCTAACTTGGACTATATATATAATATGCATTTATTTGGGGTGAAATACTTGCCCAATTAAAATTGGATTATTACCCCGGTACAAAAACAAGGATTTCTATTTACACGGATAAATACAGACTAAAGAGGCTTTTTTACCATTTCCTTCGAAAAGCTGTTCAAACAATTAACACCATTACTTAAGAAGTTAAAAGCTTAGCTGACAAAGAAAGGGGAAATATTTATAATGTGAATGAGATCAGACATTTATTTACTAATTATAAAAGTAAGACAAATTACTTGAATAACTATCATTTTAAGAAGGAAAATGACGAAGTTCAGAAAAAGAGACAATTTACTGCAGTGGTTATACAACAGATCCTTTTAAAGCACTATGATGCTTAAGGGAAAAGAAAATATCAGACTTCAGTATCCTTACTGATATTATCCACATTCACTTGGTGGGGTTTTGCTTGGGTTTGTCATTAAGTAGTTGTTGGACTGCATTCTAGTCATTATTTCACTGTTTTAGCAAAAATTGTTTATGTTTGAAGTTCATGCACATCCTACATGGATTTGATACGTGTTTGACCAGCAGAGGTGGATGTACTTCACCACTTGCTGTGTACTCAGTTTGTTACACAGAAACAGCAGTCACAAGTACAGTTCAGAAGAGCCTTTGAAATGGCATATCCTATACAACAAAAATACTTAAAAAAAAGATAAAACTAAACCTTAAATCCAGCAAGTGCTATATGCACTGTTTCTATTATCTGCTTCTATTCTCTGAAGAGATGGCAACTTGTACATTCTGAGCAAACCTGAAGATTTAAGCAATGAGGTGTAAATAGCCACCTAAAGTTTCATCCTAATTTGACTTCTTCTCAAAAACAATTGTTCTACAGACCAATTCTGAGTAGTTAATTACCTTCTTTGCTTAGACATCCATATCTTCACATGCAAACCACAGCTTTTCAAAGTAAAACAGTCCTAGCTTTGCTCATACCCACTCATACAGAAACTTAACATTTTCTACTTTGTCAGCCTTCTCTGATTTCTTTTATCTCTACTGTACGATTTTTGGCATGGTGTGACCTGAACTTTGTAAGTGCTAAAAATGGAGTCAGGCTCATATCACATTTTCTGGCTTGTTTTCAATTCTTCTTCCATATGTCCTTCACATTCTCTTTTCTCTTTTAATTCAACATCAGACTGACAGGCTCAGAGAGCAGTAAACCCCTTCCTACCTATAGCTGCTACATAAGAAATTACCATCAATTCTTTTAGTGGTGGTCTTTTTTTCTAATATTTTTACAGTTAGCATTTTTGTGTTTCCTACATATCCATTACTCTGCATTTAACAGAAAATGGAAACATGCTTTTTTCTTTTTCCCTGATACTGTTATATGCTTCTGCAACTCCTTCAAAGTCAGTTCTCTTTGTACAGATAGCATAGCTCTTTACAGGTTTCCCTTGGAACACTCTCTTTAGTATGTAAAATGAGCATCTTTTACATCCTGTCCTTCAACTAACTGATTCAGAAGGTCATGACAAATTGGAGTAATAGTCTAGAACTAAAGAAAAAACAGATAAGAGAAACAAAAATGATAACAGCAATAAAAACATACAGGGACAGATTAAAGAAATTGTAATTGTTTAATCTGCAAAAGAGAAAGAAAGCATTATCATGTTCAATTACATAAAAAGTAGCTGCAAAGAATAAGAGAATACATAATTTTCCATATATTCTTGGCAGAAGACAAAAGAAATATTTCATTTAAATTACTTACAAGTCTTATCAGACACTTGAAGAAAAAATGCTAATGGTAGTAACTGTTGAGTACGGATGAGGTCTCTTTGGGAAATTGTGAATATATTAACTGGCATCTGATAAGAATGATTTGTGCAGCTCATCCTGCCTTTGGGAACAGCAATAAAATAGGTAACCTCTCAAGGTCTTTTCCTTCTACAATACTACCCAAACTAATTCATTTCTCTGATTTGTCCAGCTCCAGGCAATTAAAGCACTTTATCAAGATTGTCATAGACTCAGCACACATTATTCTTGCAGAAAGAAGGCTGAATAACAGACAGGCCATTAGCCACTTACTTAATTTCACTGATAGGTACTTTCCTCTGAGCCAGCTGTTCCACCATGCCTTTTTCTTCTGAAGGAAGCAATACTAACAAAGCTTCACCACCTTCTTTGTACCTGATTAGAAGGAAAAAAAAAGAAACCTCAAGCAAACATGAAAAATTACATTTTTTGCTGATGTTTTCAATAGCCAATGAGAATTTACATTTGATTCCTTATAAGCAGTCCAAAGAACAGACAAAAATTCCCACTTAACAAAGGGAAAAGAATAGGCAAACCAGTTAAGTGACTTGCCAATATCCCCACTTGAGCTGATTTTAAAACTACACCTAGAGTTCTAAACATCTGGGGCTAAGACAGGGATTCATATCAGTGACTCTTTTCTTCCCTCAATTTGAAGTATTAGTGGCAAACAAATGGCACTTGACCAAAGTGTACTTTGATTACAGTACTAGAAAATCCAGCTACCTGCATTCACCCTTTGCCAGTAGGCAAGGTTTAACATTTGGTAAAAACCTTGCATATCCTTTGCATATCCTGCAAGCCAGGGAAGGTTATGAAAGGGTAAGGGCCTTGGTCTCAAATAACAGCTCCTTCTTACACGTTCAGTAAAGGCTAACAGGTCACAGAGACATCACTGAAAGAAAAGCATAAAACCAGGAGCTCTTTCATTTACAGAAGCAGTTTCCAGGTGCAAAAGAAAAGATACAATCAGACTGATCTCCTAAGAACATATCCAGCATTCACTCTTCAGCGCACTTAACAGCTGTATCAAATGTAGATGAGCTGGTAGTTACTCAAGATACATGGTTAGCAAAGACATTAAAAATACAGGTAATTTATGCTTAAAGCATCTTCTTGATCATTTTCTTTTTGTGCAAGAAAATATCAGCTCCTGCTTCTGGCACATTTACTGACTTCAGGACGTTCATGTAGAAAAAAGTTTCCAATAGCATTAGCAAACAAACAACACAATGGGTTTAAGTTCTGCTGAAGAAGTGGGTAATGATGAGCTTGCATGCACTAAGCCTGTATCTACTGTAGCACATACACTGTTTCCTTTTTATATTTACAAATAGTTCTTAAGAGTACAGATTGATAGGAAAATATTGCACAGTCCTTCATTACAAAGAAAAAAATTCCAACTGAATTTCAGAAATATGCCAGAATTGGATAGAATTCAACTCATAACCAACTGATGAGAGCAATGTGTAGGACAAAGCAAAACAAGACAGGTAAGCTGCTCTACACAGCAGCTTTAAACTCCCTTTAGGGAGGCCAGGGAGTGCAGAAGGATGTTCTCAGGCACATCAAACAAGAATCATACTATTAACTGATAAAAATCATTTCAAGTGGAATACAGGGAGCCCACATTTCTCCACGGATAAACAGTTATCACTTGGCAAAAACAGTACTGCAGAATTGTTTGAAAACTATAAACACTATCTGTCACAGCACAGTAAGCAATGCAAGTAGCAACAAAATCTGCAGTTAAAACAGTCTGACAGCTTTTATTACAGCTTTCTGCTTTCATTTGATGAATTTGAAAAATCACAACAAAATGCTCTTGGATGCCTCGGATTTTTTTTTCCCCAATGCTGTATATGAGGGGTTTAGAGACTGACTTCTAAAGATAATTTACAAATGTCTAGTAAATGTTTTCATGATGAAATTTTAACCTTTACATTCTAGATTTTGAAATTTTACATGGAACTAAAATTGATACAAAAGGAGAATCTCTGTTACATGCCAACATCATGTAAATTTACTGATTATACATGGATTGATAAGAATACTTCGGTACTGTACAAAAACTACACTGACTTGATATTAATCCATTTCATTAGCAGACCTAAAATGTTATTATTACAGAAATATCACTTTGTACAATCTTTCTAAAAAAAGAGTTTAAAGCAATGCATATGTTTGGCTTATGGAAATTTATTATCTTTACCAAGCATGTTGTCACTGCTGACCAAACATCCCATGAATGTTTGCACCCTTTATACAACAATTAGGGTTGGGAATAACTTGCTTACATAGACCAAGTGCACCTCTTAAGAAAGTTCTATATATTTCAACCCAATCAAATTCCAAATGATGTATCTGCAAGGTGGGTGCCTGTTGGACACTGCCACTGCCTGAACAAGCAATGAAATCCTGGAAAGCCACTGAACCTTAGAGGACTTTGCATTTTATGGTAAAAATTGATGATTATACTACCTAGAGAGCCAATTATTCATCAAAAGAACCTGAGATCTCAGCACTGTTGGAAAGAAGGATGAAAATATTCTCTTTTATCTACCAGACAGGAAGACACAGATAATACTGCTGTCAATACCATCTCACCAATTTAGAGTACAGAATAACACAGTTCTGCTCTTCTCTCCAAAGCAGATGATAGGAGAGGAAAAGATTCCAACAAGAGCTAGGTGAATGATCTGACATCCGGAAAGAATGTCTGTTAAATCTCTTAACAATCTTCATCATTTGTCAAGAAAAGTCTTGACTGTACTAAATAAACCCATACAAATGATGATTTTTTCAGATTCCTTCAAGTTAGCCAAAGGCATGAAGTGATTTGTGTAGTTTTGGTGCTTGTGGTATTTCTTATCCCAGAGTGCCTGACTTGGCATTATTAAATTGTTTCTTTATCGTATCACTTTTATTCAGTGTGCAAAACACTGTGAAAGGCCAGAGTCACACAAATCACAGAAGAAATACTCATCAAGGGACAGAGTGCAGATATCCTCTCTACAAGCCATTATATCTCCTATCTATGGACAACTATTTCAATGTTTACCTTAAGTCTTGCAAAGCCTTTCTGCAGTACTTTTTGTAGTAGTACTACAGCTAAGTAAAGAAACCATCACATGAAAAAATAGACAAAGAAGATAAGAGTTTTCAAGCATCTATACTTCCTCATCTTTTGTCACTTATTAAAAAAAAAGCAACACAAATATTGCTCAGAGCTATGCCTTCAGAAATTCAAAGGGACTGAAAGACATCTGGTAACTACTGATGCAGTGCAAGCCTCTTCCTTACATGTTTTGGAAACATTCTCTTTTAAATGCCAATAATTTAAAAATATTTGAAGTTAACGAGGAACAGTCTTTGCCTATTTTATACTGTAATCATGACTTAATTAATTAAAACAAACAGTTTAATAATAACACTATTCCTCAGAGCTAAACATGAAAATGAAAACATCACAGAATTGATAAAGCTAAAATCCAAACGATCTTAAATACCATCTGGGAAGGTGTGTATCTGTTCAGTGGACGTCTAGACAAAGAAAGCAAAATGCAGCCTATAAAAAGGGAGTTTTAGTTGGGCAGGTATTATCTTATTTCTCAAAAAAAAAACCAACCTCATAATGTGTTACTCAGAAAAATATGGTGTTAAAGATAATGTCAAGAAGAGAGGCTTCAGTGGAAAATTTAAGTTTTCCAAGGTGTTCCTTCCCCATACTTCATACTAAAAGCTTCCATAATGGCAAACCTAGGAAATCACAAGCTACTAAAAACTGGCATAAACAGTAACAAAAACAATTAGATCTGCTCAAAATTTGTTTCCATTACAATGCCTAAAACATAGGAGAAAAGAACATCCCTTAGTATCCTACAGGAATAAAGTTCTCCACTAAAGCAAACAAAGGAACATCCCTAATTATTTTCAGCACACAGATAAAACCTTTAAACCTTTATAGATGATAAAGCAGTGAGGAAACAACCTTGGTTACTGTAATTCTTCAGCAGGAGAACTACTTCCGCAGATGAGATGATGTCAGGAGAAGTTCTCCCCATTCTTGCTGGCTGCAGCCTTCAACTTGTCCATCATCACCAAAACCTGTCATCTGTCCTAAAATGCTAATTCACTCTGGTGATTTATTATTCACTAAGTAGGCACTTTGACTCTGCTGAAGAAAAGTAAATTAAAAACTTCAGAGTAATCAAACTTTCTTGGACTGTGTAGTAATTGATGATATCGTGTCATCTCCTCAAGGTGATCAAGAAACCAGTGAGGGGACTCATCTTTGCACTGTGATTTTAACAGTCTCTAAGGGTACAAGACACAATTTATTCCAAGGCCATGGAAAATTGCATCTTACTTGCAGAAAGCCTTTGGGGAAAAAAAAATTCACTTCTAGTTCATATCTGCCTTATTTTCTAGCGTCTACTGACTTCAACACTTTTGAAAAAGGCAAGCAACTTCTCTGCAACTCAATCATGACTTACAAGCAGGAAGCTGTGAAAATCATCATTAGTGCTATAAAGCACAGGGTTGTATTTACAGTGACTGCAGATGAGAAAAAGAAAGATGTACAATCAAGGGCAAGTGCCAAAGGGAGACAAAAAGGAAGTGAGATAAATTACCTAGGACAATGTGGCACTGGCTAATTGCAAGTAGAGAAAAATGGTTTAAAAATGTTAAGAACCCCACTTCCTTAGCAAAGAAACACAAAGTGTTGCCAAATAGCTTCACTTGATTAAAAAAAAAAACCCACACTAAAATTAAGAGGATAGTTTATGCACCATGACAGAATCTATCTTAAACTTCTGCTAAAAATCACCCTGAGCCGACAGCTGGTATCAAGCGTGAAGAAAGAGAATGGCAATAGCCCAGTGAAGACAGGATGAGAAAAAAATGGTTTTCACGCAGGCCAAACAGACATTCAGTTGTTGCCTAATCTTTACCTATCTTAACCCATCCTTGATCAGATCCAGTCAACGGCTGCATATACCCCTAGGTAATACTATTAAGGCAAATAACATTACCATTATCACAAAGGCAATAAATGAAAGCATACTGTGGTAATCAATTCCACCTGGCCATGCAGCTACAGTTGAGCTTGTTCTAACTACATTCAGAGTTCTTCTACATCCTTGCCATGACCATTGTAACATATAGTTCAGTCAAACGCACCACACTTTATTGTCAGTGACATATGAGTTGTGGTCATAACAGAATAAAATAGGAATGGGAACCATCTCACGATGGTCATCAGGCACCAGTGTTCTGCTGTAAAAGCAAAAAATCCAGCAGGAAAAAAGTTACGGAAAGGGACCTGTAAGGATAAGGTGCATGGATATGCAGACTTTACAGGAAATGTTACACAGGCTGTCTGAAACAGATGTATTACAACACGTTTCCCTAACATTTGTATTTCAGAAGGCATAAGTTGATGACAAATTTCCAGAGTCAAAGGCAGTATTTCCGCTCTGTTTGGCAAGAAAAAATAATCTATTTTAAAAACTGGTAAAGCAGAAAACTGAGATGATGAGATAATCATAAAATTTGGGGGAGGAGGGTTGCAGATATAAAAGATACTTGCACAACAGTTTCCTGAATTGGAATATTTCCCATTACAGAAAATGCAATATACGGGAGGTGAGAATGTTTTTGAAGATATTTACCACACATGAACATGCAGGAACCATAAGTATTTTTTTTTTAATACTTTGGACGTCACATATTTACCATCATACTCAAAAAAAAGTATGTTGTGGGGTTTTTTTAATCTGTAACTTGAATGGGACTTTACCAGGTTGACTTGATTAAAGATCTAATTTTAGCCTAACTGGGCCGGCACGGATAGCATCAACATATGCTGTCATCTCATCTGTCAAAAGACATAGAGGGAAGTAAGGTATCCTGCAAAACTTGTGAGCTTAAATCAAAGCCCATTCCCAAAAGTACTGCATTCCAAGCCAACAAGCCACCTTCAGATACGTTACTGTTGTAGAAACTCTCCACAGTAAATCCTTTCAGAGAAAGGTAATTGGGCACCAGGGAAGCCAGATCAACTGCTCAGCTGTCTCATTCTCACCCAGATCAAATCTGCTAGAGATTTACCAGAAGCAAGCAAGAGACTGCTCTCCTCAAAACACTAAGGGCAATGAGTTAAGCATTTGGAATAACACCAAAACCAATCCCAATAGATGTGCCTGATTTTGCACGTGCGTGATGATACGCTCTAATTATGTATTTTCATTCTTCTTCTAATAGACCTTTTGTTTAGCAGACATAGTTGCAAAACTATAAATACAAAACTACTGAATAGTTACTTCCACTGTGAAGCTAAGTTATTCACCATGTAAGGCAATAATTTATTCACTACACACCATTCACACCCTTCTCAGAACAGAAATAATCTGGACCACTTGATTTTGCAAAAATAATGTTCTTTAAATCTTTGCACATAATTTTTGTTTCCATAAAGAATCAAGAACAAGACGATTCCATCATGTGAAAAAACTGGTGAGCAAAATACAAAAAGCAGCCCAGACTCCTCTTTCTAGAGCAAAGATTTGCACCTAAAAAGACCACAAGAAATGGCAGTGAATTATTAGCTAATAACCTAACAATCATGCATAACATAAGATGGATTAGGAAAAAAGTTACAGTGAGTCAAGTTCTACTATTTCCAGCATGTAATTTATATTTAATTTTCTAACTGTTTTCAATTTTTTTATTAACAACTACAGTAGTGAAGGAGAAAACATCTACTTGATGCAGGCATTTGTCTATGTTGCACATTTTTGTGTAATCAACAATATAAGACATCTATAAAAATGTAACCAAAACATATCAGAATGGATAGTTTTATTCTGAGCAGATCTGTTTCAATCTGATACACATAACAAATAAATCTGTTCACCCACACACTATCCTTTAACAAAGAGAAACTAATATCCATATTTACCCCAAAGGGGTTCTACAGAAATACAATAAATCATATTTAATTTTAAAACTCAACCATTAAATTTGACTATATAAGCTACTATTTCTAAACATGTTTCTTAAACAAAGTAACAGTTTTAGGTTTCCAATATCAGGCTCAATTCAGGCAAAACTTTATTTCCAATCACACTACGTTCTGGGCCTTCTGACATAATGACTGGTGAAATCTAAGCTTCGAACCAAGAAAACATTATTTTTACAGGCCCAGTAACAAGAAGAGTTTTATCTACCATTTATCATGACTTCTACACTGCCGGGTTTCTTTCATAATACGGTGATTTGTTATTCTGTTTTTTTAAATGACAAATGAGCACAGAAAATAAATGCGTATTGAAATTTCTATCCCATCTACATGATCAATGGCCTCTTTTTGTAATACGTATTTCTGTTTAAAACAACAAATCTTTAACAAGAGATCTGTGTGCACTGCAATCTGAAACTGTGCTGTACTATTTACAGCAAGTCTTACCAAAGCAACCCAACAAAAATTACAAGAGACCAGAAAGTGTCTTCACTATTCACAGCTAACCAAATGCAGCAGACAGCCAGCGTTCTCTGCTGAGTCCTCGATTCATCCAGGAAGAAGAGCTTCTTCCCATGGATTGTGAACAGTCTGACATCCCACAGAGCATTTAAACAACAAAACGTGAACAGGCTTCATTTGTTAGTGTTGCTTTAGATCACTTCTAATGCTTTGTTCATTTCTATTTCTCCATTGCATAGACCGTAGTTCAGTATCCCCCAAAAATTACCAGTGAATTTTGCTATGAAGTCAGAGATTGATTCAGTTTATTTTTTCTTTTCCAGTGACCATTAATATCCTTTTCGTTTTTCTGTCTGGAAAGCAGCCCTTTTATACCTATTGGCAAGTTCAGAGAAACAACTGGGTTTTACTCTTACCACAGAACCACAATCTCCTTCATTCAGTCATACTGGGTCAGTGTCCATGTTTGCCAGTCTTGGTCACAAGAAATAATGGATAGAGCAGTAGTGGCTCACCAACCTTACCAAGTTAGTCTTAGAATGAACTGATTTCAAAAGGCCTTGGGAGGTTGTTGGCTCCTCCAGCCTACACTGGAAGCAATCCATTTCCCACATCAGCTGTGTCCACTCTGCTGAGTTAAAATACATGTGCTCATTTATTTTGTTATTCCAGCTTACAGCATAGCTTCATGTCAGCAGGCAATAACCTTGGCCACTTAATCATTCAGTGTACAGGAACATTCCTATCATTCCATTAGGAAGAGAATTCTAGCAGATAACACAGTGCCAGTCAGTACAACTGCAGCATCAGAGGCCACTGTCAAGAGTGTAGCTAGGATACAGTGTTTCATTTTAGTGAATTTAATAATGTGAATTCCAACTTAAATGTGGTGTCAACAATGTCTTGTGACCTCCACTGGCAGCTATTTTTACTTAACTTGGGTTAGGATGATGACTCGACTGCAATATAATATGAGATGGTCTTAATATGGCATTTGTTTTTAAACATTAACAGTGCTACAGTGGGTCCTAAAATAAAAATAGAAAAATAATCAAAACAAGGAGTTGTCATCTTGGCTGTCCTGATTATTCAGGACCCAAGACACATATCCCTGAAATATTTTTTCCATTAAAAAAAGAAATAAAAATCAAGCTTTCACCAATGAAAAAGGTACTGTTAACTCACTCACATTTTTAAATGCTTTATTGCCACATTACTCTTAAGGCTTATTAGTCTCACTTTCACACATATAACGTGCAATTATTTAAGGAAAGCCCCAATGAGCATTAATGAGCTTCAGAGCTTATACTATAAAGTATTACAGACAGAATAAGATCATTCCACAACCTGCCCCTTTCACTTGTCCATAATTTGACAGGCATGTGTGTTCTCCAGTACTCACAAAGCATCAAAAACACATTCTTCTTTAAGTCTTTAGTCATACCTCTTTGGGTCTAATCATACCAGCCACTACAAAGATGGCAGGTAACAGAGTATTCTGCTTTGGGAAGATGGAGTTTTATTATTCCATTTGTTTTCAGAAATACAATTTACTGAAAGAAAAAAAGCATACACAGAGCTAGACAGAACTTGCATGCCTGTGTGCACACTACGTTTAATGACAACAACAAAATTACAATTACTTTCCTAAGTCAGTGTAAGCACCTAAGAAATCTAACCAGCTAGGCTGGATTAAATACTATCAGAAATCTGAGCCAGTCAGACCTAAATCTTATATATAGCTCTGGATATACGACAGATAAAAACTGCAGAGCAAAAAGATTTATTCTGTTTAATATTACAGTGCCAGTGTCTTTAACAAAAGACTCATGACAGAAAGATCACTAAACTCAAGCAGCAGCTTTTAATAGTCGCTTCTGAAGCAAAAAAAAATTAAACATTAAGTGGAGGGCTGAATGTAATGCCAGGAAAGGAAGAAATTAATTACTGAAACTTGCCAGGATATAGGTACATCCAAAATTGAAGGTATTCACACATGAATAAAAACATAAAATACACTTTTTGGTGTCTTGTCTCACTAAAGCAATCATGACTGGAAGAAAAATATCCCTATGCGCTTTTTTCATGCTATACAACATAGATATTATGTTTGGAAAAACAGTTGGGAAAAAAAGTGAGCATCAGGGTGCTTCAAAAATTATTATTATCTTCTGCTGTCCCCTAGTGGCACTGTAACTTGTTTCACAAAATTCATCAAAGCATACTTTCAACTGTAGGCTTCATAGGTTACAGGATAGAAAGCATTAATAGAAATTAAAAGCCAGAAGAAACTAGTTTTGCAGGCAATTGCTACAAGCAGCTTTTATTTAGAGTTTTTGAAACTAAAACCCACAGGAAACACCATAATCTAGTGTTTTAAATCACTGACTTCTCTAAGAAATTGTGTGGCAAAAATAACACCAAAAGTATTTACTGGATTGCCCATGATATTTGTCACTATTTTAGAAATTCTGTCACTGAACTAGTTAAGATTTTGAATGCAACTGGAAGAAACAGCTTCCAATCACTCCAATTGTAGCATACCTTTCAAGTTTATTAAAAAACCCCCACTCAATATATGTCAATTCTACTATAAAGTAAAAGCATTACTGGACAACATCCAGATGTTCTTGATATTACTTTACCACAAATCAAAAATGCAGGAGTTGCAATTTATGTTCTTCAGCAGGGTAAAATGCAAGGGTAATGTTTCTTAGGGAACACAGTGGCCTTATCCACTTAAAAATAAACTGTTACCTCTCACCTTAGATCAAGCTTGGCAAAATTGTAACACAGATGTGGGAACACATCCATGATTGTTAGCCAAAGGTTTTCCAGCCCCATCCCCAACATAATTTCTCTCCTTTCATATTTACTTTGTATCAAAAAGTAATTTGACTTTAAAAGTAAACAGTATTTGGCATCCCAGTTCTAATTACAGTTTAACACAGCCTCTTAATTAGCAGAGATATTTAATTTAGGTTTGATTCTATGCAATTATAGTCTCATAACCCATGAAAATTTGTAATTATCTCTAACCCCATTAATGAGGACTACTAAATTGCAGTTCAGTTCATTTTTATCAAGTTTCTAGAAGAAACACAAGCTTCTCATACAAACTGTAGCTATTGAGAACAAGTGAAGCTTCCTACTCAACATTCATATTTCAATGAGAAGTACATTCTCAATTACCCAC
Organism: Rhagologus leucostigma; assembly: GCA_013397725.1. NCBI lineage: Eukaryota > Metazoa > Chordata > Aves > Passeriformes > Rhagologus > Rhagologus leucostigma. The sequence continues at coordinate 2,804,090 of VZTD01005027.1, forward strand.
ATCAAAAACTGCATTAGCATATTTACTTATTGCATAGTATTTACTTAAAATTATCAGACATCTCCCTTGTTCTATTTTCAAAGATTTATTTCATGCTATTAAGTTTCCTAAACAAATTTCCTTCCAGGACTGCTTTACCTTAAGGATGGAGAGGGCCTGTATGTTTCTTCAAAATGAATGCCCAGTATAGGTAGAACCTGCTGACCTTTGTATCAGATTAAGAAACAGAAAATAGCCATGAAGCTTTTCCTACAGAAGGAATTTGCTTTCACTCTCAGACAACACCCTCCAGCTCACACAACTTGCTCAGATGTACTCTCAATTTCCATAAGGTCTCCCTACTGAAAAATTCACATAGAAGAAAATGTAAACTACATCCCGGTAAGGCATCCAGCACAGCCCACAGCCCCTGAGACAGACACTCTGCCCCAATTTTCCGTCTAAATCTGTTCCTCAAGCAATCACAGAAGGCTGCATTTAAGAGGCCGTTGAAGACAGACTCTTAAGGTTGCCAGGTTAAAGTCCTCTCAGAGTGACATTTGAATAAAAGCATTATGACAAACGGGAGTTGTTTGTCTTTCTAGCTCTTTAGAGCTGTTTCCCCATGCTAAACCTACTTAAAATTGCTCTTCTCAGCTCCTAATGAGAATTGGGAAAAGGCCTGAGGATTGTAACTCCAGGGAGGTGCTTTAACTCAGTGACACAGCTCAGAAAGAGCTCAACCAGTATCCTTAACACTGCCAATTAAGCAATGCCAAATACATAGTTTTCCTTCCATGACGACAGTATACCATAAAGACAAAATTACAAGCCTTCTGTGGAAGCCACACACGGCTAAAAAAAAAATAAAGACAAAAAAGAAAATATTACAGAATTCTAACCAAGCCTATATGCTTTTCTCTCAATTGGTATTCATCAGATTGCATCTAAATTTTAAATTAGGAAAATAGCTATGTGTTTTATCTAATTATATATAACATTCACTGACTTTGTTCATTAACAGGTTTTTTCAGTCATTTAAAGATTTATCATTCCTCTACTATACAAGATTGGAAAACGGAGATTACAGAGACAGAATGGGGCAGAAATGCTACCAATTACAATGAAAACATGGCTAAAACTTCTACATTTTGAAAGAGTGCTGGAAGTGCACCCTCGTTGTCCAGTCACCAAAATTTACAGCCTTCTAATCCAGGAACAGAGATCTCAAATTCCTATAGTGTTGAAACCCTATTCTAAGCAACTGCTCTGTCATTAGGTTTGACAACTGCCTATACTGCAAGCTCTACTACAAACAAATTAAATTAGAGAGAAGATATAATGCTAGGCCTTGCATTTCATCCTTCAGATAATTGCACGAGGTTTTTGATCTACTGAATTATATGCAGTAACAGCTTCTGTTTCACTTAAAAATCTACTTCAGACATGAAGGACCTGGTTTTCAACAGTGTATCTGGGTAACTCCCTTCCATCATAAACACTTAGCCACAAATATTTTTTAACTAAAGCTATGCTTAAGAATATAATTCCACAAAAGACTTAGAAAATTAAAAATTTAACCTGTAATTAACATTTGAGTCCTTCCTGTCAAATTAAAATAAGGAAGAAATATTTCCATTCTTTTGAAGAGTCTTCAATGACACAAAGAAATTGGATCCACAGTCTAAAACTTTATTTATCTATAAATGTCAGTGGCAAAACAAGCTTTTCCACCCACAAACACGCTCAACTTAGCCTTTGAGGTAATCCTGCCTCAAAGTGAAACCAAGTAAACCAAGTAAAACAAGTGAAAAAGGTTTTCTATTTCCTCATTATTAATCTTCCCTGATCAGATGTAACAATCAGGGATATTTTTGTCTGCTGTAACAAGTCTCTGAAGCTCACTAAGAAATTACTAAGTTAAATCCTTACTCTTAACTAATCAAAAGGGTCTTTTAGCGATAACAGCCTTTTTCTTTCTAATTTATATCCTAATTTTTTTCAAGTGAGTCTTTAGTCAATGATCTGTCCCTACAGTGATCTAGTTTTAAACATTAAAATACTAATGAGAAGTGAAAACAAACCTGGCTGTTCTTCCCACTCTGTGGATGTATGTGTTTGCATCTTCTGGACAATCAAACTGAATGACCCAATTCACTGCTGGAAAATCTGCATAAAGAAAAAATGTATCAAGTAAGTTCTGGACTCAAAATCCTCCTATTCAAGAGCATTAATTCCTGTAAGAACCATCACTTGGACCCATTTACAGACATTAGGTGCAACCTCTGAAATAATATAATAGTATACATAAACAATCATTCTCTTCATCAAAGAAAGTTAAATTAATTGTGTGTTCATTTCCTAAATTATGACAGTGCAATGAATGGAACTTCACAAGAATAGACATGCTTTATGTCACACAGATGATAAAATACCACGCTGGTTAACAATTATATAACAATATCTGATCCACTTTTCACCCACACTGTTAATACCCTACACCACTGGGGTCTGAAGTTAGCTGTGGTGAGAATGCACTACTTCAGCTGCCACATACAGAAATATCACAGCCCCTCTCAAAGATGGGAGGGGGTGACCAAGCCTGACACAAGTCAACCTTGACTGTGAATGGTATTAAGCATTTTCGAACCACTGCACTTCGCCCAGCAGCAGCATGCTTTGCACTCAGGTGTTACTTCCTAAGCAAGTCTGCAGCTACACTGTATTCCACAATTATACCCACACTCTAAACCAAACTAACCATACCCCAATTAGATAGTCACTGGTGAGATTTCAACAGTATGGAAGATACGAGAAAACAGCTTTCATTCCTGACTTCAGTTTTTAGAGCACCTTCTTTCTTTTTGTAACATAGTGACAAAACCTCACATTTTGGACAACGGAGTTTGCTTTCTCAAAGAATGACTGGACTCCTGAAAAGTCTCATGCTGTATTTAAATGCCTCCAAGAACTAAAAAAAAATCTTTTTACCATCATTTGTTTTTCTGTCTCCTTATCAATAGTCCTACAATGCCACTCAAACATCAGACATTAAAATTCCAGGTTTCCATTTTCACATACCAGCAGGTTAATAATTTTCATATCCCTTGGAATAACCCATACGATACAGGCACAGCAGAAATACTTAAAACTGCTGGAATCTTGCCTCACAGCATGTAGTAAGCAAATACATCACTATTTCCATACCACATATATTTTTCTGGGGTAAGAAGAAAAGCACAAAGTGGGCCTCTTCAGTAAAGAAACAGCAGAACTCTAAGAAGCATCTCTCTTTTGTGATACCCTAATGAGCTCTTAAGCAAACTACAGCTTCATTTTTCACAAACTGGGTTGGTCTTCAAAATATAAAGTCTGATAAAGCCTCAAGAGGTTTAGCTGTTGCTTCTGTGGGTACCTACCCAGGCCACGAGCTGCAATATCTGTAGCGAAAAGCACTGCTGCCTTTTTCCGAACAAAACAAGTGTAGACTTCCATTCTCTTCATCTGCTGCTGCTTGCCATGGAGTGCCAGGACAGGAAGACCAGGCTGAAGCTTACAGAACACTCTGAATAGATATTGGACCTACCCAACAAATCAGGGGGGAAAAGAATTACCATGCAATGTTAAAGTCGTTAAGATCATATACAGCGTATATAACAACTGACATAATACATCAAACTAAATACACTTTTCTTCACATCAGAGAAAAAAGATGTTAATTTGAGACCCTGCTACACACCCAGGTAAAAGAGGAAACCAACTGTGGCAGAAGATTGGCATGCCTTTTGATGGCATTTCCTAAAGGAAACCAGAGTAGGTAACAGCAAGAACAACTTGGGACGTGACTAGTTAGGCTGTATGCAAAGGACCAAAGTATCAAAGTCCATCAGAAGCACTGCTTTTAGACAGTACTGGAGGGGTGTTGTGTTTTATACTTGCAGCTCAAATCAGTCTACAGTATCAGTTTACTATTTCAAGTTTCAACAGCTTCTCTTATAAAATCAGCCTGTTTACTCTTACAGTACCCATGATGCAGCATTACTTTATAGCAGGCAACTACCTAGTATCTTCTTAAAAAAGTAGTTACATAAACTGTGTATACTGCAAGAACAGCTGCAGCTCCGAGAATTTCTGTACAACTAAGCCGACCACTTCAGCGTACTCACCAGTCAACTGCAGAACAACAAAAATATTGCAGCCTCTTGCACAGGTGAAAGAATTGCAATGAATATTTACTAGACCACCGTAAAATGGTCTATTAATGTAAAATACTAGCATTGCATTATATTAGCAAGCAATATCTGCATTGTAAAATAGTTGATACATGCAGTAGTTACAGGTACAAATATCTGTGCCAGACAAACACATGCAAATAACATCAACAGAATGGTCCCAGGACACTTATACAAGTAGGTGTTTGAAGGATTACTTGCTATGTAAGAAAACCTTTTTGCCTGTACTATTCCACAAGCACACTTTCTCAAACACGCAGATTTAAAAGCTTGTAAGGAAAGCAAGTACTTTGCTTAAATACTTTGTAAGCTAACTATGAAACACGTCACAAGACAAAACTGAAGTAGCTGGGCCTTACTGACATTAACTTCTAGTACTCATTTCTAACAGCACACCACAAAAATGGCTGAGAACACTCAGGTCTCCAGAACCTTCCTGAATTGAGCCTGGCTCACTGAACTGCCCAGAAGCCAGGCCCTGCATGACATGCAACAGTAGGTGATGTTTTCTTCCTCCAATTTCCTGTTGCAAATTAGTCCACAATCTCACCTCTCCCGTGCATTGACATCTACACGAATATCTTCATTTTATTAGCTTCAAAATGCTAGGGCAGAAGGAGGGAGAAAAAAAACATACCTCTTTACAGCTTGCAAAAAACACAATGCTCTTCTTTTTCAAATGAGTTCTCAGGAAAGAGTATAACATGTTTACTTTTTGCTGAAGCTCACAGACAACATAGTTCTGATCCAAAGTCGCTGGGGTACTAGAGAAGAAAAAAAACCACAAAAACAAAACCACATCAAAAAAGTACATTTAGGTAAATCACAGAAATGTCTCACCTTTCTTTTAAGCCAAGACTGTCTTATACCTACTCAGTAAAAGGAGAAAAGAAAAGGAGTCAGGCTGGAAAGCTCTCCCACTTTGAGGAACAAGTCTTAGCAGCTTCACTTGAAAGCTACATCAATTCCCTTATTAAAAGCCAGTGGGGAGGGACAGATGTCTTTTGACATTACTTCTATATCCATTTACTACCAGCAAGGCAAACTCTTTCTATGTCTAAGCAGTGACATTCAAATTGCCTTGACTTAAAATGCAATTTTGTCTATTAGTCCTATTAAAGCATCATTTGTGCTTAAGGCAATGTCAAAGCAGAGTCTAATCACACACAAAAAGAGAGCACTGATGTACTTCTACTGATTACACTGACATGCAAAGTAACTTTCTAAAGCTCTGAATTGTCATCTGAACTCACATTTCTTTCTTAAAAACAGAAATAAAACAAAAATAAAATTCACTGGGATATTTGCCTTTGAAACACATCTAGATGCTCATCTCTTACAGTCCCTCTGCTTCCCCCTAAACAAACCAAGAGTATTCAACATTACTTTTCCAAAGGTGGTCATTTGGGAGGATGAAATTACAAGTTTTTATTCTCCCGTTTTTATTCTGTTATTTAATTTAAATTACACCATAGCACTCTTTGCTTTCTAAGTCTTTCAGAGGAAATTGTTTCTATAAGGCAATAGCCTATACTACTAAGGCAGTAAATTTTAAAACAACTCAATACTTTCCTTTTTTTTATTTGGTTTGTTATTTAATTGCATTCTCCCAAATATTTAAAAAAATTAAATGTACTTTAAAATAGACTTCACCAAACATGGGAGATGTGTGAAATATATAGTCCCCAAAATAAAGACTACATACGAGGCTTGTACATTCTCCTCTGCTAAGAGGATATTAACCACACATTTTTTTCTAGTAATCATGTTTATTTAAGATGCCTTTGATAGTACTACTGATTTAAAAAAAGTATTTGCAGTACAATACAGAGATAATCAAACAAAATAGTAAAAATTTCCTCAAGATTCAATGTGGTTCTGTCATGCATTTTCTTGATGATTTTTTGTTTGCTGCCAGGAAAGCCATTTTTATCTCTGTGCTTCACCTTTCTCCTGCATCTTACATATGGAAACATATGCATATTTCATAGAAGAGCAGAAAAAGAATCATCCATGTTCCTAAGTAATTTGACAGTCAGATAATCGAGCCCACAGAAATGCAAAATGACATTCTTCATTTGGATTTCAAAAGAAAATAATGTGCCAAAAAGCAACACTCATTTAGTGATATATTAAATTTTTTGAGCATGGCACACCACATACTGCCCTTCCAGCAAGGTCTTCCCATCCTGCTCCAAACTGTAGGGCAGGACAAATTTATTTTGTGCACACACAGTGCCAGAGCCCTAAACATGCACAGAAAATGCAGCTCATCAGGAAGCCACGGGAGTTACTGCACATGGACTGACATCACATGCTTTCTTTTGGGCACCTAATACTGAACACACAAACAAGACTCTCATTCTGCACTTTCCCAATAGGAAAGCATGTCCTCGGAAAGCCAGATGTATAAATGGCACACAGACACACTGTATTTGTGCACACATGCGGTAGTTTTGCACAGTAAGTACACACATGCAGGAGGCAAGGAAGCCAAACAACAAAAAAAGGAGTAATTCAGAACTGAGTGCTGCTAGACCCAGGACACTGGCTATAATCTACTCTGTGGCTTCTTCTTAAAGAAAAAAATTTCCAGTCTGAGAAGCTGCCTGAGGAGACAGGACAAGCACAGGTTCAGCCTCCCTGTAATGATTCAGTCAGAACTAGTCCCCTCTTATTTGGAAATTCTTTGCTTTCAGGAAGGCACACAGCAGGATCAGACACTGATCCAGTGATGGATGCACAACGCAACCTCTGATTCAGGGAACTGTCAGGAAGCAGTTAAGTAGGATCTAACCCTCCCCAGGAAAAAAAAAATCCCAACATACCTGAATTTGGCCTTCTCATGAACCCAAACATATTCTGGATCTTTCAGACTCAGCCGTGCAAGATCCTTCACAGATTTTGTTTGTGTTGCAGAAAAAAGCAAGGTCTGGCGTTTCTTAGGTAGATTTTCGATGATTGCATTCATTGTATCAGCAAACCCCATATCTAGAATTCTGTCAGCTTCATCAAGAACTTGATTGAAGGATAAATTTGAGAAAATCTGGTTTTAGATTTAGTTATTAAAAAAACCCCTACATTAAATCCATATAGCACAAAATTCCATCCGTACTTAAAATGCAGAGATTAAATTAACTACTGTATATGACAGGATTCTCTTTAGCTATTCCTGTACTTCATAAAACATTATTTTAAAAAAAACCTGCAACAGAAATCATAGCATTTCCCATAATCTATGCACTAAAGCCCTCAATGTCACACGCTGAAGCAAAAAGATCAGCATCTCAAGTAAACAGTTCGGCAATGTGCACACAGACTCCCCGTCCTATTACTAAAATAAAAGCACAGAATGTAAAATAGTGTTGTTGTATTTGTGACAGCAAAACACTGTCCTGTACCTAAGCTGAATTTACCATTGAAATACAGGGTCTAAACCAAGTAGCACAGAGACAAAGCTTTAAAAGAGCCTACATTTAATGCAATTCTTGTCTAACTGCCACGAACTGTACTAAGTGTAGCAAGCATAATTTCACATTTTATCAGCTTCATTAGCTTCTTAATTGCTTCTAACTTCCTCAAGCTATGCTAAAGATTATGCAGTTCTTAGTAGCAGGCAAACCTTTTCATTACACTGAAAATTTTTATTCAGCCTGGAAGGATGAAAACAAACAATGCTAACAATGCAAACAAAACAACAAAAGGAGCAGAAATCTGTCTTAAAACGCAAAGGAAAATGTTTTCTACAACTGGTCCAAAATACACATGCTGCAGTGGATATTCTATATAGTTAAGTTAATTATCATCTCAGGAAAGACACAAGAGCCATAGCCAGAAAGGTAAGTTTAGCATTAGTAAAGACAAATATAAAAGATTATATGGGGCATTACATTGGGGTTTGGGCTCCTTACTAAATCCCCTGCTTGTTCCTATCATCCTAAGGAAGGCATGCTCTGCAACTGCTTCAGAGAAAGCACACACAAGAAAGGGGTTTTGCTGTTTTCTAATTTAATTTGGATATGTGTGAGCTCCAATGCCATTTCATCTACATACAATGACAAGAATAAACTTTTTATGCAAGGAAGTGCTGCACACAATTATGAGCTGTTACAATATATTCCTGAGTACTTTCAAGTACTTAAAAAACTTACTCAACATTTGCAGATCAGATGCATAGAAATATGAAGTTTCATCCATATGTTGTAAAAGCCGTCCTGGAGTGCAAATTAGCATATTTATGTGGTGGATTCTTTCAGACTCTTCTTTCAGGTCCTGAAAAGGAGTTATACCAGCTTAGCTCTAGTTGTTCACATTAGAAGTCCAGTACCAGAGATGGTCAGGTCAGTTTAAACTATTAATAGCGTTTAGAAAGAACAGTCAAGGAGCAGCCTTTCCTCTTCCCACAGATACGCCACCATTTCTTCAGCATGCTCACACCTGTGGCTTGAGGAAACAGTATTTCAGAATAATCTAAATTAACAGGATAGCCCTGGAAGACTCGGCAGGAAGGTCCATCCAGTAAGAGACCCTGAAAAGCTTTTAGATATGCAAAAGCTTAAAAAGACACAGAATAAACACAAGAAAATAAGTGGGTCACTGATAGGTTCCCATTAACTACTCTCATCCTTGACTTTTCGAGCCCAGGGTTTCCTTCCTAAACTAGCACTTAATAAAGCACTCAACTATGCTTCCATACAGCAAACTCCAAGAGAGGACACACACCTTTCCTCCAATGATAAGGCCAGCTGAGAACTCATGATTCTTTCCCACTTTCCGCAGAACCTTGAAGGTTTGATACGCCAGCTCCCGGGTAGGCGATATTATCAAAACCCCCAGGCCATCAGCTGAAGTCCACTGTTGGCGATAGAGGAGTTCCAAAGCCTGAAAGCAATTACCACGTTATCATCACAAAAATCGCAGAAGAAAAACGTGCAACAACAAATTGGTAACAAAAAGTGTCATTAAAAAAAAAAAACGAGACAAAGCCACATTAATTAAAATAGTAACGTGAAGAAACATCAGTGCAAATTTTACACAGTTTGATGATATATAAATTCTAACTAATGGTAATGATACTTGCTATAGCAAAATTCTCCAGTACCATCCTATGACAGACAGTAATAGGTGGAAACTCACGAACACTTTACTGAACAATTAATCCTACTCTGCTAAATTCTGGAAATTAGGCCATTTATATGATAATAGAAATCAGTGTAGAAAAATATGAGAAATTTCCCTGCTCCTAAGGTTTTGTGGGAACCAGGGACAGAATGAGCACCTGGACGAGCATTAATTATTGAAGCTTTAATGCTGGCTTACGGACTTGAAGTGGTACTACCCACACATTACATACGGAGCATTCCAACTAAAGGTGCCACACAGCTCACACCAGGATTATTCCTCCTCTTATGAATTCATACTGCAGAAACGCTATATTAGTCAGCTAATCCTAACACAAGGACTTTACAGGTACGAATTTCTGAAGACTTCTGAAATACTGAGAGCTGGTAAGCATACTTGCACAATTAATTTTTTCCACTCTTCATCTCTTCAGCTCCTCTCTCAGCCCTCTTCTCTAAAACTGCTTTAAAATAAGGTTTGTATAACAAGGTGCTTCTACTCTTAGATTAACTAATGGAGTAATCTCACTTGTTTCTCATATCCACAAGACTTTTGAAGCCACCTATATTTTTTTATTCTCTACTAATACGATTTTTTTTTAAAAAGCAGCATAAAGCATAAATCTTCTTTACTAGAGACGGTATTCAAAGCATCTATTACTGTTCCCACAGTTACTGATAAAATAGGCTCCAAAGAATTTTACGCTTACAAAAATGCAAGTAATGTTTAAAACAGAGTAACTGCATAAAAAAAAATTATTTCCCTTCATCTAATCACAACATGATGGGGTTTGTATCCACTTTTATGTACACTTCAAGCACATGTCTCAATCATACTTTCAAACTGAAGAAATGAAATGCAGATCATGATGCTTTGAGTAAAACTGTCAGACATGTACATCCATGACAGGGTTTTTCATCCCACTTTCTGCTTGCGCCTAGAAGAAATTTCTAAGGAGCTCACCAAAGACAAAGAAACGGAAGACCACAATCACTAAAGCTAACTTTGCTATATAAGCTCCAAATTGTAACATTTTAAAGGAGTGAAAACCATTTATCTAAAAAAATCTAAGGAACTGAAGGAAATATACCATTCTGTTTCATGCACCTAGTTTTCAAATGCCAGAAAAACTGGACAACTACAGTTGCACCAGGAAAACATTCTCGAGAGAAAAACAAAGCACTTCCTAAATCACACAGAGTCTACTAATGTAAGGATCAAAACAAAACTTTTAAGTCTCAGAATATTCCTAGCACAAAAAATACACTTCTTTCAGAAGCTCAAGCAGCTTTATTCAATTCCTAAGTATCTTGGCTTTCCTGAAACACTCAGATCAGTTGAATTGTAACTTTTTTCTCAGGATCTATTAACCTAAGCTGACATCAATACTTCACAGATAACTTGGTCTGAGTACAAATAGAAGGATATAAATTACTTACTGGAACAATAAAAGCCAAAGTTTTGCCTGATCCAGTCTTTGCAGCTCCAAGTACATCTTTACCTTGTAAAGCCAAACCTATGGTTTGCCTCTGTATCTCTGTTACCACACGATACTGAGCTTCTTGCAATCCTAGTATTTGCAGGGTGAAAAGAGAAAAGAGAGTGTGGGAGGGGAAGAGGACCAAAACAAAGAAAGAAAAAAAACTTTATTTCATTTTGTATGGTCCAGGACTGCATTGCTCCGTTTAGAAAATGCTGTACATGGCAATACTTACCTAAAACTTAGTTTAAAGAAAAAAAATGTTCAGATGCAGATAAACAATGCATTCCCTTTTACTCATACTATTTCCCAAAGAAAACTTCTATACTCACCTTTAAGGGTTTTCTTTGACAATGGAAAATCTGAAAATCTTTGGACTTCACTTGCATTTATCTGAAACAAAATAATTTTAGTCAATGCTTACAATCTAACCATAAGAGAGGAACTGAATAGCATTCTATAAGTTGGTGTTAACATAGATATGTAGTAGTTCAGCATGACCTGATTCAAGTTAGCTAGTCAGGCAATCTATACCAGTTTGACCTACGCTAAACCACTGATCTACCATAAACTATGCAGTAAGTAATGATACACTTGAATAACGCAGGCTAATAGTACAATTTAAAGCTCAGACCATCATGAAATCACAGAACAATTTAGACTAAAGAGGACCTCAGGAGGCCCCTGGTCTCCACCTTACTAGAGTCCAGATGTCCTTTCAAGATGTGTGTTGTCAGACCCCAAGCAGGGATCTGCTGGGAATATATGCCCATCCTCACTGCAGGGTGTATCTGGGCACCCAGAGCTTCAACAACATTACATCGACCTGACTGGGAAAAGAAGAGTTCACCTATGTCCTGAAGCTCACCAGATTCACCAACCTCTAGTACTCGGTGTATTTAATTTTTTAGAGCTGTCCTACATGGTAAAAAAAAAAAAGAAAGAAATTTAAAAAGTAGTTCAATGTCCTGACACCTACTAATTTAGTTCTCTGTATGCACCCATATTTGAGAGCTGTTAATTACACACACACACAGAGGCCCCAGTAGCATATGTTTGAGTCTATGAGCTTGCTCAATGATTTACAAAGATGAGGTGTCAAGTAGAGTTCTTGGAAAAAATGTAATATTTTCAAGGCTGTTCTAGCAGATCTAAACAGCTTTCACTGGCAAAGTTCACAACTAATAGTAACAGGACAAAAAAACCCCACAAAACTCAAGAAAAAAGAATAGAGACTCTGTATTTATAAAGCCTGAGCTGAAAAAGAAGGTAGACTATACAGCTTTGAATCCATGCTGACTAAGATCCATAAACTAAGATTTCTAAATGTCAAACATGGAGCTCACAACTCATGCATTTTTAATAGGTATTGCTTATCTCTAACAAACTGCTGAACAGAAATCTCCCAAATCAGGGACCAAGCAAAATAGTCTTCAGACCCTCCTGACATCTTGTGCTAACAATTCCAGAGAAGGCCTCAGTTGAAGAGCTACTGAGCTGTCAGATCAGCCTTGTATCTACTTGAAGTACCATGCCTTTTATAGGCTCTGCCTGTTACAGAAAACTGAGGGGTTATAGCTGTTTAAAGCATCTAAATCACAACACTACTCTTTTCAGCCTAGTTCTGTCCAGTAAAATCAAGACAAGCAACTTAAAACATTAATTTAACCTCTATAAATAAAAGGTAAAAACAAGTAAAAGGTAGTAACACCCTTATTAAAACCTGGTTTTGACACATTTCAAGGCAAAGCTCTTGCAAGGCAGATTTCAAGCTTTCACTGTGTCCTAACAGCAATTAAACTTTTGCCAAGAGTTATTTTGGAGGAGGGAAAAAATCCTACCAGACCAAAAAAAAGGTCTTTTGTTGATTTTCACATATTGGCATTTTTGACAAGTATTTCCAAATTCAGCTGGTAATTTGGAAGATACTATACATCACATGAAGTATTGGGGTAATTCCCTGTCTTATTATTTTTCATGCTAAATATTTACAACTCAATGATGTATACAGTTTCTGTTTAATTTCAGCCAAGAGATTGTCTGCATAGGAAAACAGTAAGCCTTCAGGAGGAAAAAGTATTCAAACATCATCATCAAAAACATCAAACATCAAAAAAGAATTCATGCAATCAATTACGTGCAACTAAAGGGATAGATTTTAACAGATTTGTGATACATCAAATGGACTATTGCAGCAATCTGAAATTGTTCTAAATAATTAAAGTATTTCAGTAGTTAACTTCTTTTTAACTCTAGATGACCCAGTAAGAACAGATGCATCAATCTAAAAAGACAAACATCGTTCTGTTCTTCTACATTAAACTTCTCTAAATCAATTCAAAAATCATTACATGAATAAGCCTAGCTCTTTAAAAAAGATGTCCAAGGAAAAAAAATGTGAACAGTATTAAAAGAGCAAGGAATGTTAGAAAAGGCCACGTCACAAAGCTTCCTATATTACTTCTCTGCCCTACAAAGTTCCAGGAGCAGAAGAATGTTATGTTGTAGCACCCTTAAATTCCGAAGGTACTGGTATATTTTTAAGTCATGTCCAAATGGCAGGCATAAGAAGGACTGATGTCTGAGGTAGGTCTTCTGATAGATCTATTCCACAGCTACATGCACCAGTGGAAAACACCACCACCTTCTACTTAGCTTGCTTCCCTGTCCAAAGTTACTACCTCTGCTCATCTGCTGGGAACCTGTAACTGTGAGCGCTCCCTAATCAACTCCATATGAGAGCAGCCAGCTCATTTCAAATACTTCAAATGCTATTCTGATCTAACTCAACTAATTTGACACAGAGCAGACCAGAAAGGATTGTTCACAAACAGCTCCCCAGCACATCGGTTAGGCTGTTAATGCTTTTCATGAGCATAACTGGATGGAAAAGACCATGGCCATCAATGGCCTGACAGTCAGGCAACAAAGTCACTGAATCAACAGAAAACAGCTCATCTATGAACATATAACACAGAAAATGGTCCCATGATTTGGACACATTGGAATTAAATTTCACATTTTCCATCTATGCTGCCACACACTTGCCATCTGTCAACATATGGAAAAAAAAACAGTAAAGAAGTATGTTGGTTGTCTCTTCATTATTAATTTTGTCTCGTTTATCCACTGCAGTCATTCTCACACACAAAATGATGGACAGGAGGCCAAGCTGGATCATCTTGCATCCATCAGCCATTCTACCACTATTCCATGCACACATAAATCTAACTCATGCACAGCCTGCCTGCCAGAGACCCCAGCCACCGCTCTTCACAGAGAAGAGCTTACCCAAGAGCTTTCTACTTCCCTTGTCCCTAAGGGATCTGCATCATGCAGAACTCACTAGAGACCCGTGAAGATCCAAGCACATGGCACTTCTTCACAATTCCCGTTCCCACAGATCTAGGGTAATACAGAAGAAACACCGGAGACTAAGTGGAAAACCTTGTCAGGAACCAAAAAAGAATATCTGAAGGACTGAAGATAGAAAGTTAGATGGGCATCCAACAGTATGTTCACAGGCAGGAGAATACCAGAGCAAAAGGACAGCAAAACTCCAATAGAGCTGAGACCAAGAGTCCCCAGAACTATCTTAATACAAGCATATGTTTACCCTGCCTTAATTCTCATGGACATATCTGAATGTCTGAATCTGGCTACCAGCCTATTTTCTTCAACCTCTAGAATACACACAACCTCCCACTATCCCATCCCTAGCTATGCTGCCCCAAGCTGCACAGTGACACAAAGTTATTACCCATGCCCAGAAACAGATACATATGGAGTCACATTAGTGACACAGAAACCTCCACAAACATTCACGTAGCCAAGGCTAGGAGCAGAGGAACATGCGTTTTGCTTTCAAACAGTAAAGCAAATGATCCAGTGAAGCTCAAGAATACTAACTTGCTGAATCTTAACTAATGCAGCTAACATGACCCCTTCATGATAACAGCTGTGTTCTATACCTCTTGCCATTACTTTCTGCTCAATCAAATTACAACCACCAAAAAGTCATTACCACCAGCTGTCCCAAGCACCGCATAACCCAGTAAAACTGCCCTGCAAACTCAGCAAGAGTTAGCAGGAGGCAGAGCAGCACCACAGGCAGCGCACATCTAAGCCATTATTCACAATTACAATGCTTTCCAGTCACCAGTGCGATTCCAAAGCCGACTATCTCCCAGGAATTCAAGGGAATCTGAGTGACAAAACCAACAGCACTGACTTCAGCTCTGGTATTGAAACATCTGTTTCTTGACTTGAGCTTAAACAACACACTCTTCTAGTATGATGTTTGCCCGTCCTGCATCTTCTATGGAGACAAACAAGTGTCACTAGTTACAACCGCTCCCACCACCTGCTTCAGCCTCCTCCTCCTCCTCATTTTCCTCGCTGCTCTCCTAACCACAAACTCCCCCGCCCGAGGGTCCCACTACTCCCGGCTCCACAGCCTGTCCAGTCACCTCCACCAAAACCACTGGAACTGCGGCTACCGGCCCCTCCTCCTCTGCCTGGAGAAAAAGAACAAGAGCATCCTCTCTACCTCGTGACGGTAAAAGCCCTCTACCTGCTACAGAGCAGTGTCACCCAACACACCTCTTACCTACAGGCACCACCAACAGCCCTGCCAACCACAGGGGCTCCCCACTCCTGCCCAGGACCCACAGATGCCATCCCTCCTCCTCCTCCCAGTTCTATCCACACGCACGCCACACGAGAAGAGGAGACGCTTTTTCGCAGACCGCCGTGCCCGCCCGCCCCGCACAGCCCCTCGCTCCCCGGCCGGGCCGTACCTCGGGGTAG